>CM022706.1:7325935-7540935 GCA_012295165.1 Asparagus setaceus
TTTGTGGTTAATTTTGATAATCAAGATGTCTAATCTTAGTTTTTCACTTATAATGAACATATGAGCGAACTCTTTTATTTCCGAGCCCTATCCGGACTGAATGCACCCCTAGTCAATTGTCTTACTTCGATACTTCCTCCTTTTTTTTTTTTGGGCCCTCTTTTAGAAATTAAAGAATGACGGGAAATACATCCCCTGCTCTCTTTTAGAGGGCTTGTCGTCTATGTATATGAAATTGTCAGTCCTCCATTTGTTCGGCATTTTTAATAAGCACTCTTAATATATCGGCATATAAATGAACACCATACTTCGCATATTCTATGATTCATTAGATCGACGTAAAGAAAGTGAAGATAAGACGAGGCCAGTATAAGAAATTTAAAAATCCCTTCTGTATCTTACTTGTTGCATGTTAAACTGCTAATTTCTTTTCAATCAAAACGTGCTGATCAACAAAAGCTTATTTTCAGGCCTAATTTAGGTCATTTCTTAGTATAATCTATCTTATTTATTATAGCATCACTGTTAATCCTTAGTAACGTTTTGGTCATTTTACTTTGACATAAAAGATTTTATCCTTATGTTTTCACTTAGGTGCCAACACGGAGTAAATGCAACTGTTCATCACTCGAACAGAATATGAGGAATGCGGAATGTGCGATTAATCTACTTTTACTATAACTAGTATAATATACGTGCGTTGCACGTGGACTTAGATTTTGATTTAAAGCTTTGAAGAAAAATATGACAAAAGTTTTGAATATTACATACAATAGTACATAAGTCCTGATTGTTCGTTAATTTTTTTTAAATATTAAAATAGTCACCTCATATGTTAAATAATTCTACATTTTAGCTAAACTACGCAGAGTAGAAGCAAGCAACCCCATATACAACTACAAACACTAATCTGCTCATTACATCTGCTAGTTATATGTCCTACACTTATTCTACTATCGTTTATTCACTTGAACACTGAGAAAAGCCACATTACTTTAATATGGCTTTTGAGATCAATATTCTCAAGAATTTAGGCTAGTTTGAATCCCGTAGAGACCATAAAATAAGTTTATTTAAAATCCTTACATCAAGTGACTATGAATAAGTATCGTAGCTTGTAGAGTTAATTGAGAGTAAAATGAATACATTAAGCGATATTATAAAATGATGAGCAAGACAACAATGTTCTTTTTCGGACATGGAACTTGAAATAACCCTCATTAACTTAAAATAGCCATTTGATCCCTAGACTTTGGGTGTGTGACACCCTGTATATATTATAAATTTTACATTTATGATAAAAATATGAGAATCTTGAAAATTGATACAATCTGGTGGTCTAAACTATTAGACATTGTGGAGAAAAATAATCGATACAAACTTCAAGATATGTATAATTACGACAAGTAGATTTTACGATCAGTTTAAAGAAACATGATTTTGTAGCATTACTACCTAAACAAAAATTTAACAAAATAAGTCTTTATTCTCAATAAATAGAAATAACAATTCTAATAAAATAGTATCAAATTTAAGTTGTACGTTATTTCATCATACCTTAATTCTTGATTGTTTGACAATGAGAGGGTTGTAAACAGAGAAAAACTTTCAAGAATTAAGCAATCAAAGAGTAAAACCCATCTTTATATAGGTTGCAAGTAAAAGCTATTAGTATTCCTAACTATAACCTAAAGAATTATGACAAAAGGTAGGCTCTTTGGATTCCATAACAATTATTTTAATTGCCCTTCAAATAAAGACTACATTTTAATTATAACTCATGATTCGAGTATGCATAATGCATGCACTAATGGCATTTTAAGTTGACACATTATTTGCAAAATGAAAGGTGTAGTGATATTAGTTTGACATATGCATTATATCAATTATCTATATATTCTATATTTACTGTAATAATTGTATTTATTATATTTAGCATGTAATTAATATGTATTGAATGAGAATGAGACTTCATATGCAATTAATTAAAGATAAAATTGGAAAATCTCAAAATTAGAAGGGCAAAAAGGATTTCAAAAGTTTTAACACTTGAATCCTCTTTTATATGTAGTATAGATTTATCTAAACAATCATTTCCTGTTTAAGAGATTGCAATTAGCTAGTCGACTTTATTCAAGAGCTAAAGTATCCCAAAAGTATTCCATCTTGAATAACTGGTAAATAGGATAGGAAGAGAGGCTTAATTTCTCAAGAGCGAATTGCAAATTAAGCCTATACTTTTCATTAAGTTAAGTCGGTATAACATCGATCAATAAGTACGAACTTTCTCAAGTGCAATCTCTTCTAGAAGAAAAAAATAACTTGGTTAGATTAATGAAATACCTTAAATTATTCAATAAAAGAAAAACAATTCGAAAATAACTGAAACCATTTAGCAGAAGAAATCCTTCAGTCCATACTAATAAGGTAAAGGTTTAACGCAACGCGGAAGTAAAAACCTCGGAATCCACCAATGGTTGCTCTCTGAATCCACAAAGAACGATCTCGAATCCACGAAGAGCTTCGAATGCACGAAAAAAATATAATAAACAAAATTTATTTGATAAAAAGTTATGCCTCTAGGGCTTACAAGACTCTTCTTAAATAGAAAATAAAAAACTCCTATTATGACCCGAACTTTGCCAAAAATAGAAATAAGAAAACTATCCTTAAAAGACTTCTTGTGATTAGGAAAGTAAATTGGTCAAATTTAGAATCAAACCGGATTTACTTCCTAATCAAAAACTCCTTAAACATTACCAAAAATAGTAAAAAACTGACAAAAACCCTGATATCTCTCAATCCGGAGCGAATTTGGCGAAACGGACGGCGGCAAACCAAACTTTGGTTGGTTTGGTTCGGTTGACTCCGTCTCGAAAAAATACGCGATTTACATATATAATTCGTCCAATTCCGACTTACGGTTTGAAAGATATGACATGTTCTTCGTTGCAAGCTATTTTCCGCGGCGGTTTGAAATATATGACCGTCTTGTTAATGCGTTAGGTAGGTGGGGACCACACCCCATCAGCAGCGTTCGCTAAAAGCGTCTCGTGCTAGGGTGGGGCCACAACCACGAGCATGCAGACGCCGTGAGGGCTCGTGGGGGCCACGCGTTTTCACGAACCCGGTTTTGAGCGTCGGGCCACGCGTTTTTTAACGCGTTTTCACGGTTTTGTAACGCGTTATCACACGAACCTATAAATAGGAGCTTGTATTCTCAATTTTTGAGAGAGGAGAGGAGGCAGAAAGAAGAGGGAAAACAGAGGGTTTTGAGCATCCGTTTGAGAGAGAAATTGTGAGAGATTTGAGAGTTTGTTTGAGGGTTTTATTTGTGAGATTTTGTGGGATTGTAAATCCTATTTGTATTCTATTTCTCTCAAGTAGTAAAATCTCCCCCCTCCTTGCCCCGTGGACGTAGGCAACTTGCCGAACCACGTAAATTCGTTTGTCTTGCTGTTGAGATTTGAAATAGCTTGTTAGGTTCCCTTGATTCAGTCCTAGAACTGAAGAGTGGAAGAGTGTATATCTCATTTTGTTGTGATATTCACTGTCGATTCTTATTTCCTTAGTGAAACGGGGATTTATTTGTGATCTTACTCTCTTGTTGTGGCTATTTGGTAGAGGTCTTTGCCGATTTCTCCTTCTGGCGCAACAAGTGGTATCGAGCAGGGTTTTGACTTAGGGCTTGTTGAAGATTATTTGAAGGATTCTTATTTGAAGAGTTAGATCTACAACATGGGTAAAACAAGCACATCAGGATCGTCTCTTACGAAGGCGATACAAAGTCTGAGCATCAATAATACAAAGATTGATGTTTCGAAGTTCGACGGCAAGATCAATTTCGGTTTGTGGAGATGCCAGGTGATGGATGCGTTGAATGCATAAAATTTAGAGGAGACTCTTGAGTTACAAGAGAAACCTACAGACATGGATGATAAGGTTTGGAAGAAGATGAACAGTAGGGCTTGTGGAGTTATTCGGTCATGCTTGACACCGGATCTCATTTATGATGTGATGACTGAGACGTCGACGAAGAAATTATGGGAAACGCTCAATGAAAAGTATCTTGCTAAGAGCATTGAGAATCGGCTTCACTTGAAGAGGAGGTTTTACCAGTTCAAGATGAAGAGGGGAGTTTCCATTAGGGAGCATATAAATAACTTCACGAAGTTACTTTTGGATATGACTAATGTGGATATCAAGGTTGAGGATGAAGACAAGGCGGTACTACTTTTGTGTTCGTTGCCGGAGGATGATTACGGTACATTTGTCCTCACTATGATAAATAGGAGAACTACTGTTGGTTATAAGGAGGTGACCTCAGCATTAGTAAATTATGAATTGAGGAAAAGTGATAATGAATCCTCCGAAAAGGCATCGGGAGATGCATTAGCGATTCGAGGCGATACTCAAACGGTTGCGATCCAACCGCTCGAAATCAAAGAATAGAGGTGGCCATAAGAGTGTTGGTAGGAACCAATGTCGCTTTTGTAAAGAAGAGGGACATTGGAAGAACGAGTGCCCAAAGTTAAAGGATAAAGTAGAGAAGAATAAAGGAAGGCGTACAAGCTTCGAAGTGAATGTTGTCAAGGCTAGTGGCGACAATTGAATCTGATTCTTTGGGTTATTCATGCTCAGCATCATCGTCAGTTTGTTACGTCGACTCTACGGAGTGGATGATGGATTCGGGTGCTATATATCACATTTGCCCTAGGAGGGATTGGTTCTCCAGCTTTGAGGAGTTGGAAAGAGGGGATGTCGTATTCATGGGTAATGATCACGTATGCCCTATTGGTGGTATTGGTACAGTTTGAATCCGCATGTGTGACAGGGTGACTAAAGAGCTGAAGGAAGTAAGGTTCGTTCCGCAGTTAACGAAGGACATTATTTTCCTTGGAACTTTAGAGGCGCCGGTTATCGAGTGATCTTAGAGAATGGAACTCTGAAGGTCACGAAGGGGTCCATGGTGGTGATGCGAGGTGTCAGGGAAAACAACCTATACTACTTGAAGGGCAAGACAGTTACAGGGGGTCTGGCAGCTTCAATCACTACAGAGGAGGACACTACCGTCTTATGGTACATGAGACTTGGACACACTGGTGATAAGTCCCTACAGGCATTGGCAAAATAGGGACTATTGAAAGGTGCAAAGACCTGCAAGATGGAATTGTGTGAACATTGCATACTTGGGAAGAAGACGAAAGTGAAATTCGGCACCGCTATTCACAATACCCAAGGTATATTGGATTACATTCACACAGACGTTTGGGGACCTTCCAAGCACACATCACTTGGTGGGGCCAATTATTTTGTCACTTTCATTGACGATTATTCCAGGAGAAATTGGGTATACCCTATGAAGCATAAATATGAGGTCCTGGATATTTTTATGGAGTGAAAGAAGAAAGTGGAACTGCAGACAGGTAGAAAGGTGAAGACTCTTCGTTCGGACAATGGTGGAGAGTATAAGAGTGATCCGTTTCTGCAGTTTTGTCGGGATCACGGTATTAGACGACACTTCACAATTCGTGAGACACCGCCGGCGAGCGGGGTGGTCGAGAGATTGAACGATACCTTCTTTGGAGAAGGTACGATGTATGATGGCGCAAAGTGGATTGCCTAGATCCTTTTGGGCGAAAGCGTTAGTTTATGCGAGCCATCTAAATAAATAGGTTGTCGTGCTGCGATACTGAGAAAGACTCCAATGGAGCGTTAGTGCAGTTGGTGGCTAGTGACTATGAGTCGCCGGATATTTGGGTGTCGGCTTATTATCATGTCGGTGATGGCAAATTGAATCGAGGCGAGGAAAGCTATCTTTGTGGACTTTAGAGAAGGAGTTAAAGGCTTCAAATTGTGGGATCCACGGAGGAAAGATAGTCATTAGCGAGATGTCATATTGACGAGGCGTTCATGATGAGGCCTCAAGTCCCTCGGCGAGTGGAGGGAGACGGACAAGTGGGATATCGCTGGCAGTGGAGGATGATGTGACTCCACCCACTCTAGATAGCATTGTATCCATTGAGGCTCCTACGGAGGTGACAGGAGAGATGAGATGATGACAGGCGATTGGAGGATACAGTGAATGGTGAGACTCAAAGCGGGTCATGTTGAGAGTCCATTGCGTGAAATAGACCCAAAAGAGAAATTAAATCGGCCCGACGAGATATAATGATGTCATGGTTGCATATGCCTTATCAGTAGTCGTTGATGATTTGGTTCCTTCTACATTTAGGAGGCGAGTCTAGCTCTGATTCGATTAGGTGGAGGGAAGCTATGGAGGAGGAGATGCGGTCTCTTTAGAAAACGACACTTGAAACTTACAAAGCTACCGAATGGTAAGAAAGTTATTGGATGTAAGTGGGTGTATGCAAAGAAAGAGGGATCTTCTATTGGGGACATTCGATACAAAGCCAGATTAGTTGCCAAGGGTTATGCCCAGCTTGAGGGCGTTGATTACAATGAGGCATTGTCACCCGTTGTGAAGCATTCATCGATTAGGATTCTGTTGGCATTGGTGGCACAGCTGGATTTGGAGTTGGTCCAGATGGATGTGAAGACGGCCTTTCTACATGGAGATTTAGAGGAGGAGATCTACATGACACAATCTATGGGGTTCAAAGCTGCAGGAAAGGAAGAATTGGTGTGCAAGTGAAGAAGTCTCTTCTGGATTGAAGCAATCACGATAATGGTACAAGAGATCGGCGGCTTTATGATTGGCCGGTACACTAGGAGCCCATATGACCCATGTGTTTACATGCATAAGCTCTGAGTTGTGAGTATATCTATTTATTGTTGTATGTTGATGATATGCTCATTGCTTCCGGGAATTCTTCAACTATTCAAAAGTTAAAAAGGAGTTGTCATCCGAGTTTGAGATGAAAGATCTTGGAAGCTAAGAAGATCGTGTATGGAGATCGAGAGAGTAGAAGGGGGAAGTGGAAGCACAGGAGGAGTTATGCAGAAGATGTTGAAGAAATTCAGCTTTGATGGCAATACAAAAGCAGTGAGTACTCCGTTGGCTCCCCACTTTAAGCTTTCAGCTAAGATGTCGCCCGTTTCAGTAGAGGATAGAGAATATATGTCGAAGGTTCCATATGCCAGTGCGGTGGGTAGCTTGATGTATGTGATGGTGTGTACAAGGCCAGATTTATCACAGGCCGTGAGCATGGTATCGAGGTACATGCATGACCCTGGGAAGGGTCATTGGGAGGCCGTGAAGTAAATTCTACGGTACATTAAAGGGACCGTGGATATTGGTTTGACTTTTCAGAAGAATGAGAAGACAGGACAGGATTGTATTGGTTATGTGGATTCAGATTATGCGGGGGATCTTGACAAGCGCCGGTCTACTTCAAGATATATATTTACATTGGCAGGAGCACCAGTATGTTGGAGATGTACACTTCATGACGGTAGCTCTCTCTCTCTACTCTGAGAGGCGGAGTATATGGTCATGTTGAAGCTATGAAGGAGGCTTTGTGGTGCATAGATTATTGGAGGACTTGGGATATCACAGGACACCATCGGGTATATTGTGATAGTATGTCCGACCATCTACTTAGCGAAAGAACGGGTTTATCATGCACAAAAGCACATTGATGTCGATTCCACTTTGTTCGTGATGTCTTGGATGAAGGAGATGTCAAGTTGGAAAAGATCCACACAAAGGACAACCGATATCTTAAAAGTTATTTGGTGTTAAGTTTGGTCATTGTTTGGAGATTTTGAACATTCTTCGGTATTAAGGCCTTTGGAGGCCATTTGGGTGAACTACGTGAGGCTTGATTCCTGGGGCAAGAGGATACGTAGGCAGTCTTTTCGATGCAGCCGGTTTGGATCAGTTGATTTTGATGGAGGGAGATTATTTGAACTCTCGTTTGGGTTCCCGACTTGTTGTGGATTGAGTCCGTTATCGTAGATCTATTCTACTTCGTCTTGGACGCAACAAGTGGGACATTTGGTTGCTTTGGTGTCGGCTCAGTTTTTGGAGAAACTTCACCGAGGTGGAGAATTGTGCGTCACGTGCTCGTGTGGGGGCCACAACCACGAGGCGCCGCCCATGAACAAGAGATCGTGGGGCTCGTGGGGGCCATCACGAACGCGTTTTTGACGCATTTTCGACGGGACGCGTTTTGACCTTTTAACGCATTTTTTTTCCTCCGAACGAACTGTATAAATAGGGGTGTAGCTGAGGCCGAAAGTAGAGGGAAAACAGAGGGTTTTGAGCATCCGTTTGAGAGAGAAATTGTGAGAGATTTGAGAGTTTGTTTGAGGGTTTTATTTGTGAGATTTTGTGGGATTGTAAACCCTATTTATATTCTCTTTCTCTCAAGAAGTAAAATCTCCCCCCTCCTTGCCCCGTGGACGTAGGCAACTCGTCGAACCACGTAAATTCGTTTGTCTTGCTGTTAAGAGATTTGTAATAGCTTGTTAGGTTCCCTTGCCAGGTCAGTCCTAGAACTGATGAGAGGAAGAGTGTATATCCCACTTTGCTGAGATATTCACTGTCAATTCTTGTTTTCTAAATAAAACGGGGATTTATTTGTGATCTTACTCTCTTGTTGTGCACTAGAGGTGCTGCCGAAATTTTTTCGCTGCGCACAACAGAAAGAAGAGGATCACATGCCAGTGCAAACGCGTACATTGATAGACCATCGTCTCAACAAGGGATACAGGCATATCTTTTTGTTGCAGGGTTGTGGACGTGGTACAGAAAAGGTGAAGGGCTATAGAGAAGTAAACTGTTGCATATGCTTCTGAACTGAATGTTATTGACGAATTCCCCTATGGTATTATGAGACGTACTGTAAAAATACACCTGTTCGTTGCTGTTGTAGAGGAATCCACTCATGGGTTGAGGAAGGTACTTACGATACTTAGGATTGTTGGAGATTAAGGCGTGCCAAGATTCGCTGACGTGTCGGCATCGGATAAGAGATCGGATGGGCAGTCGACGGAGAATCTCCCACAGGATATCGTCAATGAGGCTGTTCATGGAGGAAGGCCGGAGTTCGAGTTGTGATTCTTCGCAATCTGTCCGACTGCGCTCTGATGAGTCAATCTACGCAGGATCTCTCTCTACATCTTCTTTTCTCTCTCCCCCCCTCTTTCTCTTTCTACTTCTCCTCTCTCTCCCCTCTCCCCTCTCAGATCGGCACGAAGAAGAGGTGAGCGGCTGCATGTTTATGGGTTTGGCCACTAGAAGGGAAGAGGAGGATCTTATATAGATACAGATATAGGAAAGAAATAGGTTTAGGGTTGTAGGATTTTATTATTATTAGTTTTTTTTAAATCGCTTCTTAGGGTTGTAGGATTAGTGGATGGAGAATTTGAAATAGCAGTAGAGAGTTATTAGGAAACGTAATAGAGATTGGATTAGGATTTAATGGGCTATATTACATGTTAGTGGGCTTCCAAAATAATACATTAAATAAATATAGAAAGACTAAATATTTAAGAAAAAAACACAATGTCAAATAAATACATATCCTAACAACATACGGGCTTTCAGAGTTTATGGGAAGGACGGATTTACTTATTGAACAAAGAGTCCTTCAATGCGATGATCCATAAAACCTAGTTTCACTCCTTATATGAGAAATTTGATCAGTAAGTAAACTTATATTAACATTAGAAGACTCAAAGCCACTGGTAAAGCTAAACAGGTTTGAACTGGATCACCAGATAAATACGTGTTGACATCGACTAGGAAGTTGAATGCTATTTTCCCAGTATTTGCATTATAGGGCGTTGTATGCCAGGATTCCAGAGACATAGAACATGAAAATATAAAAACAAAGGGTTTGTGAATTTATTAGATAAATTGTCCTCTTGAAAGATCATAAAAAACTTACAACCTGGTAGGCTGCTTATTTTTGTTCCAAGCACTTGCTCTGGCTTGCATAAACCCAAAGTCTCTAAATTTTTTACCTTATCGTCAAAATTGTAGACATTGAAGAAGAGCCGGGTAAAGCGCTAGAAGTTTAATACTTCAAGAAGGAAAGATATAGGAAATATTCCGATCTGTAACGGATATTCATCATAAAAAAACTTACAACCTGGTAGGCTGCTTATTTTTGTTACAAGCCCTTGCTCTGGCTTGCATAAACCAAAAGTCTTTAATTTTTTTACCTTATTGTCAAAATTGTAGACATTGAAGAAAAGCCAGGTAAAGTTCTAGAAGTTTAATGCTTTAAGAAGGAAATATATAGGAAATATTTCTATTTGTAACAGATATTCATCTCTCGTCATCAATCAGGGGGAAAAATCTACAAGTCATAGATATGGTCATATGGTTATAATGTATTAAAAGCAATCATAGACTCAATGTTCTAAAAAGTGGGTCCCTAGCATGCTAGGCACTGAGCTAGGCCTAGTTGATATCTAGGCCGCCCGACTAGGTCTTGGGAGCGCCTAGGGGAGCGTGAGCTACTTAAGCGGAGTGCACCGCTGAGATCTTGGTTGTGATTTCCTCCGCTCCAGCCTCTGCTTCCACCAACCTCCTCCAACCTTTTTCACCAACTATGAACACCCCCTCCATCTTATCCGACCTTCAACAAAACCGCCCACTCCTCCTCCTCCGACTAGGTCTTCGAAGCGCCTAGGGGAGTGTGGGCTACTTAAGCGGATGTGTTGTTTATGTCTTAGCTTTGACTTCCTCCTCTCCCGTCTCAATGTTCTCCAACCTCCTCTAAACTCCTCCAACTTTTTTCACCAACTACGAACACCTCCTCCGACCTTTAGCAAGACCTCCTCCACCTCCTCTAACCTTTAGTAAAACGTCCTCTGGTTTCAGCAAACCACCACATTTTTTCTGACATGACACTTTCTGATATTCCTCATATTAATGTCAAACAGTGGTGGGATGTTCTAAATGCTTGATATATAATCAGAGTGAAGCCTTCTACTTATTTCTACAATATATACAACAAGGACATGTTTGATGTTTCACATCAAAAGTTTAGCTCCATTCTCCTAGACAGACAAACACAAATGAACAACAAAAACATCTAATAAATCAATATTTTAAAAGGCAGGACCTAGGTAGGCCCACTAGGTCTTGGGAGTGCCTAAGGGAGCATGGCCAACTTACGCTGGGTGCACCTCTTTGATCTTGGTTGGGATTTCCTCAACTCCAGTCTCAACATCCTCTAGCCTGCTCCAGACTCCCCTGGCCTTTTTCATCGACTATGAACACCTGCACCTCCTTCGACCTTCAGCAAAACCTCCTTTACCACCACATAAACAAAGAAAGAAATCCGCCTAGGTGTGAGTCTAGCACTTAATACTTTCTATAACATTGACATTTATCACCAATTATTACAATTAAGAAAATTTAAAATAAAAGGAAAGTCGCCTAGCCCCTTCCAAGGCTCCGCATAGGTGCCTAGGCTCTAGGCGTCAGGTCTGGCGCTTAGGCTACCTAGCGCTTTCTATAGCCCTTGCCCCTTGCATAGACTGCTTGCAGACGTTAAAAGTAGATACTAATCAATCAATAAATAGATAACTCTTGGGGTTTCCCAAGCAACAGTTTTAGATCAATAAGTCAGTAAAGTCATCGCGGTGCACTCAGATGGACAGATTAAAACAGCAGTTTACTAAGAATGGTTATCAAGGGCTATTAGCATAAGCACTTGTGATACGTAAGAATTGATATTAAACTGTTCACCCAAGCAGATTTCTCAGGCCAAGTGTAACTGAAATTCTAAATGTGAACATCATACAGAAGTTCTATATAAGAATTAAACAATATACCAATCCAATGGATCTTTTTGTGGATCATCATTGGCTAACATCTGCTGGTACGCCTCCAGTTCATGCATCTAATCATCTAATACTTTGTATAATGACCGACATTCTGTAGGGAAGGGATAACTACTATTGTTAGAATTAATATAAAACTATAATCCTCGATCCTCACCATAAGTTCGGAGTTTTGGTGTAATGGTTAGAGGGACTAAATTTAAGATGGTATCAGAGCAACTCAAGTTCAAATCCCACCAGCAAAAGGGCGTTCAACCTGCGGGGGCATGTTAGAATTAATATAAAACTATAATCCTCGATCCTCACCATAACTTCGGAGTTTTGGTCTAATGGTTAGAGAGACTAAATTTAAGAACTATGTAGTAAGATTGACCAATTATAATCAACTTAAGTCCAGAAAGGTGGGAGAAAGGATGCAACATCATAATGACGCAAAAGAAAACAAGAAGAGCTAGAATGCTGGCTTTGTACTGAAAATATGATGTTCTATTATTTTTAAATATTATCACAATAATTATTTCATTATAACTGTTTATATAAGGCCTTGCTAAATTCTACAGAATCATGCGGCGAATACAGAAAATGCTGCTTTGAGATAGCTTATGTCCAAGCTGTTGGGATTTGCATAAGTGAAGAATTTTAGCAGTCAGGGAGAAAGAAAACAATTAACAGCTAGCCACATTATCTGCATCAAAGTTACGATGAAATATGTATACATCATGAACATAAACCAAGTGCTATACATGATACTATGCTACAAAGCATAAACAAATGCAATCGTTGCTGGTGTACTGGAGTCATGGTACCAATAGGAAGGATTGGACAAGCATTGCCAAAAGGGTAGGATATTAGGTTGTAAACAGGAGTCGCATAGGGAAATGTAAACAAGAAGATCTTAAGCCTATTATAAAGGTTGCTATAATGAAATTAATAAGTTATATAGAAATTAGTGTAACGATAAGTTTCTCTAACCGTTTAGCTCCATTTGGTTCTCCCCACTTAGACAAACGAATGCCATCAAATGCTGCTATCGCCTGTAACCCATACAGACAAAAAACCCATATATGTCACTGACAAATATTCAACAATAAACGAACTCCTAAGCATGAAGACAGTTAATATACAACTCACAATTTCAACAGGGAGTTCTTCGCCACTGGCAAGAACAGAGCCAGCTCTCAGAAATTCAATAACATCTTTACCGAAGTAACCATCACTTTTAAGATCATTAGTTATTACATCAACAGCATCCAAAGCCACGGGTAAAGCTGAAGAAGTTTGAACTGGATCACCAGCTAAACAAACACACATCCTTCCATCGTCCTCCAATTCCCTCATTAAAGAAATGGACGATTGCATATAGGTTAGGCCCTCATTAAAGAAACGGAAGCAAGCAATACTTCAATGCATGTTATCAATATGTCAGAGAATTGTGAGAAATTGAAATTTATGAAAGATCTCTCTTTGAATGGGGAAGTTTTAAGAACCACCAACAAGTTTTAAGGGTTGTGAGAATCTTAACAATTTCATTTTTCTCATAACCAGTGTCAAGTAATTGACGTAAAAGAAGATACAAAGCAGTGTAAATAGTTGGACTGGACAAGAACTGCCAAGAGAGGTACTCCCATGAGATCCCATTTCAGATCTTGCAAGTCGCCACTCAATAGACTTTGCCTTCACTGTAGGTATACAGAATTATCGATTTTACGATGGAGCCCCCCCTCAAGCTGCTCGATTTCCTTTTTCTCGTGATGTTCACTAACTGAAAGTCCTCCAGATGAATATCTAGCACGACATCCCTTTGTCAGGGAAGAAAGGACAGCAGAAACAACGGTTTCCATCGTGATATAAATCAGGAAAGAACCTGTAGAGAAATCAACTCATCAAAGAAAATTGTAACATTTCGCGTCATCATAAACTCCATCTTTTGCAATAGCTATTACATAATTCAACCTCTTATTCCACCTACAGAAAGACGGAAATTAAAAAAAAATGAAAATAAGTAATGTAAATAAAAAATTCAAAGCAAAAAAAAAAAAAAGAAAAGAAAAAGCGATGTGTACAAGTTCAGAGAATGAGATGAGCATCAGACATAATTCTGCAGAAAGAAATCAACAATTAGAAAGAGAATGTACCCCTTCTCATATAAAAATGGATTATCAAATACCCACTCACATGGATCAAGATGCATTTATCTGGACAATTTCACAAGTTACCAACGTCAAAAATAATCCTTTGGCAAAACCAAGTCCCATAATTTGTGAAAGTGCATAACAAGAAAGGAGCAGCTTGGTGAAATCACATATACCTTCATAAGCAATGTGAAAAGCTATCCGTCCAAACATGATCAATGAATTTCAAAATCCGAAATTTTGCAGAAGTAAAGAATTCTTCCATTTTTATCAGTATTTCAAGTTGTCATCCTTGAAAATCAGAGGAAAATGAGCTAATGTTAACAAAGTAATTTTTCATAAACTAATGACATACTAATCGGCCGATTCATAACCAAAAGCTCGACAGTAGAGTGTAAAGCAATTATCCCACTCTCCACAGCACCCTCTCCTTGTTTCAGAAGCTGGTCAGCAAAAGATGCAACCAAATTACTGTAAGCAATCAAGTTTCAAAATTATGACATGAAAAAACAAAGCAGTTAAACACATGCAAAACATGTGATGGGATAAAGAAGTACCTTCAGTGGATCATTACAGCATGGAAAACAAGTAATGGATGGAACAATAATTGCACCTGAAATTGTTTTAAAAAGTGGATTGAGATGTTAGTGAAAATTTCATACATGTAGGAACCACTCAGAAAACTGAAGCATCAACATGAATACATTATGTAAAACTCAATAGGGAACTGATCGCTAATCACAAAGAGAGACCCAACTCTATGAAAGATTACGAATTTCAGCCAAAGAAATGGTTTTGCTCAAAAGAATACAAGCTCCACAGCATCAGCCGACGGAAGAATGGCTCTAGTTTTGGTGTAATGGTTAGAGGGACTAAATTTAAGATGGTATCGAGCAACTCAAGTTCAAATCCCACCCAAAGGGCGCCTAAACCAGGGCATGTTAGAATTAATATAAAACTATAATCCTCGATCCTCACCATAACTTCGGAGTTTTGGTCTAATGGTTAGAGAGACTAAATTTAAGAACTATATAGTAAGATTGACCAATTATAATCAACTTAAGTCCAGAAAGGTGGGAGAAAGGATGCAACATCATAATGACGCAAAAGAAAACAAGAAGAGCTAGAATGCTGGCTTTGTACTGAAAATATGATGTTCTATTATTTTTAAATATTATCACAATAATTATATCATTATAACTGTTTATATAAGGCCTTGATAAATTCTACAGAATCATGTGGCGAATACAGAAAATGCTGCTTTGAGATAGCTTATGTCCAAGCTGTTGGGATTTGCATAAGTGAAGAATTTTAGCAGTCAGGGAGAGAGAAAACAATTAACAGCTAGCCACATTATCTGCATCAAAGTTACGATGAAATATGTATGCATCATGAACATAAACCAAGTGCTATCCATGATACTATGCTACAAAGCATAAACAAATGCAATCGTTGCTGGTGTACTGGAGTCATGGTACCAATAGGAAGGATTGGACAAGCATTGCCAAAAGGGTAGGATATTAGGTTGTAAACAGGAGTCGCATAGGGCAATGTAAACAAGAAGATCTTAAGCCTATTATAAAGGTTGCTATAATGAAATTAATAAGTTATATAGAAATTAGTGTAACGATAAGTTTCTCTAACCGTTTAGCTCCATTTGGTTCTCCCCACTTAGACAAACGAATGCCATCAAATGCTGATATCGCCTGTAACCCATACAGACAAACAACCCATATATGTCACTGACAAATATTCAACAATAAACGAACTCCTAAGCATGAAGACAGTTAATATACAACTCACAATTTCAGCAGGGAGTTCTTCGCCACTGGCAAGAACAGAGCCAGCTCTCAGAAATTCAATAACATCTTTACCGAAGTAACCATCACTTTTAAGATCATTAGTTATTACATCAACAGCATCCAAAGCCACGGGTAAAGCTAAAGAAGTTTGAACTGGATCACCAACTAAACAAACACACATCCTTCCATCGTCGTCCAATTCCCTCATTAAAGAAATGGACGATTGCATATAGGTTAGGCCCTCATTAAAGAAACGGAAGCAAGCAATACTTCAATGCATGTTATCAATATGTCAGAGAATTGTGAGAAATTGAAATTTATGAAAGATCTCTCTTTGAATGGGGAAGTTTTAAGAACCACCAACAATTTTTAAGGGTTGTGAGAATCTTAACAATTTCATTTTTCTCATAATCAGTGTCAAGTAATTGACGTAAAAGAAGATACAAAGCAGTGTAAATAGTTGGACTGGACAAGAACTGCCAAGAGAGGTACTCCCATGAGATCCCATTTCAGATCTTGCAAGTCGCCACTCAATAGACTTTGCCTTCCCTGTAGGTATACAGAATTATCGATTTTACGATGGAGCCCCCCCTCAAGCTGCTCGATTTCCTTTTTCTCGTGATGTTCACTAACTGAAAGTCCTCCAGATGAATATCTAGCACGACATCCCTTTGTCAGGGAAGAAAGGACAGCAGAAACAACGGTTTCCATCGTGATATAAATCAGGAAAGAACCTGTAGAGAAATCAACTCATCAAAGAAAATTGCTTTCTAGATACAGCAAAGGAAATTTTGAAAGCAGATTTTGGGGGCAAGGAGGATTGCTTACTTCATGCCACTTCCTCGTGTAACATTTCGCGTCATCATAAACTCCATCTTTTGCAATAGCTATTACATAATTCAACCTCTTATTCCACCTACAGAAAGAGGGAAATTAAAAAAAATTGAAAATAAGTAATGTAAATAAAAAATTCAAAGCAAAAAAAAAAAAGAAAAGAAAAAGCGATGTGTACAAGTTCAGAGAATGAGATGAGCATCAGACATAATTCTGCAGAAAGAAATCAACAATTAGAAAGAGAATGTACCCCTTCTCATATAAAAATGGATTATCAAATACCCACTCACATGGATCAAGATGCATTTATCTGGACAATTTCACAAGTTACCAACGTCAAAAATAATCCTTTGGCAAAACCAAGTCCCATAATTTGTGAAAGTGCATAACAAGAAAGGAGCAGCTTGGTGAAATCACATATACCTTCATAAGCAATGTGAAAAGCTATCCGTCCAAACATGATCAATGAATTTCAAAATCCGAAATTTTGAGGAAGTAAAGAATTCTTCCATTTTATCAGTATTTCAAGTTGTCATCCTTGAAAATCAGAGGAAAATGAGCTAATGTTAACAAAGTAATTTTTCATAAACTAATGACATACTAATCGGCCGATTCATAACCAAAAGCTCGACAGTAGAGTGTAAAGCAATTATCCCACTCTCCACAGCACCCTCTCCTTGTTTCAGAAGCTGGTCAGCAAAAGATGCAACCAAATTACTGTAAGCAATCCAGTTTCAAAATTATGACATGAAAAAACAAAGCAGTTAAACACATGCAAAACATGTGGTGGGATAAAGAAGTACCTTCAGTGGATCATTACAGCATGGAAAACAAGTAATGGATGGAACAATAATTGCACCTGAAATTGTTTTAAAAAGTGGATTGAGATGTTAGTTAAAATTTCATACATGTAGGAACCACTCAGAAAACTGAAGCATCAACATGAATACATTATGTAAAACTCAATAGGGAACTGATCGCTAATCACAAAGAGAGACCCAACTCTATGAAAGATTACAATTTCAGCCAAAGAAATGGTTTTACTCAAAAGATTAGTCAAGCTCCGCAGCATCAGCCGACGAAAGAACGGCTCTGGTTTATCCCTCCTAGCCAAGGGATTCAGTTTATCCTGAACCAACGGATCTCATTTCTATCGAATCACCAACAGCACCACTGGAAGCCAAATAATAGCCACAAGCAACCATCTTTCGTCCAACAATTCAGGTTGATGATGCCCTCCTCCAATATATGAAGTGAGCTATGTTGCATGGGTACGGCTATTTGGAGCCATACCTGTGTCACACCCGTACCCAACACCAAAATTCAGTGGACACACCTTTGATATTTGCATGCACTTATTTAAATGTGTGCTCAATTATATAATACATTTTGATTTAAAACTGTTGTTATATACTTCTTGGACATATATTCTACACTTCACATGCAATTCTTGAAATTTGTTTGACATAAGTTGGGTTCATGTCAGCCTGTACCCAGTTCAAAACTATGCTTTTAAAGGGCCTTTTGGATACCAAGTTAAAAAAACGAGCAATTTTCTAATTTATATATCTCGACTATAAATGAAACATATAAATCTTGCATGAATTTAATTTCATAGCACGTCAAATGAAAAAATAATATTGATCTCGTATAAACTATTATTATATATACATGTAGGTGTAGTCATGGCCCTGTACCCTACCTTTTACAAACTTGTCGTGTCTTGCACCCATACCCCTATCCGCACCCGTGTAACTTAACAAGCGAGTATGAAAATCCATGTGCAGAACATCAGCAAAAAGATGTAGTAGCTAAATGGAGGTGAACAAAGGTCTCCTTTTGGAGAATCCAAAACTAGCAATGGATGAACCTCTAGGGGTTTAGATATGAGAAACCTTAGCTTCTCAATTTGTTTTATCAAACCAATGTATAATAAAGAACGTATCTCAAAATGCACTTAAATTCAAGATTGGTCAATGACCCCATAAAATTTGCCAACTTCAGCTTCACAGCCAGGTTGAAGAAAGGGGACGAATTCCATGAAGGTCAATTTTTATCTCCATGAGTCAAACAATGACAAGAAAGAAAACTGTTATGAGCAGAAGGGAATCAATACTAGACGATTTTATGATGTTTGAGATTTTAATCGCTGGAAACAGGATAATCAAAATATAATCCTCAAAATAATTATATACTTATTGGGAAGCCCATATGCTTCTATCTTCTTTACAGTAATGTATCATGCAACACTTTGGAAGACGTAAATAAGATGCATTATGAGGTAAATCACCTTGAGGTGGTCAAGCCATGAGTCATATGTCGCAAATGACACATACAACTCGTTCTTCTTTTTGTAACTTTCACATGAGATTAGCACTTCATACACTAGTAAAACAGATTGCTTTAGTTCTCTCTATCGGATACAAATCTGAAGGAGCCACAATTTTCAAAAAGTATAAGAAAAGTCATGACGTTACCACTTCATAATTCAAATTAGATTCCAAAGCTTTAGTATTTGAAATTAATTCCCCAAATCATTCATATTTGAAATTAATCCCTCAAATCTTCTTGCAATTAGTCTTGCAAATCATTGCAGTCTTTGAAATTACCTTTTGTTGCATTTACCATTCAAATTGCTAACCACGACTAGGGAGTGGTTAATCAAAGCTGAGTAATTACCAAAATCAACTAAAAAATTAAGATCCACCAAAATCAATAGTTTTAACTCTTAATCTGTCCCAGCTTCTACTCCAGTGAAATTTTTTGGGTTTGGATTTGAATGGATATGAGTATAGTTTCTATTACACCCAAAATTGTAAAGTGACAGAATATTCTCTCAATTTTCAGTCTCTAAGCAGATAGACTAATTTTAAATTGCTCAAAAGATTTAGAGGGCTAATTTGGAAAATTTATTATATATGTACACATCACCTTTTAATGTAGTTTTCTTTGCACTTCAAGTATAATGGGAAAATGATGTTTCAATTACATTATACTTTTGCATTTAATAATAGAATTTTGAAATAGGATTTATATTTTCATGTTGGTTTTACAATTTCATAATGGAATTATGGGATGAGGTTCTTCAATTTCATAAAGTCTTACATTATGAAATAGATGTGGGAAATGAATTTTTTCATTTTCATGTACTTTTGCAATTAATCTTTCATATTTGAAATTAATCCCTTAAAGCATTGAAACTTCCACTATGTCCTTGAATTCTTAAGTTATTTTGAAATTCCTTAAATTACTAAAATTGGTATCATGTCCCCAATTCTCATATGCTTTTCAAATTATCCCTCTAATAATACTCTTTATTGGAAGGACAAATTTCAAAAATATAAAAAGAGTTGTGGGTCTATGATTGAGAACAATTAACTGTCTAAGCTATAGACCCATGGATGGAAAGATTAACTGAATTATAAAATTTGTTAATATAATATTTTCTCATCCCTAATTGAAACAAAGCCTTCTTTTTTCTTTACTTCAGGGTTCTTCTTTCACCAATTTACATATATGAAAATTGATTATATATTCTATACTTGACCATTTGTTATTGGCGTACAGTATAATAGTTGTACTTTACACACACACACACACACCACTCAAAAAAATTTCCTTGCTCCATCACTAACATATTGTTGCACTTATGTTAATAAATATAACAGTTTGTCTATAGGAGCATCTACTCTTGAACTTTTGGTAATTTATATTTGAAGTTGTCTTATTTGGATATCAGTCTCATAATATCATATTTGGATAGTAGCTGCTCATAGTGTTATATTTTGGATATTACAGATATTAACTCCTGGCAATATAAGAGCCACTTCTCCCATTAATAATTCTAAAGAAAAGAATATTTTGTATCATCAACATTGCTAGTACTTATACAGCTATGCTCTACCACCCTCTTTTTCGTCTTCCTAACTTTAACCAACAATCATCTTGTCATTTCCTTTTGTTCTTTGTGATTGTTATTTAAATTTTTGTTCCTCAGCTTCACCTCTCTAAGTTATGTCTTTACCATAGTTTTTCTGAATTTTTTCATTTCACTTTCTCACTCACCAAACTCCAACATCTTGTCCACAAACTGTCCCTTGTACAGATTAGAAATCTATCAAGAAACCAAAAATTCTTACACATAAATTAAAATTGTATCAAGAATCTTCTTACATTCTCTGAGTCTATCACTAAACTATCTCTTCCTGTCAGGAGACTAATTCACTAAACTATCTCTTCCTGTCAGGAGACTAATTCAACTCCCGATCCACCAAGTTACTGTTGCCCATGCTAACTCTTCGACCCTCTCTTTTCTACATCAATTTCATTTTTAGGGAAAGAAGAATTCCCAGGAACAATTATTTAAGAACAAGCTATGACTACATAAACAAGCATGTACTTTCAAATTTATCATCTCGCTTTCCTATCTCACCAGACGGCCCAGCTGAACTAAAACAAAGGACTGACTGCATGTAAATATTTAAGGTAGTCTTCTTTTTGGTGTAAACGAAATTAATGCGAACCTAGATAATGACACAAATAGAAATAAATTTATCAGAAACATCACAATATGATATTTATAATTCTTTAACCTACCTTTAAAGTTCAACACGAGGACCACTGTAATTGATTTCAGAAGGAAATGGAGTGACTACACCAATAATGATGGTCCACTACCACAATTTTTGCAAGATGGTGAATTTACCTACATGTGACAACAACCAGTTTGAGATCAAAAAAAGTTCAAATTAGAAGCTGTGGTTATGAAGATTCAACAGTTTAAATTAAAGGAAGAAGGACCCACATATTAGACCGTAAAAGTCAATAATATTCTCTAAAAAGATAATACCTTTAGAAATTAGTTTCCGAGATCTTAAGAAGTTGTGAGTTTTGCAATGAATTACGGAACTATGAGTTTGTCCAGATAACAGTGCTTCTGATTAGGTCTGGAATAAGAAGTGGATTTGACAGGAAAATGCAACAGCACAGGGCAATCATTAGTCGCTAAATGACCAATATGACATATTCAGAGCAGATGGTTGTTTCTGATGAGTCTAACTGAGAGCTGTACTTTAGTGGGAAGGTGAGACAAGCAAAGAAAGTTTTAGGGCCTTATATATAAGCTTAAAAGGAAGAACTATTTAACAATACAATATTGTCATCGATAACTCAATCATGCAGACAATATGCAACAATTTTGAAGGCATAACTGAAGGTCAAACATGTAACTACATACAAAACATAAAAGGTTTTTAACTTTTTAAAATAAAGGTTCTGAGTGCTTGATGATGTAAAACGATTCACATCACCTAAATGATTGCTTGAACCAGGAAAGCAATTGCATCGAAAAGGCATGCTTTTTCTCTTTTTATTGAAAGTTTGAATTTTCTCTCCTCTTAGAACAGGTAAGACGAATCAATCTTACAAGACGTTCTTTAGGCAGGACTTACCTGTTTTAAGACAAGTTAAAATGGATGTCACAAAGGTTCTTTTTTTTAGGAATAAAAATGATTCTTTTTCAAAGCATCCAGAAGAATTTGATTACAAATATAGTCTGGACCATCCCAAGTGTCCGAGAAGGAGGTGAATATTAGTATTTGGTGAATATTGAACTAAACTGTGCCCACAATAATTACCTGATCGACGGACGTGACTGACATACGAAGAGTTCATGCCCTTGAAAAGAGCCCAACATTCGCCAAAAATTGCCGAGAGGTGATGCGAGTAAGCAATGTCCCCGCATCATTGGCCAAGGAAACATAAACTGTGCACGTTGGCCAAAGAAACCAGTGCCTTCTCCTCAAGTTCATCAATAGGAATAGACTCTCGCGCGGCCTCCTGCCAAACTGGTAATTCATAGTGATAGTGACACCGAAATATTAAAAAGTAAAATTAAATAAGGTACAAGAACATTTAGAAATAGAAACTCATAAACATGTAGGAACTTTATCAAATGTTGAAGAATTATCAAGAGTACTTGCTTGACATAGGGCCCTACTCTCCCTTCAAGGTCCCCTCTACCTTCACCTGCCCAATATTGTTGGTAGAAAAGTGCATCCTAATTCAGCCTAAAAACATGAATTTTTTTTTTTAAAGTAAAATGCAATTTCTCATTATTACAGCGACACAGATGAAAAACATACCTGCAAGATCCTAGCCAATTCTTCATCGGACTTCTCGAATTGGTTCAAATACTCCTTTTTCCCCCTCTGCTTGCTCCTCATCGATTGAAACCAAAGATATCTTACAGGAGATGAGATCGGGATCAGAGGATACAGTTGCGATCAAATTCTGATCCTCAACTGAGATCTTCAAAAGGAAATTGCAATAACAAAATTTAAGGTTCATTTCATCTCGTAATTTAAAAAGAAACTGTAATGTGATTTAAAGATGAGACTGACCCTTCGCTCATCAGGATCGATTGAAGTCAGCGAAAGATCTGGAATTTGAGCACCTGATGAATAAATGAAGTGATTGCTTCAACTGTGCTAAAATGAGTTGGAATTTTGAGAGAGAGGGAGAAAGTTTGTACTTTGAATCCATCATAATCAATGGCGAATTCGGAGTCGTCATGATGGAGGATGAGCTGGCGAGCCTCCTTTCTCTACTGATTTCCCCTTTTTTTTTTTCCTATTACTCTGTATTTTCTTATTTTTGAAGTTTTCAGGACTTACGGCGTGCAGAAAATAAAAAGACAAATTTTTTATTTAGACCTTTTTTGGGTTTTATTTTTAAAACCGGCCCATTGAGTTTATTTGTCGTTTATACATTTTGTGCTTTGTGGCTTGGATCGAAAATAATAACTTCAGAGTCATTCGATGAAGTTTTAATTAAAACTTAGCGGGAAATGAATTCCGTGAAGTTTTTTAACATCACTCCGAAGTCATTTCGTGAAATTTCGAGTTCTTTACAATTTCGATAGCAGAATTGTTTTGGCGGGTCGAATTTTGTAAATAAATCTGAAATAGGTCGAAATTTAAAAATAAATTCTTACAAAGTTCTAAATCGAAAATTTGTCCTAAAAATTTAAGAGTCCATGTGGAGAAAATAAAACAAAACAAAAAAGACTTGGACTTCACTGACTTTTGTAGATTTTAGAGCTGGAAACGTGACGGCCCAAAAAATAGTATTTGTTGACCCTCGGAATTGCTTAGGTGCTCAGTGCTCTGTGATCACTGCACCGAGACCAGTACAAGATGGTCACATGGCACAAAAAATTTACAAATAATAAAGTAACATAATTATAGAGTGCTCAGTGCTGCTAAGAGGACCTAATAATGGGACGGATTTAGGAAACTGATGCGTCCAACTGGAAAAAAAAATTAATGTGCTGAAGAAGTGGGTTACTAATGACTCGGAAGTTATAAAAAATGAATGAAGGGTATTTTCATAGCTCATTTCATGTAATGTTTCCACTGATTTTTTCCCCTTTTATTTTTCTATACTTTGTGTTTTCTTATTTTTGCAGTTATTAGGACTTATGGCATGCAGAAAATAAAAAATTAAGAATACATGTACAGAAAATAAATAAAATTAAAAAGGCTTGGACTTGACTGACTTTTCTCTTAATTTTCTCTGTCTGTTTGATTATTTTATGAAGTTTTGGGGGATTTGATGACTTTGTAGAAAATAAAAGGAAAAAAAAGACTGCTCTAGAAAATAAAATAAATAGACTTGGGCATGACTGACTTCGGTGAGTTTTTAGGGCTGAAAATGTATGAGCCCAAAATAAAACTTTTCATTATCCGGCCCAAAAATTAGTATTTGTTGACCTTCATCCGACAGGCGGATTATATTATTAAACATGACAGACAAGTTGGTCCCAAAGGAGCCCCCCACCAAAATTAATAATAACTCAGGCGCTTGTTCTATTTTAATATGGTTAAAACAACATATTAGTTTATAAAATAATATTCGTTTTCTAATAAGGTCAAAACTGACTATGATAACAATGACATCTAAAAATTGACACACTTAACTAACAAGAACTCCGGTCATCGGAAATTTGATTTGAGTGACTAAATTAAAGATTTTTGCATATACACCCCTCAAATTTTCTATACTTACAGATTTTCCCTCCTAAATTTAAATATTTACCAAAAAATCAACCATTTCTTTCTCTCCTCACTTACATTATTATATTCTCAATCTCTCACATCACCCCCTCACTTTCCTTCTCCCCTTCTCTCCTCCTCCTTCTCTCTTCCCCTTTCTCCAATCCTCCGCTTTTGGTAAATATTTGAGAGGAGGGAGGAGAAAGAGAGAGAGAGGATGAGGGAAGGGAAGGAGGAGAGTGAGATGAGAGAGGTTGAGAAGAGGGGTAAAGTTGGAGAAGGAGGTAAGGATGAGGATTGATAAATGTTATAACACCTCAATTATCTAAATATTAATCTATGCTTAGTAGTAGACAAATATCCCGTATTAGAAATATAATCTAGTTAATCTACCTCAAGAGGAACCGAACCAATAGTTCGGACGACTCAAGCGGCCGACATCTTGTGAGGCCGGCTCAAAAGGCGGTACATGCCATCATCTCGGCATTCTCGCTAGGCCGACTCAGCAAGCAATCCACTCGACCGTTCCTTTGCCGATATCTTGTGGAGCCGACTCAAAAGGCGATACGAGTCGACATCTTCGAATACGTCGACTCCATGAGCGACCCGCTTGACTGGCTGGTCGACATCTTGCGAATCCGACTCAAAAGGCGGGACTTCTAGACATGTCACCTAGGATAGGAAGACGACGACGTGCCTCGAGCCTCCCACTGGCAATGAGTCGTTGTCGCATTGAATACGAGATCAGAACCATCAATTCTCCATGCTCAAAGATCTTTAAGACACGTCGTACCACGTGCCCCCTGTCACTTCGCATTAAATAGCGACACGACCCCATTCACTCAGCTGGCGACACTTGTAAAGGCAAATCTGACTTAGCCGCTGAACCATGTCTGATCGAAGTGACCCCCATCCACTCGGCCGCACCACCGTGAAGCAAGAGTCGACTCAAATTTATACCGCCAAAGTTACCGAACTACCCTCCGAACTTCTATAAATAAGAAAACTGTTAACAACACAGGTAGGCAATCTGAACCTATATTTTTAAACTCTCAGTAAATTTCATATTTTTCCTCACTCAAGAGTATCTACTAACTTGATTGTCGGAGAAACCACATGGGATCCAACCCCAACCTCTCACGATTTGTAACATGTACAGGATATACTAGGGAACATCAGGATCATATATCTAGAGGAGTGTAGGCATCAAAAATTGCTGAAGAAACCCAAATATGACTTAATCATGAGAAGATCGAAGGACAACGTCGTCAAAGTCTCAGGAAGTCAATTACAGGGTGGAACCAATGCCCGAGACACCTATTGTGTCTCGCCATCAGCGCGACACCTTGTTGTGTCTCGCCATTGGCGAGACACTTTCTTGTGTCGCTATTGGCGCGACACCTTATTGTGTCTCGCCATTGGCGAGACACCTACTTGTGTCGCGCCAGAGGCGAGACACCAAGAACATCTAACATGTGCTCTTGAAGCATTCAAATTAATGCTCGTGGGGGCCACTTGACTTTTTCAACGGAAAGAGACGTTCAGCTACGTTAGTGGGCGGTTACACGCTGGAAATACGGCCACTAAGCGTGAAATTAGGGCATTTAATCATGCCTAAAATAGAGGAAAGCCGTTACAACGGGGACGCCTCGATCGCGCCGACAGTTAACATCGCCGCTACCAACATGCGCCGACAGCTCAATGCACGGTCCATACCGTCCATTCCACTCACGGATTTTGGACACTTGATGATTCGTGTTCTTTTCGGATGTGGCCCCAAAGGCTATAAATACTTCCCTCGTCCCCTTAGGCGGGGATCGTGATTGAAGATCACAAATCTGAGCTTTTGCAAGGAGAGAGAGAATCCAAGCTTCCAAAGTTCAAGAACACAATCCACGTGAAAATTCCTCGAGTTTAAGCTTTGACTTATTCTTGGGAAGAGTAGATATCTTACTTAGCTAAGATATTTGCTTGATTCTTGTTTCCTTAGCGAAGCACTAACTATATTCCGTCGACTTGATGATGGTTCTTGCGTGATCCACGACGGCGTCCGACGAGCAAAGACCCACAAAAGGGAGATCTGGCGTGTAGTCTCTTACGTTGAGTTTGTTAGAAGTGATTGGTTTCTTTGTAAAGAGAGAGTTGCACGTGTAACCCTTTAATTGTTTTCACTTTGAAACGTTTTGAAATGAGAAGTGCAAAGAACATCGTTTTCGAACCAAACACGATGGCGACCATAGTGGGAGACAATAGTCTCCGATGTTGAGACTATCGGTCGCAGCTAGCCGATCGATTCAACCTCATGGTCGATGGAATGGACTACTACTTCGATCAAGCCAAGTTCGAAGAATATCTCTCCTCCTCATCATCGAAGTCCTCCTCGCCCCGCAAGCATCAGAGGATTTCATTTCCAAAGAGGGAGGTTTGTTCTGTCGTAGTGCGCAATAACTCTTGCTCACTTGCGATGGAGGCGATTGCCCCTTGCAACAACACCCCGACCAGCTACAAAGTTGGGAGTTCTATTCAAATTGACTCATCTCAGAAGAAAGAGTCAATCAACAGGATCTCAACAACTCTGTCAAAGAGGGCTCGTCAAAGACAACGTCAAAAGATGGCCCGTCAATTAGCCAAGGCCCTGGAGTCGACGGACGGAGTTCACTATCATGTGAACTCGGCGTAATCCGAGCATCAACAAAGCGCAGCCTCTCAACCCGTCGGCCTCCGCCAGGAAGAATGGGTTCTTGTCAAAGGACTCGCTTGACGAAGAAGGAACGTGCTCAGACGTCGCGCGACGCACCGCTGCATCGCAGCATATCATAAGGCTTAAGAGTCAAAATCAACCCAGCAATCGACTCAAAATCGCCAAGCATGGACTCAAGTCCGACGCTGACCGAACTTTCGTAGCACTCAAGACGGGTAATACCGCTGGCATTCAACCGCCGCCGGCCGCCAGATAGCCGCGATAGCAGCCTTCGCCGCACACCCACTGCACTACAACCCGCCACCAAAGGCCTCTTAGCGAGACACCCCACCGCTCTCGCCAAGAGGGTTCTTCTTCGACTTCGTTCACGCGACTCTCTTCGATCCATCAAGCGAGAAGCCTTCAACCGGTGTTGGTCGCCTTGGTCCCTGTCGAGAACCAAAGTCAAAACACCAGTAATGGAACGTTTGGGTCACTCAATCCATAAACAACGACAGGTTGGGGGCCGTACCCAAATTCCAAGTAATGTTCAGAAATGTGCCGAGCCATTTGACGCATCTCAAACTGAAAGAGTTCCCGTTGCGTCTCGTTTGAGTATCCCTAAGGGGGTCCGCGAGTCTGCTGATAAAGACAAAACGAAGCGTGTGATTTGCAAAGTCACCAAAGGCGATCAAACGCTTGTTATTCATGCAGAAGCAACTTCCAATAGTCGATTCCCCCAAAAGAAGACCTGTCCTCCAGTCAAGAACCAGGTTACACCTGGGGGTGGAAATGTTACTTGCAATAACCCACAACCATATCATCGGTAGGGGTGGCAACACGAAAGAGGCGATTGGCGAAATAGATTGTTCTTGCTCGTGTGCGAAATTGATTAAAGGCATTGCTCGGGATGTGCACGTTACGAGTTGAGCGCTCACCCACAAAGAGCTTCAAGATTCGAAAGTGGCTTTCCCGCCGCGAACGAAGATCCAAGCCGAGTCAAGGCGACATCGAAGAAGAAGGAGATCATCCATCCAATTTGATGAGTTTCGAAGTGACTATCAACATGGTGAACAAAGGGAAAGGATCGGCGACGGATCGCGATCGACTTCACTCTGGAGGAAAGGTCGGTCTCGATTTCTCGAAGAATGTCTCGGTTGCAATTGCGAGCTACCAGCATCGACTATAGAAGGATGCATGAGGGAGAGTCATCCAAGACTAAGCTTCCGACACCAATTCGGCGATAGCTTCCGATAACACAATGTCAAGTGTTGGTCGCCATCCCGTAGAAGCTTTGCAATTACCCACGAAACCCTAGCTCAAATGTTACAGAGGCCCTAGCTAAATAACGGGAGGATCTTAGGGCGAAATGAAAGCGGAGATGGAGCTAGCCATGCAACGAGATGAGGGAATTGCAAAGTCAAAAGTTGACCAACCCGAATTTAATCGGCCAATGGATCCGATCGCCATGTTACCCATCATGTAGATGATAGTGATCGAGAAATAGATGAACACATTTACTGATCAACCTCCAAAGAAAGTCAGACTGCTCAAGGGGAAATGGTCCAATTCTTCCTATTGGAAGTAATCCAAAATAAGGGGAGGATGATGGCGAAAAGATGAAAGGGCTTGAAGATAAAATCAATGCTTTGATGTCCGCGAGAAGTCAAAAGTTGGTATCCGTGTCCGTATCCTAGAGAGTGGGATTCAATTCCTTACCGCCGAAATTCAATTTGATCAACTTCACGCCATTTGGCGGAGAGGGTCACCTACACAACACGATTTACTTCAAATCACATTTGGGGTAATCTCGGAAGCGAGCCTTTGATGGTTCGGTCATCGTCGGTACCCTTGGGGGCTACCTTGATTGGTATCGAAGACTCAAGGCGAGAGTATTAGCTCTGGGAGGACATGGAGAGTTCTTTTCTCAACGGCTTCTTTGATGATGATCTGAGGTGTCAATAAGAACTCGTTGGGCGAAAAGCAAAAGGACGGAGAGACAATAGATGCGTTCGTCAAGCCATTTCGTAATAAAGCTGTAAACTGCAGGGAGTCAATCACCGAAGAGTTTATATTAGAAACATGCCATAGCAATCTTTCCACTGACTTCTTTGGGAGCTATGGGGTCGTGACACCAACTACATGGAAAGAATTGAAGCTCCATGGAGAAAAAGAGATTCCTCAAGAGGAAGAAGAACGAGAGGGACGGGCCAACAATGCCTCGCAAAATCAAATTTTGTGCCGTGGCAAAGGAAAGGCACAAGATAATCTTTGATAATGCAAATCAAACATTCCAACAACAACAACTCAGAAGCCACCCCAACAAAGAAGAACCGCAGCTTGAGGTTTCAATAAAACCTCAAGAGTCGCGAAAGCTCGGATCGCGCTTCCATAGAACGTACACCTTCAAGGAGGACGAGGTTCCAGTCATTTTCAAATATCTCTTGGATAACAACAAAATCAAGCTACCTCCGGTCACAAACCAGGAGGAGGCCAATAAAACCTCGGATCCCAAATATTGTGCGTATCACAGGAGGGTTCATCATCCAACTAAGAGTTGCTTTGTACTCAAGGACAAGATTCAGGCTCTGATCGATGCTGGTATCATCACACCGAAGAAAGAGAAGAAAGTTGGCTCAAATATGGTGGCCATTAATTTTGGGTCCTTGCCGCCTCTGCCATATCAACAAAAGATTATCCCATGGTCGAGATCAAGGCGGTCAACGATGATCCACATGGGCAGCGTCGAAAGGGTTAGTATCATACCACGGCCCTAATGGCGAAGTACTTTGGATTCATCCAGACCTTCTTCAAGACGAGCAGTGGACCGGGTCTTTCTCAGCACAAAGTCCAAGAGAAAAGGCAAGTTATGCGGTCACATTTCAGCGGTTCCAGAAGAAGGAGATGAGAAGGTCCCAATCCTTTCATCGTCGAAAATGAACATGAAGTTCTTGCAGCGGAAGGAAATTCCGTTCACGCCACCGAGGCGGACATGAATTGATTACAAGTACCCGAAGTCTCGATCCTAGCGCTAAGACCCTAGCGGGCTGGGGGTAGTGCCGACTCCTCCCACACAATCACAACAACGAGGTAGCTAAAGAGAATGTGGCGGCGAAAGGATAAACAACCCGGGAGGTTCAAAACCGAAGCGGTCCGATTCAATTGTGCGATTGGAAAGGATAAACCGGAAAGTTCGGGTCATCATACGCTTTGATGTTATGGCTCAATTGGCCAACATACCGCAAGGATAACTCTCTGAGTTACTACGTCTCTCTAAAGAAACTAGAGAGGCTTTACAAGAAGCGTTAGGCGATTCGGGCTTTCATTACCCGGATCAAGGAAGTTCACGAAAAGTCGAACATTGCAACTTGGCGGTGGCGGTTTCCTCGCATTACTTTCACCCGGAAGATATGCAAGTAAGGAATTCAAAGCATGACAGGCCCTTATACTTAACTGGGTATGTTGGTTCAGTGGCTGTCAATCGAATTCAAGTTGATCCAGATCCGCAAAGATAATGCCCCTCCGATTAATGTATCATCTCGGAATCGGCAAGCAAATTGGCTTCTCTGAGCACCGTTATCTATGGATTCAATACCGGGTCGGACCTTTGGGTAAAATCGAATAAAGTGCCATTTCGGAGATCTCAAATCGAAGTCACGTGTTATGTCATCGGCGAGAAACTTCATACAACATACTATTGGGTGGCCTTGGATCCATAGTAACCTTATAGTCCCATCCACATTACATCGGTGTTTGAAATATGTCGACACCGATAATGTGGTCAAGACGGTGGTCGATAAGCAACCGCTTAAGGGTTAGAAAATTACTTTCTTGACTCTCTTTTATGCGGCGGTCTTGAATCCGATCTTGAACCATCGGCCGAGAATGCGGACAATGAAATGAAGCCGATACCGGGCCGGCTCGATTATGATGGAAACTTTGTATTTAATGACATTGAACCTCTTGTAATCGATCTTAACGGATCTGAATCGTCGGGGAGAAAGTTATAGCCGCTTTTGCGATGAAGAAATAATAAATGGCGATTTAGAGTATGTGCATAGTGTTGATACTATAATGCAGTCTTGGCGGGGATCATGGTGCACACGCACACTCTCATCATCTAACCAGGTGAAGAAGTATCTTTAAAGTTCGATTGAATCGACTTTCGTCCTTCCTCAAAAGATGCAAAACAAACAATTTTTGGGAAAGGAGAGATATCTCCACCTCAAAACCCTTGGGGAAGTCGATGACAACGATGAAGATCTTGTAAACATTTCTCCAAGTATAGCTCACAAGCGCCATTACATGAAGAAATGGGGATATGATTTCGCTACCGGACCGGGTCTTGTTTTTGGGCCGGGTTGAATTCCACTCGAGCCTTCACATGTCGAAAGGAAAACCCGATTGTTATTATGAACACAAGAGAGGTCTGGCTATGTTTCCTCATCTTCGATGAATGTTGTCAAGGTCGACGACATATAGCTTCATCGACTCTTCAATATGGGACTCGGATGTTAGCCTCGGTAAAATGTTTAAAGGGCTAATGTCTAATATGATCACGGTGAATGTAGTAGAGCGAAGAAGATGATGATTCACCAAATTGGGAAGATCCTTGGACCTTCCACTTGAACATTCGATATGGAGACAAGTTGAGCGAGAGAGCCTCCGACTAAAGATATAGTCGTTCAAGTTAATCTGAGGCGAAAATAATCGAAACCTATATTTATGGCGGTGCCCTTACTCGAGAGAAGGAGAAATTGATCACCCTTGTCAGGAATATATCGGCGTCTTCGCTGGAATTACGAAGATATGCGGGACTTGACCGAATGTGGCAACTCATCGACTTAATATTAAACCGGATACCAAACCCATTAAGCAACAACGGCGATTTCGTCCGCAAATCATGGAAGCGATTAGGCTGAAGTGAAAAGACCGATAGAGTCGGGCTTTATTAGGGAGGAACAACATCCGGATTGGGTTGCAAACATTGTCCGGTTCTCAAGAAGAATGGAGCGATCGAATGCATAGATTACAGAGATTTGAATCTTGCATGCCCGAAAGATGACTTTCCATTACCCATTACAGATGTCATCATAGATAATACCTGTGAGTTTGAGAGAATGTCATTCATGGATGGATTCTCTGGATACAATCAAATCAAAATGTATCCTGAGGATGAAAAGCACACTTCATTCCTGACGCTCTTGGCATTTTTGCTATACCGTCATGCCTTTTGGTTTGAAGAATCACGAGCAACATATCAAAGAGCAATGCGAAGATATTCCAAGACCATCTTCGAAAGACTGTCGAGTGCTATGTTGATGATCTAGTGGTGAAAAGTCGCGATAAAAGTGACCATATCGAAGACCTAAAGACGGTGTTTGAACTCATGCGAAATCATCAATTGAAGATGAATCCAACCAAATCCTTCTTAGGGATGGCCAGTGGAAAATTCCTCGGTTTCGTCGTCACGTCAAAAGGAATCCATATTGATCCGGATAAAGTGAAGGCGATTAATGAATTACAACCTCCAAAGAATCTCAAGGAACTCAGGGGGTTGCAAGGAAGACTGGCGTATATCAGACGATTCATCTCAAACCTTGCAGGCAAATGTCAACCGTTCTCCAAGCTAGCCAAGAAGGCGTTTCATTAAGTATGGGGCGATGCTGTCAAAAGGCTTTTGAGGACATCAAGGCATATTTATCGAATCCTCCTGTTCTCGTTGCACCGAAATCAGGAAAGCCATTTCTAATTTACGTTAGAGCGACTAACCATTCATTGAGTGCTTTATTAGCACAAGATGATGATAACGGTCACGAACAGGCAATCTATTATTTGAGTCGAACATTGGTGGGTGCCGAATCTCGATATCCAGATATTGAGAAGGAATGCTTGGCTTTGGTATTGCGGTCGAAAAATGCGTCACTATTTGGTTGGGCAAGCGATATATGTCATCGCGAATGTTAATCCAATACGAGTGTTCATGACACCTCGCTTTAAATTGGCGATTAGCGAGATGGGCTTCTTCTTTATATCGATATTCACTTCAAACAACAAAAGTCGGTGAAGGGCCAAGCGATTTGTGATTTGCTAGCAGTCTGGCCCAGCAAGGACAGAGCTGAACTTTATGAAGATCTACCTGATGAGACGTACGAAGTCAACCACACATCCCATGAGCAAGTGTGGCAATTGTACTTCGACGGCGCTTCACGAGCAACCAATGTGGCGAGCGAGCCTGGATGTTCTAAGATCTCTGCCGGAGTCGGCGTTGTCTTAGTTTCCCCAGAGAAGCATGTAATGCCTTGAGCGTACTCACTAACCGAACCCTGCTCTAATAACATGGCCGAATATAATGCATTGCTCATCGGACTCAGTTTCGCCAAAGAGCTGGGGGTCGAATACCTCGAAGCCTTCGGCGATTCTCAACTTATAGTCAAGCAAGTTCGCGGGGACTATGAAGTCAGAAATCCGGACTTGATCCCATATCATGAAGTGGCAATAGAGATGGCAGAATCATTCAAAAGTTTCTTCATTGAATATATACCACGTCTCCAAAACGCCTATGCAGATGCACTCCGGCACATATTTGCCATAAGCAACCACCGAGAACGGAGCAGTTCATCACTGTGAGAACACATCAGCTCTTCATACCAGAATACGCCTTAGACATTAAAGAAGCGCATGCTACTTCAACTCGACTTGAGTCTCGAGATTGGCGATTTCCTATCATCGATTATGTCTTACATGGTATATTCTGGGAAGGCGAAGGAAAGAGAATCAACCAAGAAGAGCCGAGATTTTACTATAATGCGAATCTCAAACACTCTATCGACACACATATGGCGGGTTATTACTCGATGCCTCTCAACTCAAGAAGCGGAGGAAGCCCTCAAAGAAGCGCCGCGATGGTACTACGGTGCACATCAACCAGGTCCTAAGCTGAGAGATAGACTAAGAAGATTAGGCTATTATTGGCCGACTATAATTAAAGACGCGATTGAGTATGCGAGACGGTGTCACGCGTGTCAAATACATGCGAATTACATGCATCACCGAAGACCGCATCCTTCGCCTACTTCTTGGCCATTTGAAACACGGGAATAGGCGTGGTTGGACCCATCTTTCCCCATCGACAAAAGGTGACCGCTTTATCCTAGCAATCACTGATTATTTCTCCAAATGGGCTGAAGCAATTCCACTCAAAGAAGTGAAGACGGGGAATGTCATCAAATTTATCAAACACCATATTATTTATCGTCACGGTGTCGAGGCGAATTGTGCGACAATGGACCCCAATTCATCGGCAATGCTTTTGTTAGATTCGTAACAAATTGAGAATCCAAGGCGTTTCATCTCGACTTATAATCCCACGCAATGGTTTAGTGAAGCCTTCAATAAGACTATCATCAAGATCTTGGCAAAGTTGGTTCGCACCAACAAGCGAGATTGGGATGATAAGCTCGGCGAGGCTCTTTGGGCTGTCGCACCACGCTCGGACACCAACCGTCCCCGTATTCCTTGGTATACGGATGTGAAGCCGTTTCGCCATTGGAAATACAAATCTCGGCCCCTTCGTGACCGGCAATAGGATGACGGATGATGAACAACATCTAAAAGCCTTCAAGAACTTGAGATGTTGGATGAAAAGCGATTGGAAGCTCAACAACAAATTGAGTTATACCAAGCGAATTTCTAAAGCCTTTAACAAGAAAGTACGCGATCGGATTTTTAAGGAAGGAGACCTGGTACTCGCCGTCCGGCGACCCATGATCCTTAATTCCAAGAAGAAAGGCAAATTTCAGCCCAAATGGGAAGGACCGTTTGTAATAGACGATCTACTCAAATGGAGCATATCGCTTGATCACACAAGGCGGCGATAAAATCATGATGCCAATTAGCGGAAGTTCACGAAGAGATATTATCCCTAGTATACTCGGGATAACCTATTTTATGCTTTTGGATGTTCATATCTCCCGAGTGATCTCGGTATCCAAAAATCCTACTTTATCAAATTTGTAAATTGGTAAAGACTAAAATTAGAAAGTCTTTATCAACATTCCCACTTGTTCAAACTTCCCAACAGTTAGGGTCATCTTAAATCTTCGATCTCACTTGGCCAAACTTTCTAGTAGAGAAAGCCACCAATGATATATTTTTAACGGGTCCGTCTTTGCCCCAAGAGAAGACACCACGGGTCCGTCTTTGCCCCAAGAGAAGACACCACGGGTCCGTCTTCGCCCTAAGAGAAGACACAACGGGTTCGTCTTTGCCCCAAGAGAAGACACCACGGGTCCGTCTTTGCCCCAAGAGAAGACACAAAAATAACAAATAAAGTCTATGTATTCAATATATAGCCAGTCTCATTACTAACTTAATGATCTGTTAAATCTACGCCTATTTATGCGTAGTAGGTATTATTCCTGTCCTTAAATCAGGAATAAGTCGATCTAACACCGTAGGGTAGTCAATTCCCGTGATAATTGATCAAGTCTACGTATTCAATATCGTAGCACAAAGTCTAAGAGAGTTCATTCTTTTAGCGCAACGTTATATGTAGAACGGACTTAAACAATCTACGTGCTAGCCCATTTCAAACGGTAGTTGGTAAAGGCATATCAAATCCGTTGATGGCTAAGGGTTTGCCAAAAATCCTATTAAGATTATATCCATTCGTTCAAAGCGAATAAAGAAGCGTAATAAAAGTCGACAAAAGTAAATTTTATTTCATAAATGATGGGATTTAAAATATATTGTCGACTAAACAAAGATCAAAAATGTCCTATGGGGAGAATTGACGGCGGCGAATCCGTTCTTCTAGCTCCGAAAGCTCAGTCTCGTATTCTTGTTCCAATTCCTTCTCGAGAAGGACTCACGGAAGCATCATTAATAGTTAGAAGCTGAATAATCTTCTCTCTCGATCCAAAGACCTTTCATCGGATGCTTTCAATTGCTCTGCCAGCGAGGAAGTCTTTCTCAACTAGCAAGATCAATTTTCGGAGGGCACGCTTCTTCTCGCATCTTCAAGAGCTTTCTTCAGCGAACGATCTCAGGTCGTATGCCTCGACGGAGCGGATCAAGTCGATAGTGGCCTCATCCGTGTATTCAAGCTTGCCCTTAGGCAGCGATTGAGCTTGCACTTGGTGTAGTTCTTCTTCAGAGTTCTTGGCTTGGTTTCCTAGCTTGTGTGATAGACTCAACTTCGAGAAGAGATATAAGAAGAAGTACCCCGGACGAAGTCTCGAAGTTCACTCGGTTCTGTTCTAGTGGATCGAGATCTTCTGCGATGGAGTCGACCAAGTCGGAAAACCCTCCTCTCTTATGATATTTCGTGCGATCGAGGCAGCTTATTTGGTGAAGGAAGAACCTTTATTCATGACCTTTTCAATCAATTTATTGAGAAGGAATGTGAAACCCTCAAGCTCTGCACTGATGACCATCTTCTCTGGATCTTCATCCGCCATCAAAGCTCTAATTGTGTCATACAACACGGGAGGAGCCGCTGTGAAAGAGGAAGTGTAAGTTTCTGAAGATTCCGAATTCTAAAATTCTCAAAAGAAACAAGGCTAGGAGACATACCAGTGTGGCTAGAAGATCCCCAGCTGAAGTTATCTCTACCATGCTCGTCGACGTAGCCTCGGGAACCACGGGGAGTTGATTCGGGTTGATGGCCGGTGGTCGGAGTTGAACAAGAGCACTCTCGGCAAGAGTCGAGACAATGATGGACTCGGTTGGGAGAGCGAGGGTTGAATCTCTAAGTATGAAACCGCAGAGCTTGCCCCGCAATAGTAGTAATGGGTCCCAGTGAGAATACCATCAAATATCAATTATCGGCTAAAAGGCGAAAATTTAAATGATAAGACACGCACCGACGTAAGAGCTAGCTTCTACAATAGATTCCCTCGAGTATGTTCGATACTTGGCTCGAAAGTAGATCTTGGTCGAACTTCGAGAAAGAGATCATCGGCGAAGCTTTGTTGAATGACTCCTCAAAACCCTCTTCATGTGCGGGCTCCGTTGGCCTCGGCTTTCGGCTGTGACATCAACAATACGCTGAGTGTTAGTTTACATATACTTACATATGTGAGAATCATAATAACATATATGTACATACCAAGAGCGGTTACGTGGGTTCGGAGATTTATCGAGCTCTCCGCTTGAAGCCTTCTCTCACTGTTCTCCATTACTGCAGCTACAAATGTTAGTGCTTCAATACAACGAAAGGAGAATAAAAGTAAAGTTCAAATTTCATACCAAGACTTCTAATTCGCTAACACTTGCGCCCATTTCTTGAAATTTCTCTAAAAGAATATGAAGCATTAGCGATTAGCGGGGAACAAAGTCGGTTCTTTCAATACTTGAGTCGCCATCAAAGGAGGTATTTCAGACCGCGATGACAGCCGGAATATGAGGCATGTCAATATCCACGCCCGGCGATATCGAGGTACCCTCGTCCATAGTTTCGTGTAATCGGCGCCGCGAACCCGACTCTTCATAAGCGAGCGGAGGAGGAAGGCTCAACACGAATCTCACCTTCTTCAAGGAGCCGAAAGAGAGTAGTAATAAGTATCGGTTGCAATCGAAATGATGAATTTAATCGAGTCCTACACCTTCCCCAAGTGGAAAATCGTCCGCCGCCTCTCGTGAGTTGGGGAGATTGACGCCGAGGCCTATGTCGCGAGCTTCTTAGTCCATAACAAAGCTCGACAATAGATGTTGGGGAAGGAACAAATCGACGTAGGACCCTCTTCCTCAAAATGAGGTGGAAGCTTCCTCTTCCTATTCTTCTTCTTCTCTGTCTCAGATCATTACATTGGGATGGGTAAACGACCTTCTTCGAGGCGTTTCAAAGGGCGTTTGGGAGGAGGCGGAACACGGGGAAGCTCGGCTGGTGCATCCCGTCGAGTTGGAGAGCGGCGAGGAGGAGGTATTACTACTTCACCGTGATCCGGACTGTAGGGATCTAATCAGCCTCTCTTTCCTCTTCGGAAGTTCAGATCTTGTCGTCAAAATCTTCTTCCTCAACTTCCTCTTGGACAGCCTTCTTCTTGCCTTTAGATTTCCTCACGGTTGAGCTCAGGAGGAGAAGAACGAGTTGGCGTATGCTCTCTTCATGCCCCGCCGGTAGGGCGTTAGGCTGCAATGAGCCACTTGCTATACAGGAATGTTGTTTGAAGCTTAGGCTCAGCAGCAGGGAGACTGAACTTGGCATTGGTACACCCACTGATGCTCCAATACCAGGCGCGCGCGCCATCAATAAGGCCTCCATGGGTCTTCATTCCCGGTCGGATTCAGACATAGATCTGGTCATAGCCAAATTGACGAGAAAACCGCATGGAAGATAAGGCTCAATGTCGCAAGAGTTCTTAACTTCGGAAGGCGAGGTAGCCAGTCGAATATTTATCAACCACCGTTCTAGGTCCGTGCTAGTACGGCTCATTAGGCTCAAAGATCAATGAGAACATCATCGTAATGACCGAGAAGTTTGGGAAACACTTGAAAAATTCCCAACTCTTGGCGATCTTGAATTGGCAGGAGACGGAGAACTGTCTTGCCCCACTTACGCTTCTAAATTTAAATGGAACTTCAGGGATAACGCCTCAGCGCCGCATCAAGTCCGACGATGGAGCACGAGCCAAGCCATCGAGATAGGTATATGGTAGCTCCACCTTTACGGTCGGGATTTCATCGAGAGGACCCTTTGCTCTTACGGGTGAAGCCGGTGACTAAGCGTCGAAGCCCACAATGTATATCGCCACCATCATTTGGAAGGAGAGAAAGTCGACGACCGACCCACTCGACGGCCGGGAAGAGTACTTCCATAGGCATGGCGTCACGAAGATTGATCGCGGAACCACGCATTTCTTCAACCAAATCGCCAAGTAGCCGCCAAAAGGGTTTGTGGCTTGATTTGCTCGCACTTGCCACAAGAAAGTCGAACTTGGTGCCCTTGGGAATCTTGCCCTCGGCAAATGGAGTAGTAAAGATTGGGCATTTGTCTTAGCGATCAAATTGTTGATGGCGTAAGGAGTTAGAGGATCAATTCTTTTACCTCATTATTACTCTCAAGTTCTTGAACAGTAGCTCCAACCTGTTTCAAGCCGACTGCGGACTTTCACGGCCTTCACATCGGTGGCGCTATAGCCGTATAGTAGTGGCGAGTCAACTCCCAAAGGACCTCATAAACACTTGACCCCTTTTCCTTCATCTCCTTGATCGGCGGTTAGTAGGAAAATACTCCGATACGGCGTCACCCATCGGAAGACCAGACACTTTCATCATCTCATGGAGTGGAAGGCCCAACTCCCCATTCTTAGTTAAGAAGGTATTAGTGTCGGGTTGTAAACCTCCAAAAGTGTGAGGAAGTGATGCGTGCTAATGGGAATCCCATACATGCTTGCGCGAATAGGAACATACAAGCCAATTTCTTGTAGCTCACGATTCCACCGCCGAGGACATACTTGGTCATCCGTGTCCACCATTGGTGCGTCGATGGAATGGACCCGTAAAACGGTGAGACTTCTTAGGAGGTAATGCCCTTCCTATTCTGGCCAGACGATTCTTCACAATATCAGCCTTAATCAACAATTCGTTGTGAGGCGGACTGTCTTGACCTATAATCCGGGAATAGTGCGAACATAATCCTTATCACTTGAGCACGGGGTGGCCTTGGCAACATACCCACGATGGATCGTTCTTGGTCTCGGTCAATCTCCAAGGCATGCTCCTATTGACCGGCAGTGCGTAGGTGTACCAATGAATGATGGCGAGCAAAAAGGCAAATGAAGGCGGGAGCCGTCACCTTCATACGCCCAAGCCTCGGCACGGAAGATAAAATCTCCGGATCGCAGCGGAGTCCCGAACAAGTAGCGGATTTCCTTATGACCCTCAGAGAGCCAATTTTCATCACAGGCCGCTTATCCTCCGCAATCAATGGCGATCCCCATGCTCCAGAACTCCAATAACTCCAGAGGCACTTGGGCGGCGGAGGAATGTCGATCACCGATGGCGTCTCACGAGGCGAGGAGAACAGTGCTATCTAGCCCACTCGACTCGAGCAAAGAAACAAGAAGGAATTCAACCGCAAGACACATGAATATATCGAGAATAAGCTCAAGGAACAATATTAAGGGTAAAAAGCGGCTTGGTCAAAATCAAAAAATGAGAGAACTATCCCAGGTGCCGAGATAGTCAAGATCGTTACAAGCAGTCGAGATGTCAGCGATCGTTCACAGTACGAGATAGCCCAAACTGCTCTAATAGCCATGACAAATAATAACCGTTTCACAACAAATACGATACCAATCGCTCGCTAGTGGCGAGCCCGACCGCCGCCGCGCGAATGCAAGCAAGGCGCCGATCCGTTTCTTGATTTTATGGCGTTTTGGCAAAGCAAAACACTCGTTTAAGCCCGAATCCTCGCGAAGGAGGACCTCGACTCTTCGAATGCCTCACAAAGGAGAACAAGCGAGGATCACGCACAAAGTGCAAGCTTGCAACTCAAATATACATGCATACACAAAAACTCACCCTCAAATGGCGAGGCGGTCGGTTCTTTCGATTCGAGGCACGGGGCGATTTACCCTTGGGGACACGAGATCTCTTGGGAGACATAGTGAAAAACTTGATTTTGGACTTGAGAACAAAGAAAAGGTCGGGTTTTGATGAAACTTAGAGCAAGAAAAGCTTCGAAGAGGCTTAGGGTTTGATGAAGAGGCTTCGATCCGCAGGATCGAGAAGGCTCGGTTTGATGGAGAAAATCGATCTAAATCGATGGGATCCTAAGAAATCGAAGAAACCCTAGATCTAAAGAGGGTTTCGAGCAAACTTGGAAGCTTGAGAGATTAAAAGGGCTTGCTAAGGTTGATAGGGGAAAAGAAAAGTTTTGCAAGAGTTTGAAGTCAAAGGCGGGATACCAAATGGTGACAAAACCCTAAGTGTCGGGTTTATAAAGACACCAACCGCTTAGCCTTCGAAAGGCCACCATACCGCTGCCAAGCATGCCTTCTTCAAACGAGACAGCCCACACCGCCAAGCATCGAAATGCAGCTATAAGCTAACGCCACGAAGAAAGACACCAAACTGTCTCGATAACTTTGGGACTCAACTTTTATCTTCACGTGAGATTGAGGCGGTATATTCAAGTCAAATTACATTTGGAAGCTTTCGGTCAGATAACAAACAACTTATGTCGGACGGCTTCTTCTCTAAATTCTCATTGCTGAAGAAGAATCATACACCATCCCCCACTGTGATGAGACAACATGGTTCTCAAAACACTCAATTATGACTCAAGTGGTGACTTTCAAGATGAAGATGACGGTTCAAATTGACTTCGTCATTGCAACCAATCCAAATACAAATGCTTATTGATCCCAAAATATGGTCGGCTGACATCACGTAGCCAGGTTCGAAAACTAAAGCAAGATATAGGCCTTCTATAAAGTTCAAGCGTTGAGCGAAGCAAAGTATCTTATCCAAAGTATTCGAGACCCTCGACAAAATGAGGAGTCTCAAAACTTTGGTGGGGGTATCTGTAGGCATCAAAATTCTGAAGAAACCCAAATATGACTTAATCATGAGAAGATCGAAGGACAACATCGTCAAAGTCTCAGGAAGTCTATTACAGGGTGGAACCAATGCCCGAGACACCTATTGTGTCTCGCCATCAGCACGACACTTTGTTGTGTCTCGCCATTGGCGAGACACTTTCTTGTCAGCTATTGGAAGCGACACCTTATTGTGTCTCGCCATTGGCGAGACACCTACTTGTGTCGCGCCAGAGGCGAGACACCAAGAACATCTAACATGTGCTCTTGAAGCATTCAAATTAATGCTCGTGGGGGCCACTTGACTTTTCAGCGGAAAGAGGCGTTCACTACGTTAGTGGCGGTTACACTGGAAATCGGCCACTAAAGCGTGAAATTAGGGCATTTAATCATGCCTAAAATAGAGGCGTTCGCTAACAATGGGGACGCCTCTCAATGCGCTGAGTCAACATCACAGCCAACATGCATACCAATGTGCGGCATCCATACCGTCAGCCCACTCTGATTTTGGACACTTGATGATTCGTGTTCTTTTCAGATGTGACGCCCCCCCAAAGGCTATAAATACTTCCCTACGTCCCCTTAGGCAGGGGATCGGCAGTTGAAGATCACAAATACAGAGCTTTTGCAAGGAGAGAGAGAGAATCCAAGCTTCCAAAGTTCAAGAACACAATCCACGTGAAAATTCCTCGAGTTTAAGCTTTGACTTATTCTTGGGAAGAGTAGATATCTTACTTAGCTAAGATATTTGCTTCAGTTCTTGTTTCCTTAGCGAAGCACTAACTATATTCCGTCGACTTGATGATCGTTGCGCGGTGATCCACAGAAAACGCGTCCCCGGCACAGGCAAAGACCCACAAAAGCAGGAGATCTACGCGTGTAGTCTCTTCTGTTCGAGTTTGTTAGAGAGTGATTCAGCCTGTAAAGAGAGAGTTGCGCGTGTAACCCTTTAATTGTTTTCACTTTGAAGCGTTTTGAAATGAGAGCGCAAAGAACATCGTTTTGAACCAAACGATGGCGACCATAGTGGGAGACAATAGTCTCGATGTTGAGACTATCGTTAGCCGACCTAGGCGATCAAGCCGACCTCATGGTCGATGGAATGGACTACTACTTCGATCAAGCCAAGTTCGAAGAATATCTCTCCTCCTCATCATCGAAGTCCTCCTCGCCGCAAGCATCGGAGGATTTCATTTCCAAAGAGGAGGTTTGTTACGTAAGTAGTCGCAATAACTCTTGCTCACTTGCGATGGAGGCGATTGCCCCTTGCAACAACACCCGACCAGCTACAAAGTTGGGAGCTCTATTCAAATTGACTCATCTCAGAAGAAAGAGTCAATCAACAGGATCTCAACAACTCTGTCAAAGAGGGCTCGTCAAAGACAACGTCAAAAGATGGCGTCAATTAGCCAAGGCCACGGAGTCGGCCGGACGGAGTTCACTATCATGTGAACTTCGGCGTAATCCGAGCATCAACAAGCGCAGCCTCTCAACCCGTCACACTCCGCCAGGAAGAATGGGTTCTTGTCAAAGGACTCGTTTGACGAAGAAGGCGTGAGAGGCGTCGGCCGCGCTGCGCTTCGTGCCGCGTGCTATCATCGCAAAGCAAGAGTCAAAATCAACCCAATCGACTCAAAATCGCCAAGCATGGACTCGAAGTCATGCGGACCGAAACTTTAGTGTAGCACTCAAGGCTGCGGTACTTGCGGATCAAAGCTGCCGTGGCCGGCAACACGCTGATAGCGAGCTGCAGGTGCCCACCACGTGACACTACTGCCGCGCCCAAAGGCCTCTTAGCCGAGACACCCCAGCTGTCTCGGCCAAGAGGGTTCTTCTTCGACTCGTTCACGCGACTCTCTTGCGATCCATCAAGCGAGAAGCCTTCAACCGGTGTTGGTCGCCTTGGTCCCTGTCGAGAACCAAAGTCAAAACACCAGTAATGGAACGTTTGGGTCACTCAATCCATAAACAACGACAGGTTGGGGGCCTTACCCAAATTCCAAGTAATGTTCAGAAATGTGCCGAGCCATTTGGCGCATCTCAAAGCGAAAGAGTTCGTTGCGTCTCGTTTGAGTATCCCTAAGGGGTCCGCGAAGTCTGGCGATAAAGACAAAGCAAGCGTGTGATTTGCAAAGTCACCAAAGGCGATCAAGCGCTTGTTATTCATGCGAAGCAACTTCCAATAGTCGATTCCCCAAAGAAGCACGTCCTCGGTCAAGAACGGGTTACACACGGGGGTGGAAATGTTACTTGCAATAACCCACACCAACCATATCATCGGTAGGGTGGCAACAACTGAAAGAGGGCGATTGATGAAATAGATTGTTCTTGCTCGTGTGCGAAATTGATTAAGACAATGCTTATCGGGATGTGCGTTAAAGTTGAGCGCTCACCCACAAAGAGCTTCAAGATTCGAGTGGCTTTCCGTCGGCCGCGAAAGATCGAAGCCGAGTCAAGACGACATCGAAGAAGAAGGAGATCATCCATCCAATTTGATGAGTTTCGAAGTGACTATCAACATGGTGAACAAAGGGAAAGGATCGGCGGATCTGAGATCGACTTCACTCTGGAGGAAAGGTCGGTCTCGATTTCTCGAGAATGTCTCGGTTGCAATTGCGAGCTACCCAGCGCATCGACTATAGAAGGATGCATGAGGAGAGTCATCGACGAAGCTTAGACACCAATTCGGCGATAGCTTCCGATAACACAATGTCAAGTGTTGGTCGCCATCCGAGAGAAGCTTTGCAATTACCCACGAAACCCTAGCTCAAATGTTACAGAGGCCCTAGCTAAATAACGGGAGGATCTTAGGTAGAAATGAAAGCGGAGATGGAGCTAGCCATGCAACGATGAGGGAATTGCAAAGTCAAAAGTTGACCAACCCGAATTTAATCGGCCGGTGGATCCGATCGCCATGTTACCCATCATGTAGATGATAGTGATCCAGAAATAGATGAACACATTTACGCTGATCAACCTCCAAAGAAAGCTGCATCTGGTGCTCAAGGGGGAAATGGTCCAATTCTTCCTATTGGAAGTAATCCAAAATAAGGGGAGGATGATGGCGAAAAGATGAAAGGGCTTGAAGATAAAATCAATGCTTTGATGTCCGCACAGGAAGTCAAAAGGATTGGTATCCCGTGTCCGTATCCTAGAGAGTGGGATTCAATTCCTTACCCGCCGAAATTCAATTTGATCAACTTCACGCCATTTGACGGGAGAGGGTCACCTACACAACACCTGATTTACTTCAAATCACATTTGGGGGTAATCTCGGAAAACGAGCCTTTGATGGTTCGGTCATCGTCGGTACCCTTCGCGGGGCTACCTTCGATTGGTATCGAAGACTCAAGGCCGAGAGTATTAACTGCTGGGAGGACATGGAGAGTTCTTTTCTCAACAGCTTCTTTGATGATGATACAGAGGTGTCAATAAGAACTCTGTTGGACGAAAAGCAAAAGGACGGAGAGACAATAGATGCGTTCGTCAAGCCATTTCGTAATAAAGCTGTAAACTGCAGGGAGTCAATCACCGAAGAGTTTATATTAGAAACATGCCATAGCAATCTTTCCCTGGACTTGCTGGGAGCTATGGGGGTCGTGACACCAACTACATGGAAAGAATTGAAGCTCCATGGAGAAAAAGCTGAGAGATTCCTCAAGAGGAAGAAGAACGAGAGGGACGGGCCAACAGCGGCTCCTGCAAAATCAAATTTTGTGCCCCGTGGCAAAGGAAAGGCACAAGATAATGCTGTTAATGCAAATCAAACATTCCAACAACAACAACCTCGTGATCCTGTGACAACCGCAGTTGAGGTTTCAATAAAAGCCTCAAGAGTCGCAGAAAGCTCCGGATGCGCGCTTCCATAGAACGTACACCTTCAAGGAGGACGAGGTTCCAGTCATTTTCAAATATCTCTTGGATAACAACAAAATCAAGCTACCTCCGGTCACAAACCAGGAGGAGGCCAATAAAACCTCGGATCCCAAATATTGTGCGTATCACAGGAGGGTTCATCATCCAACTAAGAGTTGCTTTGTACTCAAGGACAAGATTAGGGCTCACGATGCGATCTTTGGTATCATCACAGAAGAAAGAAAGTTGGCTCAAATATGGTGGCCATTAATTTTGGGTCCTTGCCGCCTCTGCCATATCAACAAAAGATTATCCCAGCGGTCGAGATCAAGACGGTCAACGATGATCCACATGGGCAACGTCAGAAAGGGTTAGTATCATACACAGCCCCTAATGGCGAAGTACTTTGGATTCATCCAGACCTTCTTCAAGACGAGCAGTGGACCGGGTCTTTCTCAGCACAGAAGTCCAAGAGAAAAGGCAAGTTATGCGGTCACATTTCAGCGGTTCCAGAAGAAGGAGATGAGAAGGTCCCAATCCTTTCATCGTCTGAAAATGAACATGAAGTTCTTGCAACGGAAGGAAATTCCGTTCACGCCACCAGGAGCGGACATGAATTCAGTTACAAGTACCCCGAAGTCTCCGATCCTAACGCTAAGACCCTAACGGAGCTGGGGGTAGTGCCGACTCCTCCCACACAATCACAACAACAGGAGGTAGCTAAAGAGAATGTGGCGAAGCGAAAGGATAAACAACCCCAGGAGGTTCAAAACCCGAGGCAGTCCCGATTCAATTGTCTGATTGGAAAGGATAAACCGGAAAGTTCAGGGTCATCATACCGCTTTGATGTTATGGCTCAATTGGCCAACATACCAGCAAGGATAACTCTCTACGAGTTACTACGTCTCTCTAAAGAAACTAGAGAGGCTTTACAAGAAGCGTTGGCTGATTCGGAAGCTTTCATTACCCAGATCAAGGAAGTTCCTGAAAAGTCTGAACATTGCAACTTGGCGGCGACGCAGTTTCCTCGCATTACTTTCACCCCAGAAGATATGCAAGTAAGGAATTCAAAGCATGACAGGCCCTTATACTTAACTGGGTATGTTGGTTCAGTGACTGTCAATCGAATTCAAGTTGATCCAGGGTCTGCAGTCAGCATAATGCCCCTCCGATTAATGTATCATCTCGGAATCCCGGCAAGCAAATTGGCTTCTACAGGCACCGTTATCTATGGATTCAATACCAGCGGGTCCAGACCTTTGGGTAAAATCCGAATAAAGTGCCAGCTCGGAGATCTCAAATCTGAAGTCACGTGTTATGTCATCGACGCAGAGACTTCATACAACATACTATTGGGTCGGCCTTGGATCCATAGTAACCTTATAGTCCCATCCACATTACATCGTGTTTGAAATATGTCGACGATAATGTGGTCAAGACGGTGGTCGCGATAAGCGGCCGTTTAAGGGTTAGAAAATTACTTCTTGACTCTCTTTTATGCGGCGGTCTTGAATCCGATCTTGAACCATCGGCCGAGGTACGGACAATGGAAATGAAGCCGATCTGGTAGGGCTCGATTATGATGGAAACTTTGTATTTAATGACATTGAACCTCTTGTAATCGATCTTAACGGATCTGAATCGTCAGGAGAAAGTTATAGCTGGCAGCTTGCTGATGAAGAAATAATAAATGACGATTTAGAGTATGTGCATAGTGTTGATACTATAATGCAGGTACTGAGCAGGGATCATGGTGCACACGTACCACTCTCATCATCTAACCAGGTGAAGAAGTATCTTTAAAGTTCGATTGAATCGACTTTCGTCCTTCCTCCAAAAGATGCAAAACAAACAATTTTTGGGAAAGGAGAGATATCTCCACCTCAAAACCCTTGGGGGAAGTCTGATGACAACGATGAAGATCCTTGTAAACATTTCTCCAAGTATAGCTCACAAGCGCGCCATTACATGAAGAAATGGGGATATGATTTCGCACACGGACCAGGTCTTGTTTTTGGACGCGGGGTTCGAATTCCACTCAGGCCTTCACATGTCCCGAAAGGAAAACCCGATTGTTATTATGAACACAAGAGAGGTCTGGGCTATGTTTCCTCATCTTCTGATGAATGTTGCTGGCAGGTCGACGATTATGGCAGTTCATCAGACTCTTCAATATGGGACTCGGATGTTAGCCTCGGTAAAATGTTTAAAGGGCTAATGTCTAATATGATCACGGTGAATGTAGTAGAGCCCGAAGAAGATGATGATTCACCAAATTGGGAAGATCCTTGGACCTTCCACTTGAACATTCAGTATGGAGACAAGTTCGAACAGAGAGAGCCTCCGACTAAAGATATAGTCGTTCAAGTTAATACGGGAGACGAAAATAATCCGAAACCTATATTTATGAGCGGTGCCCTTACTCCAGAAGAGAAGGAGAAATTGATCACCCTTGTCCGGGAATATATCGACGTCTTCGCCTGGAATTACGAAGATATGCCAGGACTTGACCCGAATGTGGCAACTCATCGACTTAATATTAAACCGGATACCAAACCCATTAAGCAACAACAGCGACGATTTCGTCCGCAAATCATGGAAGCGATTGTAGCTGAAGTGAAAAGACTGATAGAGTCAGGCTTTATTAGGGAGGAACAACATCCGGATTGGGTTGCAAACATTGTCCCGGTTCTCAAGAAGAATGGAGCGATCAGAATCTGCATAGATTACAGAGATTTGAATCTTGCATGCCCGAAAGATGACTTTCCATTACCCATTACAGATGTCATCATAGATAATACCTGTGAGTTTGAGAGAATGTCATTCATGGATGGATTCTCTGGATACAATCAAATCAAAATGTATCCTGAGGATGAAAAGCACACTTCATTCCGGACGCCTCTTGGCATTTTTTGCTATACCGTCATGCCTTTTGGTTTGAAGAATGCAGGAGCAACATATCAAAGAGCAATGACGAAGATATTCCAAGACCATCTTCGAAAGACTGTCGAATGCTATGTTGATGATCTAGTGGTGAAAAGTCGCGATAAAAGTGACCATATCGAAGACCTAAAGACGGTGTTTGAACTCATGCGAAATCATCAATTGAAGATGAATCCAACCAAATCCTTCCTAGGGATGGCCAGTGGAAAATTCCTCGGTTTCGTCGTCACGTCAAAAGGAATCCATATTGATCCGGATAAAGTGAAGGCGATTAATGAATTACAACCTCCAAAGAATCTCAAGGAACTCAGGGGGTTGCAAGGAAGACTGGCGTATATCAGACGATTCATCTCAAACCTTGCAGGCAAATGTCAACCGTTCTCCAAGCTAGCCAAGAAGGGCGTTTCATTCGTATGGGACGATGCCTGTCAAAAGGCTTTTGAGGACATCAAGGCATATTTATCGAATCCTCCTGTTCTCGTTGCACCGAAATCAGGAAAGCCATTTCTAATTTACGTTAGAGCGACTAACCATTCATTGAGTGCTTTATTAGCACAAGATGATGATAACGGTCACGAACAGGCAATCTATTATTTGAGTCGAACATTGGTGGGTGCCGAATCTCGATATCCAGATATTGAGAAGGAATGCTTGGCTTTGGTATTCGCGGTCCAGAAAATGCGTCACTATTTGGTTGGGCAAACGATATATGTCATCGCGAATGTTAATCCAATACGAGTGTTCATGACACAACCTACTGCTTCTTTAAATTGGCGATTAGCGAGATGGGCTTCTTCTTTACATATCGATATTCACTTCAAACAACAAAAGTCGGTGAAGGGCCAAGCGATTTGTGATTTGCTAGCTGATGCAGCGGCAAGGACAGAGTGAACTTTATGAAGATCTACGATGAGACGTCTGAAGTCAACCACACATCCCATGAGCAAGTGTGGCAATTGTACTGACGGCGCTTCACGAGCAACCAATGTGGCGGCGAGCACGGATGTTCTAAGATCTCTGCCGGTCGGCGTTGTCTTAGTTTCCCGAGAAGCATGTAATGCCTTGGCGTACTCACTAACTGAACCCTGCTCTAATAACATGGCCGAATATAATGCATTGCTCATCGGACTCAGTTTCGCCAAAGAGCTGGGGGTCGAATACCTCGAAGCCTTCGGCGATTCTCAACTTATAGTCAAGCAAGTTCGCGGGGACTATGAAGTCAGAAATCCGGACTTGATCCCATATCATGAAGTGGCAATAGAGATGGCAGAATCATTCAAAAGTTTCTTCATTGAATATATACCACGTCTCCAAAACGCCTATGCAGATGCACTGGCAGCGTTGGCTGTTTCGCTGGCGCAACCACCGAGAACGGAGCAGTTCATCACTATGAGAACACATCAGCTCTTCATACCAGAATACGCCTTAGACATTAAAGAAGCGCATGCTACTTCAACTCGACTTGAGTCTCGAGATTGGCGATTTCCTATCATCGATTATGTCTTACACGGTATATTACCGGAAGACGCGAAGGAAAGAGAATCAGTCCGAAGAAGAGCGCCGAGATTTTACTATAATGCCGAATCTCAAACACTCTATCGACGCACATATGACGGGTTATTACTCCGATGCCTCTCAACTCAAGAAGCAGAGGAAGCCCTCAAAGAAGCGCACGATGGTACTTACAGTGCACATCAACCAGGTCCTAAGCTGAGAGATAGACTAAGAAGATTAGGCTATTATTGGCCGACTATAATTAAAGACGCGATTGAGTATGCGAGACGGTGTCACGCGTGTCAAATACATGCGAATTACATGCATCGGCCAGGAAGAACGCATCCTTGACTACTTCTTGGCCATTTGAAACCTGGGGAATAGACGTGGTTGGACCCATCTTTCCCCCATCAGCAAAAGGTGACCGCTTTATCCTAGCAATCACTGATTATTTCTCCAAATGGGCTGAAGCAATTCCACTCAAAGAAGTGAAGACGGGGAATGTCATCAAATTTATCAAACACCATATTATTTATCGATACGGTGTCCCGAGACGAATTGTGCACGACAATGGACCCCAATTCATCAGCAATGCTTTTGTTAGATTCTGTAACAAATTCAGAATCCAAGACGTTTCATCTACGGCTTATAATCCCACTGCGAATGGTTTAGCTGAAGCCTTCAATAAGACTATCATCAAGATCTTGGCAAAGTTGGTTCGCACCAACAAACGAGATTGGGATGATAAGCTCGGCGAGGCTCTTTGGGCCTGTCGCACCACAGTTCGGACACCAACCGGGGTCACCCCGTATTCCTTGGTATACGGATGTGAAGCTGTTCTGCCATTGGAAATACAAATCTCGTCCCTTCGTGTCGCACTGGCAATAGGGATGACGGATGATGAACAACATCTAAAGCGCCTTCAAGAACTTGAGATGTTGGATGAAAAACGATTGGAAGCTCAACAACAAATTGAGTTATACCAAGCCAGAATTTCTAAAGCCTTTAACAAGAAAGTACGGCATCGGATTTTTAAGGAAGGAGACCTGGTACTCGCCGTCCGGCGACCCATGATCCTTAATTCCAAGAAGAAAGGCAAATTTCAGCCCAAATGGGAAGGACCGTTTGTAATAGACACAGTCTACTCAAATGGAGCATATCGCTTGATCACACAAGACGGCGATAAAATCATGATGCCAATTAACGGGAAGTTCCTGAAGAGATATTATCCCTAGTATACTCAGGATAACCTATTTTATGCTTTTGGATGTTCATATCTCCCGAGTGATCTCGGTATCCAAAAATCCTACTTTATCAAATTTGTAAATTGGTAAAGACTAAAATTAGAAAGTCTTTATCAACATTCCCACTTGTTCAAACTTCCCAACAGTTAGGGTCATCTTAAATCTTCGATCTCACTTGGCCAAACTTTCTAGTAGAAAGCCACCAATGATATATTTTAACGGGTCCGTCTTTGCCCCAAGAGAAGACACAACGGGTTCGTCTTTGCCCCAAGAGAAGACACAACGGGTTCGTCTTTGCCCCAAGAGAAGACACAACGGGTTCGTCTTTGCCCCAAGAGAAGACACAACGGGTTCGTCTTTGCCCCAAGAGAAGACACAAAAATAACAAATAAAGTCTATGTATTCAATATATAGCGGTCTCATTACTAACTTAATGATCACATTAAATCTACCTATTTTATGCGTAGTAGGTGTTATTCCTGTCCTTAAATCAGGAATAAGTCAGCGTCTAACACACGCCGCCGGGTAGTCAATTCCCGTGATAATTGATCAAGTCTACGTATTCAATATCGTAGCACAAAGTCTAAGAGAGTTCATTCTTTTAGCGCAACGTTATATGTAGAACGGACTTAAACAATCTACGTGCTAGCCCAATTCAAACGGTAGTTGGTAAAGGCATATCAAATCCGTTGATGGCTGAGGGTTTGCCAAAAATCCTATTAAGATTATATCCATTCGTTCAAAGCAGAATAAAGAACGTAATAAAAGTCGACAAAAGTAAATTTTATTTCATAAATGATGGGATTTAAAATATATTGTCGACTAAACAAAGATCAAAAATGTCCTATGGGGAGAATTGACGGCGGCGAATCCGTTCTTCTAGCTCGGCGATCTCGTATTCTTGTTCCAATTCCTTCTCGAGAAGGACTCTGGAAGCATCATTAATAGTTAGAAGCTGAATAATCTTCTGATCCAGCTCAGCAGACCTTTCATCAGATGCTTTCAATTGCTCTGCCAGTTTAGAGCGAGTCTTCTCTGAACTAGCAAGATCAATTTTCAAGAGGGGCACGCGCTTCTTCGGCATCTTCAAGAGCTTTCTTGGTGAGCGATCTCAGGCGTCGTCTCGACGGAGCGGATCAAGTCAGTAGTGGCCTCATCCCGTGTATTCAAGCTTGCCCTTAGACGCGCAGATTGAGCTTGCACTTGCTGTAGTTCTTCTTCAACAGTTCTTCGCTTGGCTTCCCTAGCTTGTGTGATAGACTCAACTCGAGAAGAGATATAAGAAGAAGTACCCCCGGACCGAAGTCTCTGAAGTTCACTCAGTTCCTGTTCTAGCTGGATCAGATCTTCTGCGATGGAGTCAGCCAAGTCAGGAAAACCCTCCTCTCTTATGATATTTACGTGCCGATCGAGGAGCCGCTTCGCTGAGCTGAAGGAAGAACCTTTATTCATGACCTTTTCAATCAATTTATTGAGAAGGAATGTGAAACCCTCAAGCTCTGCACTGATGACCATCTTCTCTGGATCTTCATCCGCCATCAAAGCTCTAATTGTGTCATACAACACGGGAGGAGCCGCTGTGAAAGAGGAAGTGTAAGTTTCTGAAGATTCCGAATTCTAAAATTCTCAAAAGAAACAAGGCTAGGAGACATACCAGTGTGGCTAGAAGATCCCCCAGCTGAAGTTATCTCTACCATGCTCGTCGACGTAGCCTCGGGAACCACAGGAGTTGATTCAGTTGGTATGGGTGGTCGGGTTGAACAAGAGCACTCGGCAAAAGTCGAGACAATGATGGACTCAGTTGGGAGAACGAGGGGTTGAATCTCTAAGTATGAAACCGCAGGAGCTTGCCCTGCAATAGTAGTAATGGGTCCTGCAGGTGAGAATACCATCAAATATCAATTATCGGCTAAAAGACTGAGAAAATTTAAATGATAAGACACGCATCACGTAAGAGCTAGCTTCTACAATAGATTCCCTCGAGTATGTTCGATACTTGATGAGTAGATCTTGGTCGAACTCAGAGAAAGAGATCATCTGAGCGAAGCTTTGTTCAGATGACTCCTCAAAACCCTCTTCATGTGCGGGCTCCGTTGGCCTCTGGCTTTCCGCTGTGACATCAACAATACGCTCTGAGTGTTAGTTTACATATACTTACATATGTGAGAATCATAATAACATATATGTACATACCAAGAGCCGGTTCCGTGGGTTCAGGAGATTTATCGAGCTCTCCGCTTGAAGCTGCCTCTCTCTCAGCCTGCTCCTCCATTACTGCAGTTACAGCGTGTTAGTGCTTCAATACAACGAAAGGAGAACAAAAGTAAAGTTCAAATTTCATACCAAGACTCGGCTCTGCTTGGCTAACACTTGCGCCCATTTCTTGAAATTTCTCTAAAAGAATATGAAGCGCATTAGCGATTAGCGGGGAACAAAGTCGGATTCTTTCAATACTTGAGTCGCCATCCAAAGGAGGTATTAGTACTGCGATGGAGTCGACCAAGTCGGAAAACCCTCCTCTCTTATGATATTTACGTGCCGATCGAGGAGCCGCTTCGCTGTGCTGAAGGAAGAACCTTTATTCATGACCTGTTCAATCAATTTATTGAGAAGGAATGTGAAACCCTCAAGCTCTGCACTGATGACCATCTTCTCTGGATCTTCATCCGCCATCAAAGCTCTAATTGTGTCATACAACACGGGAGGAGCCGCTGTGAAAGAGGAAGTGTAAGTTTTTGAAGATTCCGAATTCTAAAATTCTCAAAAGAAACAAGGCTAGGAGACATACCAGTGTGGCTAGAAGATCCCCCAGCTGAAGTTATCTCTACCATGCTCGTCGACGTAGCCTCGGGAACCACAGGAGTTGATTCAGGTTCAGTAGCCGGTGGTCCAGGTTGAACAAGAGCACTCTCAGCAAGAGTCGAGACAATGATGGACTCAGTTGGGAGAACGAGGGGTTGAATCTCTAAGTATGAAACCGCAGGAGCTTGCCCTGCAATAGTAGTAATGGGTCCTGCAGGTGAGAATACCATCAAATATCAATTATCGGCTAAAAGACTGAGAAAATTTAAATGATAAGACACGCATCACGTAAGAGCTAGCTTCTACAATAGATTCCCTCGAGTATGTTCGATACTTACTCGGAGAATCTTGGTCGAACTTCGAGAGAAAGAGATCATCGGCGAAGCTTTGTTCGGATGACTCCTCAAAACCCTCTTCATGTGCGGGCTCCGTTGGCCTCTGGCTTTCCGCTGTGACATCAACAATACGCTCTGAGTGTTAGTTTACATATACCTACATATGTGAGAATCATAATAACATATATGTACATACCAAGAGCCGGTTCCGTGGGTTCAGGAGATTTATCGAGCTCTCCGCTTGAAGCTGCCTCTCTCTCAGCCTGTTCCTCCATTACTGCAGTTACAGCGTGTTAGTGCTTCAATACAACGAAAGGAGAACAAAAGTAAAGTTCAAATTTCATACCAAGACTCGGCTCCGCTTGGCTAACACTTGCGCCCATTTCTTGAAATTTCTCTAAAAGAATATGAAGCGCATTAGCGATTAGCGGGGGAACAAAGTCGGATTCTTTCAATACTTGGAGTCGCCATCCAAAGGAGGTATTCGTACCTGCGATGACAGTCTCGGGAATATGAGGCATGTCAATATCCACGCCAGGCCGATGTCGAGGTACCCTCGTCCATAGTTTCGAATGCGTGCGTGAAACCCGACTCTTCATAAGCGAGCGGAGGGAAGGCTCAACCTGAATCTCACCTTCTTCAGAAGGAGCTGAGAAAAGAGAGTAAAGTAATAAGTATCGGTTGCAATCGAAATGATGAATTTAATCGAGTCCTACCTGCTTCCCCAAGTGGAAAATCAGTGTCCGCTGCCTCAGGAGTTGGGGAGATTGGACGCCGAGGCCTATGTGCGAGCTTCTTAGTCCGCAACAAAGCTCTGACAATAGATGTTGGGGAAGGAACAGTCGTCGACGTGCGGACCCTCTTCCTCAAAATGAGGTCGGAAGCTTCCTCTTCCTATTCTTCTTCTTCTCTGTCTCCTCAGGTCATTACATTGGGATGGGTAAAACGACCTTCTTCGAGGCGTTTCAAAGGGCGTTTGGGAGGAGACGGACACGGGGAAGCTCGATGGTGCATCCCGCCGAGTTGGAGAACGACGAGGAGGAGGTATTACTACTTCACTCCGTATCCGGACCCCTGTAGGACGAACAGTCTCTTCTCTTTCCTCTTCGGAAGTTCAGATCTTGTCGTCAAAATCTTCTTCCTCAACTTCCTCTTGGACAGCCTTCTTCTTGCCTTTAGATTTCCTCGCCGGTTGAGCTCGCGGAGGAGAAGAACGAGTTGGCGTATGCTCTCTTCTGTGCCCCACTTCAGTAGGAGCGTTAGCTGCAATGAGCCACTTGCAATACAGAAATGTTGTTTGAAGCTTAGGCTCGTGGCGGAGGGAACAGCGGTACCTGATGCTCAATACAGGCCGTAGCCATCAATAAGGCCTCCATGGGTCTTCATTCCCCGATTCGGATTCCCGACATAGATCTGGTCATAGCCAAATTGACGAGAAAACCGGCATGGAAGATAAGGCTCAATGTCGCAAGAGTTCTTAACTCGGAAGACGAGGTAGCCAGGTCGAATATTTATCAACCACCGGAAGCAGCCTAGGTCCAGGCTAGTACGGCTTCCGTTAGGCTCAGCAGCATCAATGAGAACATCATCGTAATGACCCGAGAAGTTTGGGAAACACTTGAAAAATTCCCAACTCTTGGCGATCTTGAATTGGCGAGACGCCTCAGAGAACTGTCTTGCGCCCCACTTACAGTTCTCTAAATTCTGCAACAGTGGAACTTCAGGGATAACTGCCTCAGGCGCCGTCATCAAGTCTGGACGATGGAGCACGAGCCAAGCCATCAGATAGGTATATGGTAGCTCCACCTTTACGGCCGGGATTTCATCAGAGGACCCTTTGCTCTTCTGGGTGAAGCCAGTGACTAAGCGTCGAAGCCCACAATGTATATCTGCCACCATCGCTGGAAGGAGAGAAAGTCGACGACCGACGACCAGCTCGACGGCTGGGAAGAGTACTTCCATAGGCATGGCGTCTGAAGATTGATGCGGAACCACGCATTTCTTCAACCAAATCGCCAAGTAGCCCGCCAAAAGGGTTTGTGGCTTGATTTGCTTCTGCACTTGCCACAAGAAAGTCTCGAACTTGGTGCCCTTGGGAATCTTGCCCTCAGCAAATGGAGTAGTAAAAGATTGGGCATTTGTCTTCGCGATCAAATTGTTGATGGCAGAAGGAGTTAGAGGATCCAATTCTTTTACCTCATTATTACTCTCCAAGTTCTTGAACGGTAGTGGCAAAGCTGTTTCAAGGCGACCTGGACTTTCACGCCTTCACATCACCGACGCTATAGTCAGATAGTAGTGGCAGTCAACTCCCAAAGGACCTCATAAACACTTGACCCTTTTCCTTCATCTCCTTCGGACGGTTAGTAGGAAAATACTCCGTCTGGCGTCACCCATCGGAAGACCAGACACTTTCATCATCTCATGGAGTGGAAGGCCCAACTCCCCATTCTTCGTTAAGAAGGTATTGGTGTCCGGGTTGTAAACCTCCAAAAGTGTGAGGAAGTGATGCGTGCTAATGGGAATCCCATACATGCTTGCACGAATAGGAACATACAAGCCAATTTCTTGTAGCTCACGATTCCACCGGCCGAGGACATACTTGGTCATCCGTGTCCACCATTGGTCGTCAGTGGAATGGACCCAGCCGAAACAGCGGTGAGACTTCTTAGGAGGTAATGCCCTTCCTATTCTGGCCAGACGATTCTTCACAATATCAGCCTTAATCAACAATTCGTTGTGGTGATTGTCTTGACCTATAATCCGGGAATAGTGCGAACATAATCCTTATCACTTGAGCCTGGGGTAGCGCCTTGGCCAACATACCCACAGTGGATGCGTTCTTGGTCCTCAGTCAATCTCCAAGGCATGCTCCTATTGACCGACAGATTGCGTAGGTGTACCAATGAATGATGGCGAGCAAAAGAAGGCAAATGAAGACGGGAGCCGTCACCTTCATACAGCCAAGCCTCGGTACGGGAAGATAAAATCTCCGGATCGGCAACGGAGTCCCCGAACAAGTAGCTGGATTTCCTTATGACCTCAGTAGAGCCAGCAATTTTCATCAGCGGGGCGTCAGTTATCATCCTCCGCAAATCACGGCGATCCCCATGCTCCAGTAACTCCAATAACTCCAGAGAGGCACTTGGGCCGAGCAGAGGAATGTCAGTCACCAGTGGCGCCTCACGAGACGAGGAGAACACAGTGCTATCTAGCCCACTCGACTCGTGAGCAGCAAACGCCGAAGAAGGGAATTCAACTGCAAGACACATGAATATATCAGAATAAGCTCAAGGAACAATATTAAGGGTAAAGAACACTTGGTCAAAATCAAAAAAAATGAGAGAACTATCCCGCAGTGGCCGAGATAGTCAAGATCGCCTTGAGCGGCAGGCAGTCAAAGGTAGCTTGACGTGAGAGCGATCAAAACATCCTATAGCGGCGATCCTAAAATCGTATCATATGACGATTCGAGCTGTCGCTAGTGGCGAGAGCCCCACCGCCTTGAATGCAAGGCGGTCGATATCTGTTCTTGATTTTATGAGCGTTTTGGCAAAGCAAAACACTCGTTTAAGCCCAGATCCTCGCGAAGGAGGACCTCGACTCTTCCCGAATGCCTCACAAAGGAGAACAAACGAGGATCCTGCACAAAAGTGCAAGCTTGCAACTCAAATATACATGCATACACAAAAAAAACTCACCCTCAAATGACGAGGCAGTCGGTTCTTTCGGTTCTGAGGCCTGGGGGCAGATTTACCCTTGGGGACACGAGATCTCTTGGGAGACATAGTGAAAAACTTGATTTTGGACTTGAGAACAAGAAAAGGTCGGGTTTTTGATGAAACTTAGAGCAAGAAAAGCTCGAAGAGGCTTAGGGTTTGATGAAGAGGCTTCGGATCTGACAGAGGATCAGGAGAAGGCTCGGTTTGATGGAGGAAAATCGATCTAAATCGATGGGATCCTAAGAAATCCGAAGAAACCCTAGATCTAAAGAGGGGTTTTCGAGCAAACTTGGAAGCTTGAGAGATTAAAAGGGCTTGCTAAGGTTGATAGGGGAAAAGAAAAGTTTTTGCAAGAGTTTGAAGTCCAAAAGGCGGGATACCAAATGGTGACAAAACCCTAAGTGTCGGGTTTATAAAGACACCGCGCCTAGCTACCTCCTTGGCCTGACGGTCCATCTTGCGGCGCATGCCTTCTTCAAGCGAGGCGATCCACCTTTGCAGCAAGCTTGCATCGGCCCGGCAGTTATAACGCCACGCCGCGAAGAAAGACACCAAACTGTCTCGATAACTTTGGGACTCAACTTTTATCTTCTACGTGAGATTCGAGGCAGTATATTCAAGTCAAATTACATTTGGAAGCTTTCCCGGAAGTCCGATAACAAACAACTTATGTCGGACGACGCTTCTTCTCTAAATTCTCATTGCTGAAGAAGAATCATACACCATCCCCCACTGTGATGAGACAACATGGTTCTCAAAACACTCAATTATGACTCAAGTGGTGACTTTCAAGATGAAGATGACCAGTTCAAATTCGACTTCGTCATTGCAACCAATCCAAATACAAATGCAACAGTTATTGATCCCAAAATATGGTCAGCGACATCGCGTAGCCAGGGTTCGAAAACTAAAGCAAGATATAGGCCCCTTCTATAAAGTTCAACGTTGAACAGAAGCAAGGCGTATCTTATCCAAAGTATTCCAGACCCCTCGACAAAATACAGAGGAGTCTGAAAACTTTGGTGGGGGTATCTGTAGGCATCAAAAATTGCTGAAGAAACCCAAATATGACTTAATCATGAGAAGATCGAAGGACAACATCGTCAAAGTCTCAGGAAGTCTATTACAGGGTGGAACCAATGCCCGAGACACCTATTGTGTCTCGCCATTGGCGAGACACTTTCTTGTGTCGCTATTGAGCGACACCTTATTGTGTCTCGCCATTGGCGAGACACTTTCTTGTGTCGCTATTGAGCGACACCTTATTGTGTCTCGCCATTGGCGAGACACTTTCTTGTGTCGCTATTGAGCGACACCTTATTGTGTCTCGCCATTGGCGAGACACTTTCTTGTGTCGCTATTGAGCGACACCTTATTGTGTCTCGCCATTGGCGAGACACTTTCTTGTGTCGCTATTGAGCGACACCTTATTGTGTCTCGCCATTGGCGAGACACTTTCTTGTGTCGCTATTGAGCGACACCTTATTGTGTCTCGCCATTGGCGAGACACTTTCTTGTGTCGCTATTGAGCGACACCTTATTGTGTCTCGCCATTGGCGAGACACTTTCTTGTGTCGCTATTGAGCGACACCTTATTGTGTCTCGCCATTGGCGAGACACTTTCTTGTGTCGCTATTGAGCGACACCTTATTGTGTCTCGCCATTGGCGAGACACTTTCTTGTGTCGCTATTGAGCGACACCTTATTGTGTCTCGCCATTGGCGAGACACTTTCTTGTGTCGCTATTGAGCGACACCTTATTGTGTCTCGCCATTGGCGAGACACTTTCTTGTGTCGCTATTGAGCGACACCTTATTGTGTCTCGCCATTGGCGAGACACTTTCTTGTGTCGCTATTGAGCGACACCTTATTGTGTCTCGCCATTGGCGAGACACTTTCTTGTGTCGCTATTGAGCGACACCTTATTGTGTCTCGCCATTGGCGAGACACTTTCTTGTGTCGCTATTGAGCGACACCTTATTGTGTCTCGCCATTGGCGAGACACTTTCTTGTGTCGCTATTGAGCGACACCTTATTGTGTCTCGCCATTGGCGAGACACTTTCTTGTGTCGCTATTGAGCGACACCTTATTGTGTCTCGCCATTGGCGAGACACTTTCTTGTGTCGCTATTGAGCGACACCTTATTGTGTCTCGCCATTGGCGAGACACTTTCTTGTGTCGCTATTGAGCGACACCTTATTGTGTCTCGCCATTGGCGAGACACTTTCTTGTGTCGCTATTGAGCGACACCTTATTGTGTCTCGCCATTGGCGAGACACTTTCTTGTGTCGCTATTGAGCGACACCTTATTGTGTCTCGCCATTGGCGAGACACTTTCTTGTGTCGCTATTGAGCGACACCTTATTGTGTCTCGCCATTGGCGAGACACTTTCTTGTGTCGCTATTGAGCGACACCTTATTGTGTCTCGCCATTGGCGAGACACTTTCTTGTGTCGCTATTGAGCGACACCTTATTGTGTCTCGCCATTGGCGAGACACTTTCTTGTGTCGCTATTGAGCGACACCTTATTGTGTCTCGCCATTGGCGAGACACTTTCTTGTGTCGCTATTGAGCGACACCTTATTGTGTCTCGCCATTGGCGAGACACTTTCTTGTGTCGCTATTGAGCGACACCTTATTGTGTCTCGCCATTGGCGAGACACTTTCTTGTGTCGCTATTGAGCGACACCTTATTGTGTCTCGCCATTGGCGAGATCCATCTTGTCAGCTCATGGATTTTGGACACTTGATGATTCATGTTCTTTTCAGATGTGACGCCCCCCAAAGGCTATAAATACTTCCCTACATCCCCTTAGGCAGGGGATCGGCAGTTGAAGATCACAAATACAGAGCTTTTGCAAGGAGAGAGAGAGAATCCAAGCTTCCAAAGTTCAAGAACACAATCCACATGGAAATTCCTCGAGTTTAAGCTTTGACTTATTCTTGGGAAGAGTAGATATCTTACTTAGCTAAGATATTTGCTTCAGTTCTTGTTTCCTTAGCAAAGCACTAACTATATTCCGTCGACTTGACGATCGTTGCGCGGTGGTCCACGGAAAACGCGTCCCCGGCACAGGCAAAGACCCACAAAAGCAGGAGATCTACGCGTGTAGTCTCTTCTGTTCGAGTTTGTTAGAGAGTGATTCAGTTTCTCTGTAAAAGAGAGAGTTGCACGTGTAACCCTTTAATTGTTTTCACTTTGAAACGTTTTGAAATGAAAACTGCAAAGAACATCGTTTTCGAACCAAACAAGGAGTTAGAGGACCCTAAATCTAACAACGTATAATTAATTGACTGTGTGATCTATAGCATCAACACTTGCAAACAATCTGATTCCACCACAACATGAGTGAAACCTACATCATGAGCTAAGCATAACCCATGGTAGATAGCCAAGACTTCGCTTGTCAAAGGATCATGAAAATATTCTAGAGGATTAGCGAGAGCCGCGAACGCGGGACCTAAAGAATCTTGGATAACCACTCCGACACTAGACGTGAGTGAAGAAGATGAAGATATTGCACCACAATTAACCTTAACCATCCCCGGAGAAGGAGCAACATAACTAGACCTGCCAAATCCCTGCAGACTCGAGAAAACTTGTCAAACCTCTGCCAATATGCTAAAGTTTTCGTTGCAACCACTTCACCGATAACAACCCATTATTGAACACTCTCTGATTTCTCCTCCACCATATAAACCAAGCAACCAACATCACCTTACACAGGCCTTCACTCCCCTCACTAAATGTAACTTTGGACCACCATGAAATCTAAAAATCATCATCACTCCAATGTCTCAACAAAGAAGGAAAAGTGAGAGACTAGATCATATATGCCCAAGGGCAGAAGCGCAATGCATGAGAGATGGACTCTTCCTCTCCATGACAGCAAGGACATGCTGCTGAAAATGGCACATCTTGTCGAACTAAAGAAGAACAAGTCGGAAGAATAAAGCAGCAAACTCTCCAACCAAAAGAACAAATTTCATTAGGGATATGCAGGACCATAAAGTACACCAAAACTTTTTATTAATCCCACATGAAACCACATCTTCCTTGTTATATATAACTTGCATGCAAGTTGGCATGCGCTCTTAATCGAGGAAGAACCTTGCTCTCCAAATCCCATGTTATAATATTTTGGCGAGAAGAATGACCAAGTCGAATAGATAGCCTCAGGTTCATTATGAGAGAAAGAGCTCGAACAACATGTGAATTGCATCTACCTTGATAAACCATAAAGTCTGACACCTTGCTAATAGACTGAACTGGAGGAAAAAGAACTCTGAAGCTAGGAAGAGAAGGCACCCACCTATCATTCCAAATACTTGGGGAACAACCATCACCTACACTCCAAAACCAACCACTATCAAGGATCTCCTTGCCCACCAAAATACTCCTCCAAACATAAGAGGGGCGATATCCCAAAGGAGCAGAAGTAAAAGAGTTATACCTGAAATAAGGAGCATGAAAAACCTGATGGACAAGAGCGTCACCTACCTGCAGAAGACGCCATGCTTGTTTTGCAAGCAAAACTCTATTAAAAGCTTTTATATCCCTAAAACCCATACCACCTCTATCCTTTGCCATACTAATCTGGTCCTATGACAACCAATGGATTTTTCTTCCAAAATTCTGTTCTCTACCAAAAACCACGAATAAGCATGACAATATCCGAGCAAAAAGAATCTAGGAGCAAAAAGATACTCATAGTATATGTTGGAATATCCTGAGCGCGCGACTGTTTTAATAAGGGTCTCTTTACCAGCTTTTGATAGAAGCTTTTCTTTCTAACCCCTCAATTCAGAGCATACACAGTCTCAAATATTTTGAAATAATATCTTCTTAGATCTACCAATCATTGAAGGCAGCCCTAGATACTTATCAAACAGCATAAAGACAGGAACCCCAAAAATCGATCGAATATGAACTTGAAGATCTGTATTGGCATTCTTACTAAACAACAAGGCAGATTTATCAACATTTATTTTTTGACCCAATACTAGCTCATATTTATTAAGTAAATTAAGGACAATAACATTCATATTTATTAAGTAAATTAAGGACAATAGCATTCAGGGGCTGAGACTCTAATAAATAAAAGACTATCGGTAAAAAATAAATGAGAATTACAATTTAGAAGGTGAACAGAACAGCCATCATCTACCAATGCGCTGTTTTCCTCTACGTTTATGCAGTAGCTCTCACTGTGATGAAATCATACGGTCATTATACATGCATTATCAGCTGTGTTCTCAATACAAATGTTTCATCTGATGACAGTAGAGCTTCAAAACTGAATGATTAATGTTACAGTTGAGACAAGAGTAATACAACGTTGGAGGTTAGTCGACGTCTGCCTTCTTCAAGAATGGGCTTTCTTCACGAATAGCCCGAAAGCCCGCTTTCTTCAAGTGTAGCTCGAAAGCGCAAGCATGCGGCCAAGCCATTGGAGCTCTTGCTGCACCTTCTGAGTATTGAAGGAATTAATCTATAATGTCTCCTCCAATTCATCCGGTAGATGCAATTTCTCTATTGCAGACTGAAATTTATATATACATGTAAGAAGGTCATAAATAAAAAAAACATAGCAAGTAATGACATGTCATGGTGCAGAATTTTAAGTCCAAGAACAGTTTACTACTTAAGGTGCATTGTTCCGACGGTAGAAGGAATTTAACAAACTCCATGATTGGCTTAATCATGTGTCCACTAAAAAGATGGGAAGAAGAGAAAGCTGTCGTAAACCCTAGAGTGTTCATCTACCTTAGGTATGAAACTACCTTAGGCCATACAGATGTGAATGAATAAATTAAAAGATCTCAAGATTTCAGATGAACTTTGGGTGTCCAAAATAATAACAAACTAGATGCCAAATTAGTAATAGAGTAGCTTGATTGTCGCAAGATCAGCTGGTGGAGGCTTCAGGTCTAGTGCAATACCAAAGTAGATGAACATGGCCTTATCATGCATATTAAGCCTCTTGTAAATCTTCCCCATCAATGCATAGATACTGCTCTCACATGGAGTGAACTCCTTCACCTGCTCCAAATGCTTCAAAGCTTCATCACATCTTTCAAGACTTAGAAGTATGTTAGCCTTCTGATAGACTGGGAGTGGGTTCTTCTTATCTGCAAGGATAGCCTCCTCAATTATCTCCAGGGCTTCCTCGTTCCTCCGCCAACCAAAGGGAGACAAAGTTTCACAACAGTAAAGTATAACAGTGCTTGAGAAATCTATAAGTAAGGTATAAGCATTGTTACTCATCATTGGATTCAAGTCAGATGACACCAAAGAGGAGATGAAAAGTAAGAAGCACGACATGCAAAATGGGATTTCAAGAGGATATACAGCTGCAGAAGCTCACCTTCAATGAATGCAGTGCCATTCCAAGATAGCACATAATAATTGAAGAGCGTTGATTAATACGGTAAGCTCTCCGGAAATGATGCTCTGAGAACTCAAATTTCTCCTGCCGAAGATAAACCACCCCAAGACCATACCATGAGTTATAGTGCCTTTCATCCACTTCAAGTGCATTCTGATAACACTTTATTCCATTCTCATAATCCTCCAAGGCAACATACCTGTTAATAAAAAAAAGATGGATAAATATGAAACAGTAATAGTAGCAGCTGTAGTTATTTACACCCGAACCTTGGGGTTATAAAGAAAACAAAGTTAAACAGGGGCATTACAGGTACACGACTATATACTTACGCTAAGCATGGTGTCTTATAAAGGTTATTTTATAAAAATTATGGGGTCCACCAAAGATAGAGAGAGAGAGAGAGTGGGGGTGTTAAATTGAGGCTAATTGACCGAGCATTTCAACAACCAACACATACTGTCAATGTGGCCAGCTTAGGCATACCCAATTCACCCAAAATGGGCTTAAGGCCTCAATAGGAGATAGGAGATAGGAGCGCCTAGACACTATATTGTGAGGCCTCAGAGCTGCTGCCTCCACCAAGGTAGAAGCCGGGACTGCTTTTTAAACAGCCTGAGAGTGTAAAACAGATGTCCTATTGTATACAGGAAAAATGTAATGAAATAATGCTAGAGAATAGAAGGCATACTCATGGCCGCATAGTGTGTGGGCATAAGCGAATCTCGAGTCTAGTTGCACTGCACGCAGAAAAATTTTCAGTGCAGTTTCATGATCTTTCAACGAACTATAGCAATTTCCCACGGCACACCTACATAACCATTTAGCAAATAAATCATGAAGCCACAAAAAAGTGTACAGCAGAACACAACAGATACAGAAAAACATATGAGAACCAAGTGTAAACATCACCACTTCTGGGAACAACTACATTGAAATATTAATGAGAAACAAGCATAATTGCAGCAAAGAGAAGTGTGCTTTGGACACGATTAAAAAATCTCACTCAAATTCAACATTTTTTTGTCACAATATTTAAGTGAATCTCTAGTTTACTACTGAGTCATCATTCAAAAATACATACAAATGCACCTAAAGTAAAAACATAATAGAAGTTTGGCTCTGATAAACTGTGATAAAAATGTAACCTTTATCCTGTTTAACAGATTACATTATACATGCACTATCAATTGTGTTCTCAATACAAACGTTTCACTCGATGACTCACTAAAGCTACAAAACTGAATGATTAATGTTACATTTGAGACGAGTAATACAATGTTAGAGGTTAGTCGATGGCCACCGCTTTCTTCAAGAATGGGCTCTCTTCAATAGTACCTCGAAAGTCTGCTTTCCACAAGATAGCCCGAAAGCCCAAGCATGCGGCCAAGCCAATAGAGCTCTTGCTGCACCTTCTGAGTTTTGAGGAAATGAATCTATAAGGAGTCCTCCAATTCATCCGGGAGATGCAATTTCTCCATTGCAGACTGAAATTTATATATAAATGTTAATAGGTCATAAATAAAAGAGCACAACAAATACAGGCATGTAATGATGAAGAATTAACTCCTAGAATAATTTACTGCCTTAGGTTCATTGTTCCTACAGTAGAAGAAATTTAACAAACCACATAATTGGCTTCATCATGTGTCCATAATTGGCTAAAATGTCCAGAATCATACTCTATCATCCCTTATTAGTAGTAAATGAGAGTCTTCTACATCATGGCTCTTCGAAGTTAAGGGGGAAAGCTCAAAAATAAGTGCTAATTGTGTGCAATTTTAAGACTTTTTAGTAGTAAATGAGAGTCTTCTACATCATGGCTCTTCGAAGTTAAGGGGGAAAGCTCAAAAATAATTGCTAATTGTAGAAAGAGTGAAGAAGCTTTAGCAGCGGCCAATACAATATAAGCCTTGCATTTTGTTGTTGCTGTTGTTGTTGTTGCTTTATTTGGGTTTTTTGTGTAAACTATGTTAATGGCTGATGTTCAGGTGATGCTTTTGTTCGAAGGCTTCAAACTTCCATGTCTAAATTAAGGGGGAACTATCAACTGTTATATCCTAGCTTGTGGTGAGTGACGACGACGATTTGTCCGCTCCTCATCCTGTTATATCAACTTTTGGACATGGGACTTTAAGTTCTTTTGGCATCCCTCTTGTAAATTTTTTATATTTTAATAGGGCACCTTGCCTGCTTTATCTCTCAAACAAAAAAACAAAACAAAAAAAAAAGATCGGAAGAGGATGAAATCCATATTAAACCCTAGAGTTTTTATCTAACTTGGACTTGAAATTAGTTTAGACCATACAGGTACGTGAATAAATTTAACTTAATAGATATCAACATTTCAGATAACCTTAGGCATCTGAAATAATAAAGGGAAAGGACAGACCAGACAGAAAATTCTGAATGGAGTACCTTGATAGTGGCAACATCAGCTGCTGGAGGCTTCAGGTCCAATGCAATACCAAAGTAGAACATGGCCTTATCATGCATATTAAGCCTCTTGTAAATCTTCCCCATCAATGCATAGATGCTGCTCTCACATGGAGTGAACTCCTTTACCTGCTCCAAATGCTTCAAAGCTTCATCACATCTTTCAAGACTTAGAAGTATGTTAGCCTTCTGATAGACTGGGAGTGGGTTCTTCTTATCTGCAAGGATAGCCTCCTCAATTATCTCCAGGGCTTCCTCGTTCCTCTGCCAACCAAAGGGAGACAAAGTTTCAAACAGTAAAGTATAACAGTGCTTGAGAAATCTATAAGTAAGGTCTAAGCATTGTTACTCATCATTGGATTCAAGTCAGATGACACCAAAGAGGAGATGAAAAGTAAGAAGCACAACATGCAAAATGGAATTTCAAGAGTATATACAGAAGCAGAAGCTGACCTTCAGTGAATGCAGTGCCATTCCAAGATAGCACATAATAATTGAAGAGCGTTGATTAATACGGTAAGCTCTCCGGAAATGATGCTCTGAGAACTCAAATTTCTCCTGCCGAAGATAAACCACTCCAAGACCATACCATGAGTTATAGTGCCTTTCATCTACCTCAAGTGCATTCTGATAACACTTTATTCCATTCTCATAATCCTCCAAGGCAACATACCTGTTAATAAAAAAAGATGGATAAATATGAAATGGTAATAGTAGCAGCTGTAGTTATTTACACCCAAACCTTGAGGTTAAAGAAAACAAAGTTAAACGGCGGCACTACAGGTACACGACTATATACTTACGCTAAGCATGGTGTCTTATAAAGGTTATTTTATAAAAATTATGGGGTCCACCAAAGATTACGAGAGAGAGAGAGAGAGGCCGCCGGGGGAGGGGGGGAGGGGGGTTGTTAAATTGAGGCTAATTGACCGAGGCATTTCAACAACCAACACACTGTCAAGGTGGCCCTTATGAGGAACAGGCTGCTTAGGCATACCCAATTCACCCAAAATAGGCTTAGGGCCCCAATATTCAATAGGAGCGCCTAGACGCTGTATTGTGAGGCCTCAGAGCTGCCTCCACCAAGGTAGAAGCCAGGACTGATTTTTAAACAGCCTGAGAGTAGAAAACAAATGTCCTATTCTATACAGGAGAAATGTAATGAAATAATGCAAGAGAATAGAAGGCATACTCATGGCCGCATAGTGTGTGGGCATAAGCAAATCTCGAGTCTAGTTGCACTGCACGCAGAAAATTTTTCAGTGCAGTTTCATGATCTTTCAACAAACTATAGCAATTTCCCATGGCACACCTACATAACCATTTAGCAAATAAATCATGAAGCCATAAAAAAAAGAGTACAGCAGAACACAACAGATACAGAAAAACACATAAGGAGAACCAAGTGTAAACATCACCACTTCTAGGACCAACTACATTGAAATATTAATGAGAAACAAGCATAATTGCAGGCTGCAGCAAAGAGAAGTGTGCTTTGGACACGATTAAAAATTCTCACTTAAATTCAACATTATTTTGTCAAAAAGATAAAATATTAAGTGAATCACTAGTTTACTACTGAGTCATCATTCAAAAAAACATATAAATGCACCTAAAGTAAAAACATAATAGAATTTCGGCTCTGATAAACTGTGATAAAAAATGTAACCTTTATCCTAAGTACTTCTGTTTAACAGATTACATTAGATGGTCAAATATAATATCTTCATCAAACCAGCAAAGACCATGTGCACAGCCCATGACATGCAATTTCGCATTCTCCAAAGAGTTGTCCAAAACTTGTTTCATAAGGCTTTGTTTAGGGTTAGCTCAATAACTGTGAGGAGGGTTTTGAATTTAGCTTTGGATGATGGGGTTTCATGTGTTTTGGCCATCAGGCTGGTTTGTGGTGAGGGGATGAATTGTGGCAAGGGAGGACATTTCCAGTGCAAGAGATATGTTGTGGCATTTGGAAAAGTAAAGTGTTGAAGAGGGGAGCTGTTCCTTTCTTTCTTTCTTTTCTTTTTCCCATTTTTTTGTTTCTGAGTAGAAGTGTGCATTAAAGCATTAAGTAGGTATTTTGGGGGGGGATACATCCAATCCAAATTTAAACTGAATAGGATATCACAAGATATGACCTGTTCCACTTTTTAAACCATGCACAAAGACCCAAGTATTAGTACTCCATGGTCTAACACATAATTCACACACACACACACACACACACAGTGGCACACACATAAACATTTAACACTCAAGTGAATAACACATTACGCCAGGAAATAACTAATAAACAAACACATACATCAGTAGTCCAGCCAGTGTATATGATGCATGTATGTTTGCTCCTATTTCATGACTGTATATGATGTGTGTGTAGGAATCATATAATAGGCCTGCATAGTAACAAACACAGATGGTCGTAACCTTCAATCTACATACCATGCTTGAGGGGATAACCGGTCAGTTGAAATAAGATCTTGAGCAAGATAGCTTAACTTCATTTCCTCCTTCAAATGCTACCAAGGTAGACCAAAGTTAACAGTTAGGTATGAAATTTTATATCACATAAATAAGAGTAACTAACTCAAGACTCCAGCTGCAGTCGAACAATTTAAAAACCTAATGTCACAACAAAAAATAAGTCTTCCAATCTGTTCCAGGTAAATGGGTAAAGGGCACATACAAAGTATTGGCTGAATAGCAAACTTTACAGTTTATTGTTTGGTGGCAAAAATATCACTGCCTAATCATACAAACAAAATGATAGTATAAACCAAAGGAATATGTTCGAGTCTAGAAAAATCTTGAAAAGAAGAATATGTAGAAGATCATAGCACGTAAAGAAAAGAGAACATAAGCAGACAAAGTAGAAACAATGAAACTATGGGCTACGAGGAAAAAAGGGAACATAAAGAAAAATATCAGTTAGCATCATCATCTGGATAGAGATAATGATGATGGTAATATTCGTGCAACTGTATGTGCACCTCAGCTTAAACTCAGGACTCCATCAGGCTACAGAATTATTTATTATAAACAGTCCATAAACCATGTTCCAAGTATTAGCAAGGAATCTGCTCAAATAACTTCTGCTTCCCAAGGAAAACATAAGAGAATGGGATGCTTCTGATGAAGAGGCAATCAAGGAGGCATCTCATCAGGCATTCCATTTTCTCATGCATTACCTTAGAACTTGAAATCCTACAACCATCCTAAGTACAATAAGTTATGAAGCATGTCTATTGTTCCACAAAATTTATGTAATTAAATCTCTACGAATTAATTTCGCATTTAAAATAAAACATTCCTCCAAGATGTTTGAAATGCATAAGCTCCATGCTTTCCTACACAAGTTGGTAGAGAAGGCCTTGAATGTCACTGCAAACCAATTTAAATAGAACTGGACACATTAATTAAAGGTTTCGTCCAACACAACCAAAGTTGAGGAAACTTCAACAATTAAAGGTTTTTGTCCAAGGGTCTGGGTTAGCCGGTTATTTGTGTGATGTTGCTGAGGGAAGCAGATAGATACAAAGATTTGAGAATTATAAAGAGAACTTCAACATAAGTAAGGAGCACAAGAAGACAGGTGAGGCCAATATTCATCTATATGTGAAAAATAATCTGACTTCATGCCTGAAAGGCTGAAATGAGAAAGTATGGGTTAAGTATAACAATAAGGTAATAGTAATTAGTGCGGTTGTATCAGGATTAGATCAGAAAGGAACCCATTATACATATAGTGAAGGATTCTAATAAATAAAATAAAAAACTAAAACAAGGAAGCAGAGGAGGACCTTCTTCTTCAAAGTATATTTGCAGATCTAAGTGAACAGAAATAGGGTCCTCTTGTGAAATACTATAACGGAAGACACCCAGCAATGGGTGAACTAATCAAATGTAGAAGTAAAAAAATAAAAAGATAATAATAAGAAAGAATGTAACTTACAAAAAGGACAGTGGAGTATATATCCATGCCTTCTAATATATATGGTGATAAACGGCGTGCCAAATCAAAGACGCGATCAGCTTCAAGAAAATCTACTAATTCAAAATATGCTTTACCAACCTGCATTGAATTTAACCCAATATCTTTAATTCATACCACAAATAAAACAGAAATTCAGAGTTCAGAAGCATGCATATCAACTTAAGATACACAAAGGATTACTAGATCTAAGCATGGTAATAATTTTATCACGAATTAAGTCTCCATAATAGCTAAAAATCAAGTACAATATTTCAATACTCATCCCATGGCTTCCCTGAGAATTATGATATTCTAAAGCTCATAATGAATAACTTGAAAGTCGTTCAAGAAAAAATGTAGAAAGGCTAAGTTACAACCCAAGAAAAGCTTATAGCATGAACTGATAAGAAAAATCATCTTCAGCCCCCAACCTATGCTTTGCGATATTAAGACTACTATTCCTAATTGAAATTACAAACTTTTACGAGAGTAATAAGGATGACTAACTAAACTATGCACAGTTTAGCTTTCTTACGGAGCCATTGATCATCAACTAGAAAGAACTTCCACAGAAAATGACATCCCAGAACTAAATGAGAGATAGTACACAACAAATTCAAATGGTAATTACCTGAGATAACACCCACCCAGTGTTATATTGATGTTGTGGAAGTTTTAGATATACCTCCAGTGCTTCCTGCTCAAATTAGAAATGACAATTAATGAATGAACGAATATGCGGACAGGATGCATATCATTCTTTATGCCGATAATATTATCATACCTGGGACCTGTGTAAACAAGACAGCCTATAGCCCTCTCCAAGAATCCTCAAGAGGCCCAACAACTCTACTATGCCATTGGTCAATTTTGAGTCATGAGACATTCCACCCATCTGATAGTTTAGCCTTTCTTGATTGTTACTTCTACCATCATGAAAGGTTGGCACAAATGATGAGGTAGATGATGCAGTAGTTGCACCATTATCCATCCGCAGATCATCAAAAACTTCAGATTTCCTTCCTAGCATCACATAAATTGGGTAACACTTGGAATGGTGTATGGCCAACAAACATGAACAGAATTTTTCCAGAACAGGAACTTAAAAGATGAACCATGATAATAAGTATAAGGCCTCCAAGTGAATTATGCAAGGATACTGTCACAACAAAGCCAAAGCAAAGGTGGTCTTAGACTAGGTACAGCTTCCTTACCAGGCCACAGATATGAGGCATAGAGCAAATACACACTGCATGTTTTATGTAAAGCAACATATATTTGAGAGCCCGGAAAAACTCACTTGCTAAGTGTGAGGACTGCCAAACAAAATTAGAATGTCTATCTAGAAGGTAATACTAACATTTTCCCTCCCTTATGAGCACTGTTCAGTTGCAAAAGAGAAATCTGAAGCAAAGTGTTGGTAACCACTCAATCCATAGATAACATGGTGAATCCTCACAGAACACCGCTACACACTGTTACATAGAGAAGACAGAAGGAAAAAGTTTTATGTTTTCGGAAGGTTTGAACCCTTGACCTTCAACCTGGTGCTCAAACTATGTTTGTAATGGCTATACTCAAAACCTTAAATGGACATGGCCAAAAAATTATTTTACATTTTAAAATCCAATACAAAGTTTGCATCAAGCTTGTTAAGGATGTTGAGTTGCTTGCTTGATTCTGTTCCTTATATACAAAATTCTTTTGAGGGGTACGGAAAAGGTAGATGCTTCAGAAAATTATTTTTACCAACTAATAGAAAACTCCTTATAGACAAAATTTCTTTTGAAGGTTATAAGGAAAGAATCATAGTCTCCTCAACAGGAAATTATTTTACCAACTAATAGAAAATGTGCATCAAAATGATAATAAGACAAAAACTGGTCTTTATCTGACAAACGAGGTAACATTTGCAGCTTCAAAACATGATCAATAGCCAACACCTGGGAGATCTGATACTAGAATAGAAATGTGATCACAAATATTCAAGTGAACCAACACACCAGGCTGCTTTGAAAGGAGAAAAATCATAAAACATTACGCCCAGCTCTAACTAAAATATCGAATTCAATCACTATCATCAGCAACTTAAGATAAAATTTGTTTTCCAAATGGGCTTGTAAATTACCTTCGTCAAAATTTTCAGAAGCCCATTGTTGCCCCTTCCGATTTGTCAAACTGCGAGAAACTGCCGAATTCATTTTAGATGATAAGGATATTCCTCCAAGAAATTTTGAAGAGGAATGGCTTGTGCTGGTTCCTCCTACTTGAGACCCATTTGAGTTTGCATTGGCCATTGCCTCTCCAGAAAGTCTTGTGCTTCGTCTCAATCCTGAATCCGAGCCAGAGAATAGTCTCCCAGAAACCTGCGTTACAATGTTTGACATCCAAGCATATTGTTTATTATAATAACATAAGTTTTCAATATAAATTAGAATACTCTACCAAAATGATACTCTGATTTAAAGGAGAATTCAACTCATCTCTTAAAAGAAATTAATATAGTTGTCAGAAGAAAACATTTTTTTTGGATGTTGTAAAAATGCCTCATGAGAGGTCATAAAAAATAATAAAAGAATGAATTCATTAAGGCTCAACAACTCAAAAATCAAAAGCTGGGAAGATTTTAGAACTCGGCGTGACTAAAACCATCTTCAGACTTCAAATACAGCTATGTTACATAGGTACGGGTATGGGTACAGGTACCAGTACGGTACGGACACGGGAAATTTGTAAAAGGTAGGGTACGGGGACACGGCTATATAAATAATTATATACACACGTGTTAAATATTTTAATAAATAGCATGAGATCAATATTTTTTATTCACGTATTATGAAAATTAAAATTCCTATCATATTTTTATGTTACTTTTATTGTGGATTATAAATTGTAAAAATGCTTTTTTAAACTAGACACCCAAATGACCATTAAAATCATAGTCTAAAACCCAATGAGTTTCAAGAAGTAGATCTGAAGTGTAGGATTTACGTCCAAGAAACATTTGGCAAGTGTTCTAAATTAAATCATCTATTGTTTAATTGAGTACATGCCCGAATAAATGTATGCATATATATGCAAAGAGTGTCCAAGAAGTTTGGGTATGGGTATGGGTACGTGTACGTGTCGGGTACAGGTATGGCTTCAAGATAGAAGTAACCAGGTAACATAGAAGTCAGTAAGGAAAATGACAATGCCTCATAGACGGTCTAAAACCATCTCACATATGATCTGGTAGCAACAATTAGTTTGCTAAAGTTGATACAGTTGTCAGAAGAAAACAGGAATAAAGTTTTTTTTTGGCTCTGACACTGTATCAATTGGCTCTGACACTGTATCAATGCTTCATGAAAGGTCATACAAAATATTAAAAAAATGAATTCATTAAGGCTCTACAATTCAAAAATAAAAAACTGGGAAGATTTTAGAACTCGAAGTGTCTAACCATCTTCAAGTACAATAAGGGAAGTGATAATGCATCTAGCATATGTTCTGGTAGCAACAGTTAGTTTGCTAAAATTGATGGTTCCACAATGAAAAAGAAATAATAAAAGCAATCAATCTCTATGATCATAAAAACAAACAAATTAGCCATAACAAGTGGTGGCATGGATAAATTATACGCATTTACTACTGAAATATAACATTAAAAATTAAGAAATAAGGAGCTTATTGGAATGATTATAATTTAATTAGCATCAGTGATATCAATGCGCGAGGTGCAATGCGGGGTGCAAAGACCCTTTAAGCGCACATGTGAAAGGCGCAATGCGATGCGAGCGCCCGAGTGAAGCGAGGCACATGCTGCACACATATTTTTTCAAGATAGATAATAAAACACGAAGAAAATGTTTATGATTTTACACATAAAAATATGTCAGAATAAATAATCTACTACCAAATCATAATATAAGTCTTATTTCATAACGCTAACACACTCGACATGGTAGTAAAGTTCATAATTTTTCAAATCAAAGATCAAATCAAGTCTAAAACCGAAGAAAATTCAAATAGTAAATGAGAACAAGTTAGGGTCCTCAATCAGGCGACTAAAATGGCCTAATATGTTTTGGGGATATGGGTTATCGGGTATAAAGACCAGATTGAAATGTTAAGGCACAAAAATATATGACGCTATCCCTTGTGTGCGGCTTGTGCGAGTACTTGCGAGGCGCAAAAAGGCGCTTACGATCCAAATGCGGGGCACTTCACCACCGCTCCACATCGCAGGGCGCATGAGGTGCAATGAGGCACGCGTCTTTGATAACATTGATTAGCATGCCATGAACAGTGGCAGAACTAAACAACAAATACAAAATCTTGTATTGCACCAAAAAAAAAGCCAGAGCTGCAGAACAAAAAAAAGATAAACCCTCCATCCATATTAGGTGGTGACTTAAATAAATTCAGAAATATGAATCCACGAGCAAGGAAACTCATACCAAACAAATGAAAAAACATAAGTTCATACTCAACATGGTGAGACGTAGGACGTGATTGTTCCAGAACATAAGCAATAAGCATATGAGCAGGCTCTTCAAAAACTTTTGGAAGTTGAAAGTTGAAAAGGTGAGGCAGATATAACATGTTAAAGAGTATTTTCTTCAAGAGTATCATAACAGTAACCAAAAAGATAATTACCTTCCGTATTTTCCCGTCATCTAGTACCTTCCTTCTGGCTTGAATTGCTGCATTTGCATTCAACCTGGAAGAGCCATCACCACCAAGTGCATTGGCATTCAGGTATTGTTGTGCATTCCTACATAGAGGAGGTGGAGCTACCCCTGACAACTGCAGGAACATGAGGAAATCAATGATTTACTTGAAACAAGTTTAAGCCGTACTATAGAAATGAAACTCACTTACTCCAAGTTTCTGAGGATTGATGATATAATTCATAAGAACCGTCAGAAAGCAAAGATTGTAAATAATAGAAATAAAAAAGAGCTGTTTAATTAGATGGCAAAATTCTACATCCTATAACCAGTGAAATGTGAAAGGGTTTTCTAGATACCACATACCAGAGAGCATCCATTGCTAATTTTGTAAGAAATTAAAAGCATATGGTTGCCATATTGAGTGATGAAACATGTATCAGCTTAACTTAACGGTTGTGTGTCAATGTGTCATTTGTACAGACAACATTATAAAAAATTGTAATATAAATATGCAAAAATTGGAATCATATCTTTAAACATGTGACTGGACAACTTTGAGAGATTCCAACAGCAGTAATAATGCTAACAGCGGTGTAGGCCAATGATCCACAGATTAAACTCCCAGGCGTCTACATTATTTCGTCATGAGAATAACGAATATGATAACTAAGATACAGTTGAAGAGAATGAAATTCAACTATATAACAGAGGAACTGAAAGTATAAAGGTTATCAAAAAAAAGCTTTATTGCTTTCATCAGTTCATGATGAGAAAGATAGAGTGATTGACAAATGTAGGTAAAAACATCAATGCCCAAGTGATGAAGTTATCATATTCACCTGGGTAGCTGTTAGAGGAGTGTTATACTGTGACAAATCAGGCATATTTGAAGATTTCCCAGATCCCATTATGCCATGATAAGAAAGATATAGTGATTTGACAAATGTCTCATGCAACGTCTCCATCAACTGACAACAAGTACATAGGTAAAAAGTAAAAACATAAATGACCAAATGATGAAGTTGTCATATTCACCTGGGTAGCTGTTGGAGAAGGAGTGTTATATTGTGACAAATTAGGTATATTTGAAGATTGCCCAGATCCCATTATGCCATGAGGATCTCGCAAGTTGTTTGCAGGCAGTTGTTTTGATTGCCTTGGACTAGAATCCCCAGAGGCTATTAACCGATTAGAGGGTAAACTTCGGTCCTCACTGCCCATATACAAGTTCTGAGAAGACAATTCAGATAAATGTTGCTGATGGATGCGTGCAACAACTGAATCACTAAAACATTCATTAGCTTCTTCTGCAGCACCTGAAATGTGATAATACATGTTAATACATTAGCATGCAAATATATGTATATGCAAAAAAAGAAAATGCATGAATGTTGTAATAGCTCGAAATGTTCACCTAAATAACAATGAAAAAAAATAAAGATCTATGTGCTTGATCCCCATAAAGATCCAGGGAAGGAGGGACATATATAGTTCAGAGTGAATAGGAGAACCTATAGGAATAGACTGACAGCCTAGGTTGGAAACTAAACAACAGGTTGGAGCATAGCTTCTGGACTATTCCAAAGAAATTCCAGTTGTCTCACTCCATTTTCACCGTTACAGGATTTTACTCTTATAGAGTCTTTCCCCAGAGACATCTAACGACTAACAAACCACACGAACTTCAAACATTTCGAAGAAAACTGAGACATGATTAAACTGCTGAATCAAAACAAACTTTCTCCTATTGCATTTGCCAATCTAGCTGAATTGATTCAAAGAGGATGTCCAAACGAAGTCATACCGAATATATTGACTCTAAGTCAAAGGGGAATCTATCAGTCAATGCACACGTGAGCCTAGTGACAGATAAGACAGTGGCCAAACTTTGGAAAAAAGGATTAAAGTTTCAGTTGCATGATATTAGTCAATCACCATTTATCCGAACTCAAATTCTTCCATGTAAATGTTTTGCCTTCAAAGCAGACATCTAAACCCATAAAGATTTTTGAAATTGAGATGGTTAGGGAATATCTGAAGCCATAGATGCTACTGACATCATAAAGAAGGAGACATATTCAACAGAAAGTGATTAACGGCCCTCCAAGAATCATATGCAAGTCTCAAACTAGAATTCCTGTATGAGAATATCTGTTGCTGAGTCATATGTACCTCAAAAAGAGCTCTACAGTAAGAAAGTATGGATAATTGGCAATTTTAGAAAGAAAAAAAAATCTTTTAGGATATGCAGGAGGTCCTCCATCCTCCATAACAATAATTCAGCTAAATGCCCATTAAGACTCATCATCAAGCTCCCATTGTCAGCAATCCTCCCGAGCCTGTAGGTAGATTGCTGCTACCATGATGATGCTAAGGAGCATAAGATGCTAGTATTGATCATTGAGGATACAAGGTTCGTTGCCATTGACTTACTTTGGCAAAGGAAGCCAAGCTGAAGTACTGGACAATATTTTCCCGGAATCTGGATAGTTCCTCATTCAGGAGGGCAAGCTGATTTATCAGACAATATTTGCCAACGGATAATGGTGGCTTACTTATTTGAGTTTATAAACCACAAGACATGTTATGACTAGATTTGGTATATTCTATGGTCTTCAACTTTGTGGCACAAGAATAATGGTAAAAGGTTGGCAATAAATTTTATCATTGTCAATGTTCTTGCTGCTAATTTGCTATTGCTTCTGTTAGAGTACAACTATATGTTGCTTTCGTCCCTTCTTCCTTGTTTATTTTTATTATTCCTGTGCTGCTTTGAGGATGTGTGATAAGTTAATCAAAGACGAAGATTCAACTTGTTGCCCTCCTGCAGAATGGGAATACTCTACAGCACCTCAGCATCATGCATGCTATAGTTGCTCAAAACAAGGCAGGGTTGCAAAAATGTAATTAAAAAGAGAGCATCAAATACCCACATGTGTAGTTAGTATTAAATTACATGCCAAAGATTGGATAAAAAGAGAGCATCAAATACCCACATGTGTAGTTAGTATTAAATTACATGCCAAAGATTGGATAAAAAGAGAGCATCAAATACCCACATGTGTAGTTAGTATTAAATTACACGCCAAAGATTGGAGAAAGTTGAAATTTTCAGGAGGTTAAGGATTATTACGAACAAGTAGTTTCTATAATCCGCTCATGGCATTACCTATATAGAAGCAAAATCCCATGAAATAACTATAATCATACGCATACAAGAACATATGATCCTGGACACTGCCATAAAAATGCTTAACACTGACCTAGTATACATAGTTCTTCATAAGCAGCCCATAAAAGAGGGTCTAGAGCCAGAGCCTGCATAAAATGATCGATTGCACTGCTCCTTCTACCTGTGTACCTGAAATGTCAAATACATAGTTGTGACTTGGCTGTATTTTAATCTTTTACAAGAAATGAAAATAACCAGAAGCTACAGCCACTAGACATCTTTTAAAAGTAAAATAGTAGCACAAACTGTGGTCAAGTAGACCTTGCAGTATAAGAGTACAAATGTAAAAGTGTCTGCTAATGATACTTAAGAAATTTATGGCAAGCCCTTCTCTTGTCTCCAAGAATATGACATAATAGACCATGTTAGATGTTGTTGTCAATGCTTCCTATAGTAATTTTCAGAATATTAGGGGTGCAACTGCACCCCAAACCAAGTATATAAATCCGCCCCTACTAACATGTTAATTTTATAATTTTCTAACCATTAATATTTGTTAAATTTTGGTTGTCTATGAGACCATCTCTTTTTTTAGTTTGCTCCACAGCCAAAACTTGTTCCATCACGTAAGAGGCATAGAGATGACAGTCAATCAAGAAAGAGTTATACATGCCTGGCATCCTTCCTCCGGAACAGAAACTCAACTAGGGATACCTACACTAGATAGACACCTTGGCAACCACCAGGGCACTAAAGGAGGTGATTGGGAGCGATCAAGTAGTTGAGGGATAGCTAAGGAGGTTACTGAGAGTGCTCAAGTAGTTGAAGGGTTGCTAAGGAATACTTGGAATGGGGTTTCTGAGCTGCTAAAAAATTGGTAGGTGAACTGAGAACAATTTGTCCAGCCTAATAGCATCCTCTAAACAGTGAGTACAGATAACTGACAAGCTTATTAAACTGGTAACTAAGATTGTATTATCAAACTAACCCCATACAGATAAAAGTTTTCCAGCTGAGAATAAAATTTTTTTTACTTAATGTAGAGATCTTTCTAAACTTATTTTAGTATTCATACTTTTATTATTAAAAGCTAATATATAGGTTGCCTGTCTAATCAGAACCGTGCAAATGCTAACGCAAATGTGTGCATTCACAGCTATGTCCAATTTGCCTCAAATCATGCTTGAGAACAATGAGAGGCACATGCATTTTATCATCACAACACAAAAGATGAGAAGAGCATGGAATAATGTATTATAAAGGAAAAGTTTCCGGTTTCTAAGCTAATTTCAATTACGGATGAAATGTTATGCCCCCTGACCGCCTGCCTCAAGTTGAATCAGAAACAAGTAGCAACATAAAGTAACTACTTCTATTTCCAGTGTCATGCACTCATGTTAAGTTTGAATTTATAAAGAATATGGATTCAAGCAAGTTTATATATGCTATAAAGGAATACAGACCTCCCACCATGTTACAATTGTAGCTACGACTAATGCAATTCAGAACTCATGTTGAGATACTGTAGGGCTACCTACCGGCGAAGCATAAGGCGATGTGTCACACATTTCAAAGTTCAATTACTAGAAGAAGTTAACACTGACATCATTGTCATGTTAATTATGCATAGTAGAAAAATGCAAATGGATGACAAGAAACACTAACAGATACGTCACTAGGGATTAAAATAACAGATACGTCAATACGGATTAAAATAGTTTATACTTGCTCCCAATCACTCTTACACTTATTTGTTGAACTAAAGTTTGAAAGGGAAAAACAATTGAGTGCATGAGGGATTTGACAGTATAAATTGTTCAAGGGAAAAAAAGATAGACCTATAAACAAGACCCAGAAGATAATGGCCAGCTGCTCCATTAGGAACCTGTATTAAGGACACAAGAATAATCAGTTATTTGTACAGAAAATATTGAACATATTAAAATTATAAAAGCCAAATAAGCAAGTAAAAGCTCAGAAGTATGAATCAATAATAGCTCGGAGTCCTAGTAGGCTCATCTTTTCCAGTCATCAACAGCTTAAAAAAGTGTCTGACAAGATGCTTTCAAATTATAGTTGTTAGATTTTTAGAATTCAAAATTCCAAAGCTGGTCATCTTGAACTCAGAGAGGAAGAAACCAACATCAGTAATGAGATTAAAGAGTAGATTCAAAAAATTAGTAGACTTAGGATGAATGTACATAATCTAGAATGACAAGTTCTGCAAATATAAGACCAAAAGGAAAATCGACCAAGGAATTCACTAATGCAATATAATAGACTCCCACATGTGTAATGGAAATTGAAATACAACTTTTCATCAAGTATCCCCAATATCAACAGAAAAATAATTCAAGTATTAAACAAAACTACATAAAATATTGCAAGAAGCAGCATTGCTTTCATTGTCCAGAGATGGCTTTTTTATGAACAGCTGTTGGAGACACTAAAATAAAGGATGGCTACCTCTGAATTCGGCTCATTGGCTGGACATAGTGCTGCTTCAGCTTCACGGAGAAGATTCATCTGAAAGCATGAGAATGCAAACAAGTACCGAGATTGAGGCATCCGGGTTCCTTCATTGATGATGAAAAAAGAAAAAGACATACATCAGTTCCAGCATTAAGTGGTAAACCACTAAAATTTCAAGAGCAATCAATCAAAAACTGGTCCGCAATTTGAACTTAAGGAGACATAGAATCATTGCAAACTATAGATGGAAATGAAGGAATATCATCTAATAAATATTTATTATGTAAAAACTACCTTTCAAAATGTGGTATGCACAATAAGCTTGGTTATTCCTCAAATAACAAGTCGCCATCAGTTGCAAATTTAGCTGCATTCAAGATTTAACCATCAAAATCAGTTCAATATAGAAAGTCCAAGCCTAAACCCTGCAAATAGGAAGCCCACTTCAGGAGAGGGAAAAGGAAGCAACAAGCAACACGAAATTACCAATTCAAATAAATAAATCCTTATCCTTTGTTCAAGCAATAACAATAATGGTTAGAAAACACAACTAAAGCCCTAGATTTCGACTGTTCGTTCCCAAATAGCCAATCAATTTAGTAAAACCCTAGTTTGACATGATGAGGAAAACCTAAAATCGAGAAATTAAAGAGGAAACCTCGGACGGGAATTCAGCGCAGAGGCGCTCGCAGAGGAAGATGGCGTTCTTGTTCATGAACGATCGAAGGCTGCTCTGTACTCGCTCCACCATTAGGGTTTCCATTGCTTCTCTATTTACTTTATCTCCCTCTCTCTCTCTCTATTTTTCTTCTTCTTCTTTCTGTGTTCACTCTCAGTGAAGGAGAGGGAGGCGAGGAGAGAGGGAGAGGGATCCTTGTTGAAATCAAAGGTGGAGTTTTTGGAGATTTGGGGTTTTTTTGTTTTTTTGGGAGTTCGAATGGATTTCAAAATCTGAGGAAGAAAAACGCGTGAGATGCACGTGGTGTGGTTCTCTTGGACGGTTTTATAAATTTCGTGATTTTTCAATATGAATCTACCGGATGTATAGATATTTTTTCAGATAAAATCCATTTTTATTGGGTTATTCGACCGTTGAACGAATACAATGGATCTAGAAGGTGCGAGGTTACAATAAATAGAAGTAATTTATCCTTCTTCTACATTATGAGTAATAATGAGTAATGAGCAATGAGTAATTCTTTGAACAAATGGATGCAAAATGAATGATTATCTATCTTCTCTTTCCGTCTATACATTATCTTTTGATAGAGAAATTAATTTTAGACACAAAATCATGGGACAATTTATGGAGCGGTTGATGTTTAACTAAGGTAAATATTGATCTTGTTTAGAATCTCAAGAAAATAATATGTGTCATATTGTCTTATGGTTGAGTAAAGATCTCTCAGAACCTCAGAGTTGAGTAAGGATCTCTTCGAATAGGTTCTATATTTGTGTAAATTAAAAAAACAAATAAATAAATGTTGAGAATTCTAATTAATTTCTAGAATGGCAGCGTTATCTTCTCCCTTGTGTTCATCCTAATTGAACCAATCATTGGAATTCCATGGAGATCCACAACACCAACTCATGGCGGCAATCTTCTCCCTCCCCACCATCTCTGGCGTCATCAGAACCTCTCCCTAAAATCACCTGCCTTTTAGCCGTCGTCAGACGAGATCAAGATCATTTCTCTCATTAAAAATTACTACAATGAGCAAAACCCATATTCAGATTTCCAAATCACAAACCTAAACTCTAAAATTCACAACTTCAGCGAATGATTCTTAAAATTAACAAAATCTAATTAACTGAACCCCAAATTTCTCAAGCTAATTAGAATCCCTCATCACCCCAAAAATCAGAGGAAGGACACAGAAAACTAAAATTAAAGTGATCAGTTTCTCATTGCATACAATCACTTATGAAATTAGTCATCACCTCTTGCCTTTAACATTTTATTCTCACAAGCATCTGAACTAGAGCCATTAATTAGCCACAGGCTAAATTTGAAATTTCTCACTAAGGGATTTAGTGACCAAAGAACAAAACATATGCCGAAAGATCAAATTGTAATTGTAACAATTCATTAGGGAATTTATCTTCACTATACAATTTATATTTCAAAACCTCTACTTTTCATTAGAGAATTAAGGAGTAAGGATCTCAACAGTATGTCTACATAACAAAATTGAAACCTTGCACGGTTTGGCATTGAGGGCTTTAACAATTTCTAGGTTAGGGTTTGAGAAGCATCAAATCGACAAGAGAGAAGCAAGAAAAATAAAGATTATTAATGTGTTTGTTGCTTTTTGTAGAAAAAAATAAATTAGAGATGGAGGGGAACAGAAAGAGAAAGAGAGGGAGAGTAGGTTTGGTTAAATGGAACTAACAAAACAAGTCATTAATATTTGTCCATTGCTGGACACGCGACACTTGTTAAGAGTTTCGCATAAAAGTTGTTATGACACTGGTTTTGAGAGGATCCCTAGGGCTCATGAATTTTTTGTCCGGAAAAAAGTACTCATTTCTATATGGATTATTTGCGCTGTCATTTTAAAGGAAACAACTTAACTCAATCATAGTGCTCAGTAATAATTAAAAAAATAGATTCATTGTATAACATAAATAATTTTAATATTGTAGTAAAATAATATTTCTTTTTTAATTTTGAGATTAAATGTAATTGTACATTAAATGCTAGACAACAATGATTTAAGAACTCGATATTTAGTCAAACCATAGGCGATTGAAATGCATTACATTATTGGTTATAAAAATCTAGCTAATAATGAATACTTGATCAACATAATTCTCTCTAATAAAGTGAAAAAAAAAGAGACTTAACAACATGATAAGAATTAGAAGGTTTTACAAAAGACTTTCTAAAATGAGAATATGCAAATATTATGCATGAGAAAAATACTTTTATATATAATTCACAATCACTATAAGAGATATTTTTGAAAACAACAATCTCAAATTTTTGAATTAAAGAAAGATGAGTTTAGTATTTCTTCAAGAACTAATGGATATCCTTTCAAGATGAAGGAGGCCAAAGGGTGATCAAATCCGTTATACCTATGGATAGTCGGTTAAATTTTCTTAAGAAACTAGTATTGTAGACAAATGTTGTTCTTGTAAGTCTTCAACCAAAATTGAAGTCTAAGAAATTATCAAATCCATTGATTTTAAATCAAATAGGATTTTAACTAAAACTTAAAATATCTATCTGTACTAATATAGAAAGAACCAACTAGAAGTATGAACAAAATGGATGAGTGGTGGACAAACCATCACTTCTTATAAGGAAATATTTTTCTCTTTTCTATTTTATTTCTTTCTAGAACATTTTATGTAATTTTACAATGAATGATTTGTTTATATTTTCTATCCCCTTTCTTTCTAGAATATTCTATGTCATTCAAAAATCATAAAAAAAAGATGGAGCCTACATAATTGAATATCTTTTTAATACTTTACTAGCATTATCGCATGTGCAGCAGATGCGAAAACTTAATCATCCTAAATATTAGGCTAAATGGCACTTAAATACTATAAAGTTTCCTCAATGTAGCACTTATATACGATAAGTTGTAAAAAGTGGCACAAAAATACCATGAATTGTCCACCGTTAAAAAATAGCTCACGGAGTTAATTTTTGGGCATTGTGACCAAAATGCCCCTCACCTTAATTTATTACCCTCAACAGTTAAAAGATAATGAAAAAAATCCCAAACCTCTCTTATTTTTAACTTACTTGACAAAGTTAACATGCTCTAGATTTAGATTTTGGATCTTGACCAAGGATCAAGAAGAAATCTCACTCTGGGATCTTGGAGAAGGTGGTTCGCATCCAAGATTGGAGATTTGCAGTGGATTTTACCTTGGATCAGGGTACTTTGAGATGATGTTACTTAGAAACTTGATTTTTAGTTAGGTTTTGTGGAAATTTGGGTTGTGCTTTGGGATTGTGGTACAAAGATGGTACATTTTGGTCAATGGGAGTTGATTTGTTCCTTATATGTTGCTTTACAATTTGAATTTTGAAACTTTTCAATTTTTAAAGTTTGTGAAAGATGAATTCATCACTGTTTTGGGGTAGTGATGTGTAATTCTTATTGTTGTAGGTATGACTTTGAGCACTAAAGTTGCGATACATCATGGGAGAGTTTAATACGTTTCCCAAGGTTAAAGTATGTCAAGGGGAAATCAAAATTAGTCTACATTGATAAAGAAAAGTTATCCTGGGAACACATGGAGAGGGTTATTAGAGATTTGGGGTACACTACAAATTTGAGGATATTTGTCAAAAACCCCCATAGTACTGTTGATTGAGGGCTTAGACTTGTATTTGATGAAATAACCCCACCCCTGCTAATTTATTGATTGAGCATGATGTGAATTACATGGAATTGTATGTTGAACACAGGAATGAGAGGCTGGATAGTATTGACCTTGATTCTGAGGATGGTGAAACTTAAAATGTAAACCAAGAGAATGCATGTGTTACCCAAGCTCCTCTACAAGACACTCAAGTTGACTTACCTCATCTGAAAGAGAAAGTAAAAGAAAAGTAAAGAAAATGTACATGGTCCTCCTCCACAATCTTTAGTGCCACAATCACATGGTTCTCCTGGTCAATCTTCAGTGTCACATGCATCAGGTATAAGCACTTAAACTTGATTTCTTTTTAAACCCATTGTTCGCGGTAAAAGTCGATTTGATTGTCATTGATTTGAACTATTACAAACTTCAGTCGCCTGAAATAAATTCAAAGAAAAATATCGCCTTTTATTTTAAGGCGTACAATGAAAATCAAAAAAGATTACAACTTTTTCCTGAATGAACAAACACGAGGATCTCTGTTATGTCGGGATCCAAACTGCGTGAGTTCTTTGCTGTCTTGGGGACTTTTGTGTCCGGTGGATCACCGCAATTCGATCCGTAGAGACCGGGTTCGGAACTACAGACGTGAAGGGGCTCGTTCCGCGAAAGAAGCGAAGCGCTGAGGGATCACCTCGAAGGAGAGGATCGCCGGGATCACACTCACAGGAGAGGATCATGGCGGGATCTACTAGGAGAAATCACAGGCGCTATCCACGAGATTAAGACGGCTTAATCTAGAGGGTATCTGTAGTTCGACCAATTCGATTAGCGCTTGTAGATCGGCGTTGGCTGGGTTCGTGCTCGTAGGTGCTGGCCCGTGCAAAAATCCGCCCAAAGTCCAAGCAGATCCGCCCTCAATCCAGCCTCAATCCAGCCTTGAGTCAAAAAGAATCTGCTCTGGAATTCTCCCCAAAATCAAGCTCCAGTCCAAAAGATCCCCCTCCAATCCTCTCTCATCCCCCGAAGATCCCCCCCCCTATTTATACAAGTCGGGGGGGTTGGCCGAGGTGCCTCGGCCAAGTTGGCCGAGGTGCCTCGGCTAACTAGGCCGAGGTGCCTCGGCCAAAGTGGCCGAGGTGCCTCGGCTAACTAGGCCGAGGTGCCTCGGCTAAGTTGGCCGAGGTTCGCAAAAAACCGAGGTTCGCCAAGTGAACACGAGGTTCGCCAAAATGAACCGAGGTTCGCCAAGTGAACACGAGGTTCGCCAAAATGAACCGAGGTTCGCCAAAATGAACCGAGGCTTTGCCAAGTGAACATGAGGCTCGCCAAATGACTACGAGGTTCGACCAATGAACCGAGGCTTTGCCAAGTGAACATGAGGCTCGCCAAATGGCGAGGTTCGCCAAAATGAACCGAGGTTCGCCAAAATGAACCGAGGTTCGCCAAAATGAACCGAGGTTCGCCAAGTGAACACGAGGTTCGCCAAAATGAACCGAGGTTCGCCAAAATGAACCGAGGTTCGCCAAAATGAACCGAGGTTCGCCAAAATGAACCGAGGTTCGCCAAAATGAACCGAGGTTCGCCAAAATGAACCGAGGTTCGCCAAAATGAACCGAGGTTCGCCAAGTGAACACGAGGTTCGCCAAAATGAACCGAGGTTCGCCAAAATGAACCGAGGCTTTGCCAAGTGAACACGAGGTTCGCCAAGTGAACACGAGGTTCGCCAAAATGAACCGAGGCTTTGCCAAGTGAACACGAGGTTCGCCAAAATGAACCGAGGTTCGCCAAGTGAACACGAGGTTCGCCAAGTGAACACGAGGTTCGCCAAAATGAACCGAGGTTCGCCAAAATGAACCGAGGCTTTGCCAAGTGAACACGAGGTTCGCCAAAATGAACCGAGGTTCGCCAAAATGAACCGAGGTTCGCCAAAATGAACCGAGGTTCGCCAAAATGAACCGAGGTTCGCCAAGTGAACACGAGGTTCGCCAAGTGAACACGAGGTTCGCCAAGTGAACACGAGGTTCGCCAAAATGAACCGAGGCTTTGCCAAGTGAACACGAGGTTCGCCAAAATGAACCGAGGTTCGCCAAAATGAACCGAGGTTCGCCAAGTGAACACGAGGTTCGCCAAGTGAACACGAGGTTCGCCAAGTGAACACGAGGTTCGCCAAAATGAACCGAGGTTCGCCAAGTGAACACGAGGTTCGCCAAAATGAACCGAGGTTCGCCAAGTGAACACGAGGTTCGCCAAAATGAACCGAGGCTTTGCCAAGTGAACACGAGGTTCGCCAAAATGAACCGAGGTTCGCCAAAATGAACCGAGGTTCGCCAAAATGAACCGAGGCTTTGCCAAGTGAACACGAGGTTCGCCAAGTGAACACGAGGTTCGCCAAAATGAACCGAGGTTCGCCAAGTGAACACGAGGTTCGCCAAAATGAACCGAGGCTTTGCCAAGTGAACACGAGGTTCGCCAAGTGAACACGAGGTTCGCCAAAATGAACCGAGGTTCGCCAAGTGAACACGAGGTTCGCCAAAATGAACCGAGGTTCGCCAAGTGAACACGAGGTTCGCCAAAATGAACCGAGGCTTTGCCAAGTGAACACGAGGTTCGCCAAAATGAACCGAGGCTTTGCCAAGTGAACACGAGGTTCGCCAAAATGAACCGAGGCTTTGCCAAGTGAACATGAGGCTCGCCAAATGGCGAGGTTCGCCAAAATGAACCGAGGTTCGCCAAAATGAACCGAGGCTTTGCCAAGTGAACACGAGGTTCGCCAAGTGAACACGAGGTTCGCCAAGTGAACACGAGGTTCGCCAAAATGAACCGAGGTTCGCCAAGTGAACACGAGGTTCGCCAAGTGAACACGAGGTTCGCCAAGTGAACACGAGGTTCGCCAAAATGAACCGAGGTTCGCCAAAATGAACCGAGGTTCGCCAAAATGAACCGAGGTTCGCCAAAATGAACCGAGGTTCGCCAAGTGAACACGAGGTTCGCCAAAATGAACCGAGGTTCAACGATCTGGAATCCGATCGCTGTTCAAGTCGGTTTAAGCCGTGCTTGTAATGGCCGTGGGTTTCCGCCGGTTCGCTTTAGCGATTCGGCGTCTGTTTCATTCGATGGGTTGTCATTCACCGACTCCCCATCACGAGTTGGTTTCGGGGATCTTGTAAGTATTTTCCAGCGCCTCTGAGATACCCCTCCAAGCGTCTCGGTCTCGATTCTTGATGAGTGCGGATGCTTTGGACATGATGGGTCGACCTTGATCGGTGAGGGTCCCAAAGATAGCTTCAAGTCTTCGATTCTTTGGACCATCCAGTTCTTTGTAGGATTTACGATAAGATCACGGTGCTGCATTTATTGTCCGACCGCTTGTTAAAATCTTGATTGAAGGCGGTGGGTGAGTTTTGTTTGTAACTTCGTGTCGGTTGGTTGTTGTTTGACTAACCATCGGACTTTTGGACTTATCCGTATGTCGGCGAACTCCTTGTTGGCGACCGTTGGTTAATGTCGAATACATGGAATTTCATAACCCTCGGTTGGCTATTTCTTCCATCATCACGTGTGTTGTTGGTTTAACCACGGGAGGACTAATCTTTTCATGGAGATATCCTCAAGGATTCCTTGTCGAAACAAGAGACCATTAGGCTCTCAACCATCGTCTTGGCCCCGATTACGTCGCGACGCTTTGACCGTGGTTGGGGTATGATTATCCGTAGTGGGAGAAGTTTCTTGAATTTGGACGTTGCGGTGTCAACATGACTTTCATGCCTCGTCGGGTTGTTCCTCTCTTGGATATTATGGTGGGAGAAATTAAGGGTTATCGAGTTATCCCTAAGAATATTTTTATGGAAATATTCTTAGGAACTTCTCGACAAATTGGGAAGCGGTTTATACTCGTAATCCTTGTTGGAGTAAGATTGGGCGGCGTTGATGCGTCGATGCAATCCGCACGATCGAGTTATCCCTAAGAATATATTCTTGCGGAACTTCTCGACAAATTGGGAAGCGGTTTATACTCGTAATCCTTGTTGGAGTAAGATTGGCGGCGTTGATGCGTCGATGCAATCCGCACGATCGAGTTATCCCTAAGAATATATTCTTGCGGAACTTCTCGACAAATTGGGAAGCAGTTTATACTCGTAATCCTTGTTGGAGTAAGATTGGGCGGCGTTGATGCGTCGATGCAATCCGCACGATCGAGTTATCCCTAAGAATATATTCTTGCGGAACTTCTCGACAAATTGGGAAGCGGTTTATACTCGTAATCCTTGTTGGAGTAAGATTGGGCGGCGTTGATGCGTCGATGCAATCCGCGCGATCGAGTTATCCCTAAGAATATATTCTTGCGGAACTTCTCGACAAATTGGGAAACAGTTTATACTCGTAATCCTTGTTGGAGTAGGATTAGGCGACGCGTTGATTTGCGTCGATACAATCCGCACGATCGAGTTATCCCTAAGAATATTTTTTATGGAAATATTCTTCCGGGAACTTCTCGACAAATTAGGAAATAGTTTATACTCGTAATCCTGATTGGAGTACGATTAGACCACATGGGAGGATATTTGGAGAATTGAGCCATGTAACATCTCCAAAATCTTTCCAAATATTTAGGAAAAGAGGATGGATAGGTTATTGGGTTGATTTGGACTCCTTTTAGATATCCAATTGGGCTCCAATTAGAATTCCTACCCATCGCCAAATAGGACTCCTTATTCAAAGGGGATTGGGTTCATATGGGGTTGTTATAAATACCCATAGTTTCCTCGCCTTCTCTGACCTAGGCCGGCCCTCTCCTTCTTTGTGTTTCCTTCCCGTCTTGCGCCATCTCGTCTCTCTCAACTTACGAGGTATGAGCACAAAGCTAGGGTTTGTAAAAATTTCTTCTCCTCTTCTTTCTTTTCTCTCTTTTTTGTTGCATGCATGCAAGGCGGAGAAGAACGTCATGGCCATGAATAGGTGGCGGCGGCGTACGGTGGCTGTGGCCAATGGCGATGTGGCCGGGAGGCGAAAGACCCGAAGGCGGCGGCGTGGCGAGCAGTGGTGAAGCGGCTGGCGGCAGCATCTGGCGCTGGCGCCTCGTCGGCTGGCGCTGGCCGCGTGGCGCTGGCGCTCGTCCGTGGCGCTGGGCAGCGCTGGCGCAGTCGTTAGGTGCTGGAGTCGGCGCTGAAGCGCAACATCCGATGTTAGAGGCGCTGAGTTGCACTGGCGCGAACCCGATCGGCGTTACCGTTGTATTGAAGCGGCGCGATGGGTCTTCTTTGATGCCTTTTGCTCGATTTTCAAGCTGCATATTTGACTTTTCATCATGTTTACGCGGCTTAGATGTCGTCGGAAGATCCGCGCTTCAAGAGTCGATCAACTTCGCGCGGCGTGTGAATCTGCGCCTCCTTCTTCGGTGGTCGCCCGGCGTCATCATATTCTGTACATATATGCGTTGTATCCCGCCGTTCTCCTTCGTGGCGATTGGGAAGAGCGAAATCCTCCTTTGTGGGGATCGGCCAGCTGCGGTTATTACACTTATTCACGACCCGCCGTCCTCCTTTGTGGCGATTGGGAAGAGCGAAATCTTCCTTCGTGAGGATTGAGGCTTCAAAGATCACCGTCGATATCTTTAGCGGTAGCGATTTCATACCGTACCTTTGCCTGTAGAGCGAAATATATTGCCGCTTTGTTTGCAGCGACTATATTTATCGTTCTCGGTGTCGATATGGGTGAAATCGTCATACGTTATAAGGTCGTGACTCACTCTCATGGGTTTCGAGAAGAGTTCTCGCCTTCTGTTGTTTCCTTTTTCAAGATATTCCTCCTAAATGATCGCTAACCCTTTGTTCTCTTGTGGTGGCGGATGCTCAGATGATTATTAGTCTATTTGAAGGCTCCAAATGTCAAGTCTCGATTCTTAAGGTCATCAGGAGAACACCTCTTTCCACAGAAGCGAACGCGTGGCGAACACCGCCGAGGAAGAAACCGGCAAAGCTGAGCCTACCATCATAATTTCGGATGGCGAGTTTAAGGGATCGCTTCCATCATCTAATCCGCCTTCCTTACGGTTGTAGGCAATAAAATTGCCTTAATCCTACTGACAACTTCGGAATGAGCAAAGAGCTTAAGAGCCCATCTAAGTGGAGTCAGGCCCGCCTAAAGGTTAAGTTTACCTGGATGTTTGACTTTACAAAATAGACCGAAATGCTGATATCTCTCAAACCAAAAGGAACTGGGCAAAATTACTGGGGCAATTGGCTCCGTCTCGTCGAGGTGGTCGATTTCTATATATAATTCGTCTAATTCCGGCGTCACGGTTTGAAAGTTCTGACACGTTCTTAAGTAGCGAGCGAGGCTCGTAAGCGGCGGGCTCGACATTGACGAGGCTTCGCCAAGCGGCGAGCTCGACATTCAGCGAGGCTTGCCAAGAGCTTCGACATTGGCGAGCTTCATGGCGAGCGAGCTCGACATTGGCGAGCTTCATGGCGAGGATCGACATTGAGCAGGCTTCATGGCGGCGGATCGACATTGAGCAGGCTTCATGGCGGCCGAGCTCGACATTGGCGAGCTTCGCCAAGCGGCGAGCTTCGACATTGGCGAGCTTCGCCAGCGGCGAGGCTCGACATTCGCGAGGTTCGCCTATAGCGGTGAACCTCGACATTTAGCGAGGTTAAGCTATAGCGGTGAACCTCGACATTTAGCGAGGTTAGCCTATAGCGGTGAACCTCGACATTCAACCGAGGTTCGCTATAGCGGTGAACCTCGACATTCAACCGAGGTTCGCTATAGCGGTGAGTCTCGATACCCGCCTCAACACTCAGCAGGGTTAAGCCAGCGGCGAGAGCCTCGACATCAACCGAGGTTCGCCTATAGCGGTGAACCTCGACATTCAACCGAGGTTCGCCTATAGCGGTGAACCTCGGCGTTCAACAGCTTCGCCCGCGGCATCATTGGTCACGGCGAGGCTCATTGTTGGCCGTTCTGCTTGTGGCGCCGGCGTTCTTAGCGATCGGCGATTCGCACTGCGCGCGTTTGCGATATGAAACTGCAGGCCATTGTCGAGCGGGCTGGCGTTTGGTAGCTCACAGCACGATGGGAAGGGTCATTAACCCTCATGTGAAAGTGACAATAGAGTCGAGTTACACCCCTCAAGCCCATATAAATAGTTGGAAGCCAGCGAAAGAAATTTTGCAAAGCAGGAAAGAAGAATCTAAGAACCTTGGAGATCAACACTTGTGCACACAAGAGATCGAGCTCCTCTCAACGACCTCTAGATCATCCGCGGCTTGATTACGTCGTCAGCGAGGAAGCAACCTCGACTCGAGCATCGAGTGAAGCATCCTCTGCCACCAAGAACCCATACAAAGAGTCAAATCAACCTCCTCTTCCTCATGTCGAGAGAATTTGATTGTAATACATTCATTCAATCAATAAACATTTTTCGACCCTCTGAGAAGATGGCGACCACAGTGGGAGCAACCATTCATTCCGATGAAGCGGTGGTGGCGTAATCAGACAAAGTTGCGTTGGAACCGAGGTTTAAACCTTGGTCATTGAATTTGTCGAGTAAGTGCGAGTTCCTCTCCTCAGGGGCATCTAGCCGGTAAAGACGCATAGAGTGTCGTCGAGTCTCGTATGAGACTTCAGCCCGTGGCTTTTGTTGAATCCTCTCGAGTGAACCTCGTGGCGACCTCTGTCTCTCAGGGCGAGGCTCCAAAAGCAGCGGTAAGAAGTGGGTTGTTAAGCAACCCAAGTCAACTTCGGATGTTGTTAGCCAAGTTTGGGCTTACAAGCCTGCATGCGCATGGGAGGCGATCCTACTAACGGTTCCCTATCGGGCCAGCGCCCGGACAGCGTCGGTGGCGAACCAAGCTTCGCCGATGTGCTCGAGCTTTGGTCTCGTTGGGCCGGATTCCACTATCGTCCGAAGAAAGCCAGCGAACCTCGTCATCATCAAGAGGTTCATTGAGCAAAAGGCGTCGCCCGGTGCGAACCTCGTCCACAAGGCGGCGTCGCCCAGTGCGGACCTCGTCCACAAGGCGGCGTCGCCCATCTTTGCGAGCCTCGTCCAAGTGGCGAACCTGCGCCACTACGTGGGGTCCCCTCAAGAAGTGGCGAGCCTCGTCCAAGTGGCGAACCTACCCTGCGAGTCCCCTTGAAAGAGCGAGCCTCGTGCGCTTGAGATCTCGCCCGACAGCGTGATGAGCGTCGCTACGTTGGCGAACCTCGTCATGGCAAGCGTCAGAATGATGAACCTCGTCAACATGAGGTCCATCTTGAAGCGGATGAACCGGCTCGGATGGCGAACCTGCCATAAGCAGCCCGCCCGAGCCAGGGAAGTGGCAACCTCGCCGGGTTAAGCCAAAGCTTCGACTTCGGGAAGCCCCTCTCACGCGAGGCTCATTTTTGAATCAGCGGGGGTACACCCACTTCGATCTCGTGATTATCTCACCGCATAGCGCGATGCCAATCAAATCTGATCTCATTCTTTGCTGTGAAGCTCATCTCGCGATCTTGGCCAATGTTCATCAACGCATCGACCTTGGTTTTGGCGGTTATCGACCCGTCAACTAGGCGAAGCGGTTCCACCGTAAAGGCAAGCGGCGCGAGTCATAGAGTGACCATTAACATGGTTGGGGGCGGGAGCAAGACCGATAAGCGATCTGAATCGTCGACCGAGTACTCCCGAGGTTTTACGGCGCATTAATCAATAGTCAAAGCCTATCAGGCTTGCGAATCTTCGCACCGAGCGACAATCCGTTTGATTATAGCGGTTGGTAGGGTCCTTCGAGTGGAGAACTACGCCATGCTACATCTCAACCTTCAAATCACGATTTGGTGATCGGGCCGGTGTCATGGTAGAAGCCGAAAAGAGATGGCCGCGAAGAATTGAAGAGCAACAAGCTACTATTCTTGCGCAACAAGAATCTATCGAGGCACAGAGATGATGATGGAAAAGTTGTGGGCAAGAAGAAGATGGGCGAAGGAGGATCCGGATCGAAGCAAGAAGGCTACGGCGGGGATCATGATGTTCACTCAATGTCATCGAGCGAATCGAATCCAGCGTCTGAAAGAAGCGGGATCATATGTTGCGGGATTTCCAAAAGCGGTGGGCGCCACGAAACTCCAGGGCAATCTAAGAATTTGGGGTGGCAAGGCGGTATAGAATGGGATGATGTCCCATATCCTCCGAAATTCAAGCCACTTAATTTAGATGCGGTTAATGAGCTCTCCGTCATAACACATCTAATACTTCAAAGCAAAGGGCATATAGCAGTGCCGATCCTATCATGACCGGTTATTCATTGCACTCTTAAAGAATTAAGCCTTGAATGGTTTGAAGGTTAGAGCTGGTTCTATCGGCTCTTGGAAAGATGTCTGAGAGGCTTTTATGGCCCGATTCTTGATGATGACGAGATGTCTATGGCCACTTTCGGTGAAAAGCAAAGAAAGCAGTGTCGGCCGTTAGTCAGCGATTCGAATCTGTCTTTGCACTCCGGGAGGGCCTCCAGGCGACATTCATCGGGATGTGCGAGCCACCTCTCGATCAACATACTTTCAAAGATGGGTGCGGTTGAAGCACACTCTTGGAAAGTGGTGAGGCGAGGCGAGCAAGTTGAGAACATGCTTATGAGGATCGGCCGAGGAACCCGAGTTCTCGTCATAAAAGGGGTGTCGAACAATTTTATTCCCCAGCGGTCGAAGGGGAAGGAGACTTTGGTAGTGGAGACCAACCTACTTGAGACCCTTCAGCGAAATCGAATGTTTTTGGCAGTAGTCCCGGAGGAAGTATGACTTTAAGGATGACGAGGTCATACGATCCTTAAAACTTTACTCAAAATGAACAAGATCAGCAGGAAATGAGAGCGGAGGAAACTTCAGGGCGGATGATCAAAATCTGCATGTACCATCGAATGGTACACCACTGCGTGAGTCATGCTACGTTTTGAAGGATAAGATCCAAGTCTTGTTAGAGCGGGTGTTATGACTCTGAGAGGATCGAGAAGAAGGTGTCTGCGAACATGGTGGCCCTCCAATTGGTGATTTTTGAATTCCAAGTGCAAGATGGAGTAAAGCCGATCCCTCAGCGGGCGAGTTGTGAACTTTGACCTCCGGCAGGGAGGAACAAGGTATGGTCCCTTACACAGCAGAAAAGCGAAATTATGTGGGTTCACCACGACTTGCTATCGGATGAGCAATGGACCTCTTCAAAGTCTAAAAGGAAGACTTATGCGCTACCTCGCTGCTTGGGAAAAGGAGCAAATCAATGATTCCAGAGACGAATCACCCCCATTGCACAATTTGTACGGCGTTGGCTACGAGGTGGGAAAAGAGTTCTCTAGGGAGTATCGGCGATGCCGATGTACCATCAAAGGCGATCATTGAGCCCAAAACAAAGGAAATCGCTACAATGAGCTTAGGAAGGACACACGAGACTTGAAGGCCCTTTCGGTTTGATGTTTTAGCTCAACTCTCCAACATCCGTGAGGATCACTTTATTCGAGCTCTTGCGCCTCTCTCAATCTACGGATAAGCTTTGCGGCGTTGGCCCGGATATGGCGTTCCTAGCTCATTTCCGAAGCTCAGCGAAGTTTCGCCCAATCACCAGGTCTTCAAGGGGCCAATACCTTGCATTACCTTCTCCTCGGAGGACATGCAAGTGAAGAACCAAAGCATGATAGGCCATTATACTTTACAGGTTACATTGGCTCTGTCAGGATCCAGAGCTCAAGTTGACCCGGGATGCATTGAGTATCATCCCATTGAGAATTATACAACATCTCGGGGATACTGTTGCATCGTCTAGCGACAGCGGGACTACCATCTAATGTTTCAATGCCACCAATTCTCGTCCCTTGGGCAAAATCAAACTTCGGGTGTCGGATAGGAGACTTGAAGGCAGGCGTTACACCTCGTCATCGTAGCGGATACATCTATAATCTGTATTGGAGTGCGACCACGGATTCATGAAAACTTGATCGTCCGTCTACTTTGCATCAATGCATGAAGTATATAGATGAAGAGGGATGGTTAAAACATTGGTCGCGGAAAGGCAACCATTCAAAGGTGTGGAGAATTATTTCTTGATTACGTTCACTACCTTGAGGAAGGCCAAACCGGTGAACCACGGTCGAGGACTATGGCGGAAATGAAAGCGACATAGAGTCCGAACAAGGAGTTGTTTTCAATGGCGTAAAACCCTTTATGTCGATGCGAATGATCACGATGGCGACATAGTCGTCTTTAATGAAGATTATGATTTAGCTTACATGCGGTGTTAAAAGTCATCTTGACTCCATGTCGAGAAATTCCACGGTTATATCTTTGAAACTACATTGCACATGCCCATTCGATCGTCATTTGTGACAACTCAAAGGCACTTTGATTCTTCTAGCGGTTTTGTGGTGCAGGCGGGATAATGATCGAAAGACATTATCTTTGGAGTCAAAAAAACTCATACAGGCTGAGTGAAACAACCCCAAGCAAGGGAAAAGAACCCCAATTTTCATATTTCTGAACAACATTTGATGAAGAAAATGGGGTATGACTTCCTTCATAAAGAAGGACTAAACCGGGAAAGGCATCGGGGCACCGATCCGATCCTTTATGTCGGAAGGCTGACTGATGATTACTATCATAAAACTTCGTAAAGGGTTGGGGTATGAGTCACCATCGTACTCATGGCATGTCGAGGCCGAAGGCGATTGAGCACTCATCGTCTGGAACAGTTTCTGGATTAGAAGTCGATCAGGGACATGAATTCCGGTCCACGATGGCCAATATGGCTGCGGCCGATCAACTTGAGATTCAAGAGGGCGATCGGTATCATTATTCAAAGATCCGCTAAGTCAACATTTCGGGATCACGGTGGGAACATCGTTTTGAACAAGCGAGAACCCCGCAGATGACAAAATAGTCAGAGTTGATATGGGGATGAAGCTAATCAAACCCATATTCATAGCGATAGTTTGTGGTGAAGAAAAGGAAAGCCTTATCGCTTTGAGTGCGGGAATATATCGATGTCTTGGCAGGAGTTATGAAGATATGCGGCTTAGACCCTCAAGTGGCTATGCATTGCCTTAATATCGAACCGGCTAAGCACGATTAAACAACGACAACGGCGATTTGCCCTCGGTCATGAAGGCCATTGAGAAAGAAATCGAGAAGGCGATCAAAGCGAGTTTCATTAGGAGGTTCAACACCCCGTGGGTAGATATAGTACTGTTTTGAAGAAAAGCGGGCCAGTCCGTGCCCGTCTCGACTATCGAGACTTAAATTGGCATATCAGAAAGATGATTTTCCTTTACCAATCCACGGATATTATAGTCGATAACACGTGTGGGTTTGAAAGGATGTCTTTATGGATGGCTTTTGAGAATACAATCGAGATCAAAATGCACCCGATGATGAAAAGCACCTGCTTGCTTCCGAACACCGTCGAGGAATATCGCATTATCTGATTATACCTTCGGCTTGAAAAGCGGGGGCTACATACCAGCGTGCCATGACCACTATCTTCAGAAAACATTTGCGGAAGGCGGTAGAATGCTATGTGGGCGATTTGGTAGTCAAATTCGTATAAAGTGATCATTCTGGCGACTTGAGGGCGACATTTGAGATAATCTTGACACATCTGAGGATGAACCAGCTAAGTCTTTTAGGAATGTCTAGTGGCAAGTTTAAGGATTAGAGTGGTCCTGGGATGGTATCTGACTCGACGGGACAAAGTCAAAGCTATCGAGAACTTCCACCTCCTAGAAGCCTCGAGGAAACGTGGCCTCCAGGCGTTTGGCTTACATTAGCAGATTCATCTCCAATTTATCGGGAAATGTCAACCATTCTCGAAGCTCATGAAGAAGGGTGTATCGTTAGTTTGGGATGAAGATTGTCGGAAGGCATTGAAGAGATCAAAAGCGTGTCTGTCTAATCCCCTGTGTTGGTTGCACCTAAATCGGGAAAACCATTTCGATTTACATCCGCTCTGAGTATCGTTAGCGAGTCTCTTGAGGCGATGACAATGGCCCGACAGGCGATCTATTACCTCGATGGGCGTTGTCGGGGCGAATATCGATATCCTCCCATTCGAAGGAATGTTTGGCTGGTCTTCGCCATCCAAAGATGCGGCACTATCTAGTGGGACCAGACCATACCGTCATCTCGAAATTAACCTATCACGGTATTCATGACCCGACACGGCGCGTTGAATGGTGAATGGCTAGATGGGCATTGTTGTTATCTCGATGCGACATTCACTTCAAACCTCGAAGCGATGAAGGGTCAAGGCGTGTGTGATCTTATGGCTAACCATCCATTGAAAGGAGAGTCGAATTGTATCAAGACATGCACGATGAACCTTATGAAGCTAATCGGTCTCTAAGAGCAGAGTGTGTGATTGTTCTTTGCCAGAGCCTCGAGGCAACCCGATGGCCCGTTGTAGCGAGTGGGGTAGTATTGATATCTCCACAAAACCACATGGTACCACGGTACGTATGGTTATCGAACCATGCACCAATAGCGTGGCGAGAATATAATCGTTGTTGATTGGTCTCGACATAGCCAAACATCTGGCGTGAAACACCTTGAAGCATTTGGGGATTAGCGACTAGTCGTAAAACAACTAAGAGGAGAATCGAGTCGGTACGAGGACCTTATCCCTCATTATCGGCGGCCATAACTTTAGGCGACTCCTTTGAAAGCTTTTACATTGATCATGTACCGTTTGCGGAACACTGCAGCCGTCGCGTTGGCGTCTCTTCGGCGCTAGCCACGAGAATGCTACTCGGCAAGTTATTGTGTCTAGTCGGCAACTATTTGACCAAAATATGCATTCTGAGTCCAGCGATCGAGGGCGAACCTAAGTCACTTGAAGCACGAGGCTGGCGGTTTCCGATCATCGACTATGTCTTGCATGGGATATTGCGAAGACATAAAAGAAAGTCGATTAGTCGGCGAGCATCAAACCTACTATAATTCCCAACTCTGGACCTTATATAGAAGGTCATATGATGGATTCTTGCTCCGATGTTTGTCAACTAAGGAAGCGAGCAAGTCTTGAAAGAAGCTCACGGCGGTGTTTGTGGAGCACCGGCTGGACCCAAGTTATGGGACGGTTCGTGAACTTCGGTTATTATTGGCGGCGATGGTAGGGGATCTTTGTGGCTTCGGCTAAGCGATGCCATGCGTGCCAAATACATGCTAATTACCTTCACCACCTCAGGAACACTTGCATCCTACGCCCGCGTCACGGCCATTTGAAGCGTGGGGAATGGACATCGTCGGTCCAATTTCTCCACCTTCTTCAAAAGGACATCGCTTCATATTGGCGATAGCGAGTATTTCTCAAAGTGGTGAAGCGGTTCCGTTGAGATTGGTCAAGACAAGCGATGTGATCAAATTTGTTAAACATCATGTCATATACGGTATGGTGTCTGGAGCGGTCGTCCGCGATAATGGTCGCAATTTGTCGGTCATGCCTTCCGCGATTAGCGATAAATTTGGATCGAATTTAGCATCAACGACTTACTACCTGCTGCGAATGGGCGGTGAAGCTTTTAATAAGGCGATCATCAAAATCCTTACTAAGATGGTCTCTTGAACAAGAAGGATTGGAGCGACAAAGGCTGGACAAAGCACGTGGGCCTCTGCTTACAACGGTCCTTGCCAAACCGGATACCGCCCATATTCTCTAGTTTATGGTACGTGAGGCCATTTTGGATAGAGATTCAAATCCCATAAGCCGAATAGCGTTATCCACGGGAATGACCAGAGAAAATCATCGCCCGCCTTGAGGAACTTGAAATCTTTGGATGAAAAGCGATTCGAGGCTTATGACATATCGAGCTTTACAGACCCGGTTCTAAAGCATTTGACAAGAAAGTCCGATGTCGCATTTTCAAAAAGGCGACCTCGTCCTCATTGTCCAGCGTAGATGATTTTGAACTCCAAAGAAGGGAAGTTCGAGCCAAAATGGGAAGGACCATTAGGTGGTAGAGTCACGTTTTACTCGAATGGAGCATACGCCTAACCAATCAAGAAATGAGAATCATGATGCCTATTAATGGTAAGTTTAGAAAAGTACTACCCGTAGTCTTCTTTCAAACTCCCCAAAACTATCATGTTAACAATCACCTCGATAGTTCCCCAGTTTTCCTTCGTCAATCCTCTCAAGTAGGATAGCGGGACCACTCCCATTGTCATGTTAATATTGCACCTCGACAAATCAACTTACCAATCCTCTTCAATGGGATGGTAAGTCCTCAAAAATTTCAAAATGCGACAATCTTGTCATGTTAACATTTTACCTGCGGCAAATTAACACTAATCCTCTTCAATGGGATGGTGAGTCCTCAAAGTTGCCCCAATCACAACAAATTCTTGTCGGGTTAACAATCACCTTTGACAAACTCCTTCAATCCTCGTCAATAGGTTGGTGGGTCCATATAAGCTGTCATGTTAACAATCACCTCGATAGTCCGCGAGTCATTCCTAAATGGCGTTGTCCAATCAAGTCGTCATTACCCTATTCCCATCATAGTTGTTATGCTTAAGTCCTTTGAACAACTAGATTCTTCTTGGTCTTGTATGAGTCATACCTGTGTCCTTTGAGCGATCGATCATTTCATTATCGTCACTTGCGAGTGACTTTGGTTTAGATAGTGGTTAACCAAGCAATATTTATCAACTCCCTCATCGAATAGCGGCCTACCATGCGATATGCCTCTATTTCAACCATAGTCGTTATACTCCCATGTCCTTTGAGCGATTTCGGCTACTGAGTCATTTCCTAAATGACTTTGTTAAGTAATCCTTGTTGTTATACTCTCCGTCAGCGAACAACGGTTGCTTTTTGATCCGCGATCGTTATATTTTTATGTCAGCTGAGCGATTCGATCATTTCGAATAGTGGCCTACCATGCGATGTGCCACTGTGCGGGTTTATCTTGCCCCGAAGACACAGCGGGTTCGTTTTAAGCCTAAGAGACACACAAGCGGGTTCGTTTTAAGCCCCGAAGACACAGCGGGTTCGTTTTAGCCCAAGAGAAGACACAGCGGGTTCGTTTTAAGCCCCGAAGAGAGAGACACAAAGGGTTAGTCTTAGCCCGAGAAGACAAGAATCTATCTGGCGGCCATTCCGCGTGTAGCCGGTTGTTGTTAAACAACAAGCGAATCTATGCCTCTCGGCATAGGGGACTTTATCTCGATCCTTATTAGAGATAAGTCGTCAACTAACACGTGTAGGGTAGTCTATTCATAAGAAGGACAAAGTCTCGTATTCAATATCGTGGCTAAGAGTTAACTCTTTAGCATAGCGTTACATGTAGAGCGGACTTAGATGATCTACATGCTAGCGAACTCAAGCGGTGTCGGTAAAGGCACATCAAATCCGTTGATAGGCGGGGGTTTGCTAAAATCGAGAAAGTCATTAGGCTGCGGTGAAAATTCAAATTCTTAGAGCTCGTTGGAAGGTTCCTCATAGTTTGAGTGGTGATCATGTTGCAAGTCTTCATATCCAAAGTGTTCGGACTCCATTCAACCACATTCAGTGCAGAGAAAACTTTGGAGGGTTTTATGTAGGCAATAAAATTGCCTTAATCCTGACAACTTCGGAATGAGCAAAAAGAGCTTAAGACCCATCTAAGTGGAGTCGGGCCGCCCTAAAGGTTAAGTTTACACGGATGTTTGACTTTACAAAATAGACCGAAATGCTGATATCTCTCAAACCAAAGGAACTGGGCAAAATGGCCAGGGGCAATTGGCTCAGATCTCGTCGAGGTGGTCGATTTCCATATATAATTAGTCTAATTAGATGCCGCGGTTTGAAATTCTGACGTGTTCGCCGTAGCGGTGAGGCTTCATGCCAGCGGCGAGGCCGACATTCGAGCAGGCTGTAGCGGCGAGGCTCGACATGAGCGAGCTTCGCCAGCAGCGAGCTCGACATTGAGCAGGCTTCGCCAAGCGGCGAGCTCGACATTGACGGGCTTCATGGCGGCGAATCGACATTGAACGAGGCTTCGCCCGCGGCCGAGCTCGACATTGGCGAGCTTCGCCAGCGGCGAGCTTCGACATTGGCGAGGCTTCGCCAGCGTGAGCTCGACATTGGATGGAGCTTCGCCAGCCCGGTAGAACGACATTCGCGAGTTACGCTATAGCGTGAACCTCGACATTTCGAGTTCGCTATAGCGGTGAACCTCGACATTCGCGAGTTGCTATAGCGGTGAACCTCGACATTCTAAGAGGTTAGCCTATAGCGGTGAACCTCGACATTCAACCGAGGTTAAGCCTATAGCGGTGAGTCGATACCAGCCTCAACACTCAAGCGAGGTTAAGCCAGCGGCAGCCTCGACATCAACGAGGTTAGCCTATAGCGGATGACCCGACACTCGGTAGGGTTACGCCCGGCCCGGATGATGAACCTCGGCGTTCATAGCTGCTGCGGCATCATTGATCAGCGAGGCATGCGTTCGCAGTTCTTTGGCGCCCGGTCTGCATGTGATCGGCGATTACTGCTGGCGCGTTTCGCGATGTAAACACGAACCATTGTCGAGCGCGGGCTGGCGTTTGGTAGCTCGGCATGATGGGAAGGGTCATTAACCCTCATGTGAAAGTGACAATAGGGGTCAGTTACACCCCTCAAGCCCATATAAATAGTTGGAAGCCCAGCGAAAGAAGAGCGGCAAGGCTGGGAAAAGAATCTAAGAACCGGAGATCAACACTTGTGCACACAAGAAGATCGAGCTCCTCTCGACCTCTAGATCATCGCCCGACTTGATCGATCGTCAGCGGGAAGTAACCTCGACTCGAGCATCAGTGAAGCATCCTCATACCAGAACCATACAAAGAGGAGTCAAATCAACCTCCTCTTCCTCATATCGAGAATTTGATTGTAATACATTCATTCAATCAATAAACATTTTTCGACCCTACAACGTGGCGAAGGATGACCCGCCAGTGTAGGGCGTGGGTGGAGGCCCGAGTGTAATCTTGGACCACTTTCCGCAGTTCAACCTATCGCCGAGTTGCCGGGCCAAAATCTGTTGTTCACGATTCGGTTACGTGATGGGTCTCCTTCCCATTTGTTGGAGAATGGTTTGAAGCGGTGACGTCGCTATTATCGAGGTTAGATGGGCGACCTTTATGGTCTTACGCCCATTCATATTGAGTAGCTTGGAGGAAATTCAGTGTGTTGGTGGCCCTCGGCTAGCTAATCGTTGTGAGCAAAAGCTCACTAGGCTAACTCTTGCGTACCATGTGGAAGTTTAGCCTTTTTGATTCATGCAATGAGGTGAAGCGACTCATCGTGAGGCTCGGATCAAACTTCGTGAGCAGCGCATTACGTGAGAGGAGAATATCGAACAAGTTATTTCCACGAACTCTATGGCGGCAGCGTCACTGCGGCGTCGGATAAACGGTACCACACCGTATGTCAATCCGCGCGAGGATCGGGGGCTCAAGGGAGAAGACTTTGAAGAATTTCCGCGTGAGTGTACGAGTCGAGGGAGTCGCGAGCGTGAAGCAAGTCCTCGAGAGCGTCGTCGGGAACATCGCGGCTGCTATTGCGATGGCTCACGAAGAAGAACTTGAAGCCAAAGCTTCGGGTTCGGCGAACCGGGGAAGAAAAATTAGCCACCGTCAAAGGCGACCTTCCTTCACATTACTAGATTCGCCGATGAAGTCGGCGTGTTGCTTTGGTCTTGAGAACTTCTCTTTTCTTTGTTTAGCCACGTCGTTGTGATTATCTCAACTTTGCTTGAATCGATTGTCTCGACAATTGTAGCTCCTTTATATTTGCTTCAAATGAATAAGATTTATTAAGCTTCATTGCTTATTATGATTCTTTTATTTAGATGAAAATAATTAACCATAATACTTATAGGATTTTAGCAAATCCTCGACCATCAACGGGTTTGATTAGCCTTTACCAATTACTGGTTTGAATTGGGCTGGCGTGCGGATTGTCCACATCCGTTCCTGCGTGGCGTTGTGCTAAAAAGAAACTCTTCTAGACTTGTTGCTATGATATTGAATACATAGGCTTTATACTCTTTTACGGGCAAGAGACCGCGCACAGCGCATGTGGCGTTGGCTTAATCCTCCTTAGGCGGGGATGAAATACCGAGTCGATCTCACGGTGTCTTCTTCAATCGGAAAAAGACTACCGGCAGCGTGTTAGGCGTCGACTTCATCCACTTAGGTTTGGGATAAAATACCCAGAATCGATCTCGGTGTCTTCTTCAATCGGGGAAAGACTAAGCGGCTAGCGTGTGTTAGGCGTTGGCTCTATCCCCTCTTAGGCCGGGATAAAATACCCGAGTCGAACTTCGGTTGTCTTCTTCAATCGGAAAAAGACTAGCCAAACAGCGTGTTAGGCGTCGACTTTAGGGTTATTGGCCAGACCCCGACTTTCGCGGGTTTGATGAGCCTTTACCAACTACCGTTTGAGTTAGGCTAAGCGTGTAGATTATCTAAATCTGTTCTACACACAGCGTTGTGCTAAAGAATGAAACTCTCTTAGACTTCTGCTCACGATGTCGAATCGTGGAAGCGGTCTTTTCGCGGAAGACTAACGACAGGCGTGTTGCAGCGTAGACTCATCCTTCTTAGGCTTGGGATGAAATACCCGAATCAAACTGGTGTCTTCTTCAATGGAGAAAGACTAAGCCGAGGCGTGTGGCGTTGGCTTTATCCACTCTTAGCGGGATAAAATACCCCGAGTCGAACTCGGTGTCTTCTTGTCGGAAAAAGACTAAGCCCGTGGCGTGTTGGCGTCGACTTTATCCTTCTTAGGCCGGGATAAAATACCCAGTCGAACTCGGTGTCTTCTTCAATCGGAAAAAGACTAAGCCGCAACGCGGTGTTAGACGTTGGCTTTATCCCTTCTTAGGCTTCGATAAAATGCCCCAAGATGAATCTTGGTGTCTTTGACCTGAGAATGACCGAACCGAATAAGATTGATTGAGGTGGAAAAGAAGAATGTGTTCTATGATGAGGCTAACAAATGCATCTTTTGCCGAGGAATCGAAAAGACCTGTGACCTTCACCGGACAACCTGGGTCGAAAATCTGGCGATACATTCACGGGCTACCTAAGATGAAAGGTGGACCTAAGAGGGATTCCACCGAACCAAAAGACTCGTGACCTTCAAAGCGACAACCCGGTCGAAAATCCCTACAAGATACCACGCTACCTAAGATGAAAGGTGGAACTAAGAGGGATCTCCACCGAGAACCCAAAAGACTCTGTGTGACCTTCAGCGACAACCTGGTCCGAAAATCCCTACAAGATACCTTCAACGCTACCTAAGATGAAAGGTGGAACTAAGAGTGGGATCTCCACCGAGAACCGAAAAGACTCGTGACCTTCAGCGACAACCCGGTCGAAAATCCTACAAGATACCTTCACCGGGCTACCTAAGATGAAAGGTGGAACTAAGAGTGGATCTCCATCCGAGAACCGAAAGACTCAGTGACCTTCAGCGACAACCCGTTCGAAAATCCCTACAAGATACCTTCACCGGGCGCTACCTAAGATGAAAGGTGGAACTAAGAGTGGATCTCCACCGAGAACCAAAGACTCTGTGACCTTCAGCGACAACTGTCTCGAAAATCCCTACAAGATACCTTCATGGGCGCTACCTAGAGAGAGATGGAACTAAGAGTGGGATTTCCACCGAGAACCGAGGAGACTCGTGACCTTCACGGACAACCCGGTCCGAAAATCCCTACAAGATACCTTCCGGGCCACCTAGGATGAAAGATGGAACTAAAAGTGGATCTCCACTTCGAGAACCGAAAAGACTCGAGGCACCTTCACGACAACCCGTCTCGAATAAATCCCTACAAGATACCTTCACCACGCTACCTAGAGAGAGGTGGAACTAAGAGGGATCTCCACCGAGAACCGAAGAAACTCGTGTGACCTTAGGCGGACAAACCGGTTTGATAATCCCGCAATACCTTCACCGGGCGCTAACTAGGAGAGAGAGGTGGAACTAAGAGTGGGATCTCCACTCCGAGAACCGAAGAAACTCGTGACCTTCAGCGACAACCCTGTTTGACAATCCCTACAAGATACCTTCACGGCGCTACCTAAGATGCAAGATGGAACTAAAAGTGGGATCTCCACTTCAAGAACCGAAAACTCGTGACCTTCACTCGGACAACCCGGTTCGAAAATCCCACGATACCTTCACCGGCTACCTAAGATGCAAGATAGAACTAAAAGTGGGATCTCCACTTCGAGAACCGAAAACTCAGTGACCTTCACGGACAACTGGTTCGAAAATCCCTACAAGATACCTTCACGGGCTACCTAAGATGCAAGATGGAACTAAAAGTGGATCTCCACTTCGAGAACCAAAACTCGTGTGACCTTCACCGGACAACCCGGTCCGAAAATCCCTACAAGATACCTTCACCGGCGCTACCTAAGATGCAAGATGGAACTAAAAGTGGGATCTCCACTGAGAACGAAAAGACTCAAAGCACCTTCACGGACAACCTCGTCCTCGAAAAGATAGAACTCCTCCCGCTTATTACAAAGGGATCTTACACTTGAGAGGAAGAATTTTATGTTCTATCTCCGTGAAAGGATTTTGAATGGGCTTTGTTCATAGAAGGAATCAAGAGGATTTTGGTAATGTACCGTAATTTGTGGACCTACCACAAGGAATTTGATCGGTAGGGAAATTGTGATGGAGGATAAATCTAGGGTTATCCTCAAGAAAAGTGGGTGAAACATCCCACGAGGAATTTCCCCGAATCGGGTTATCCCAAGATACTAAGGTAGTATTTCTTCGTGAATTTCCCATTTATCGGGCATTAATTGCCTCGCCATTTTGGGTAATTAGGCGACACGACCGCTAGAGTAGACCGCTCTCGTTACAAACGGTCCTCTCCCATTTAGGTTCGAATTTACCTTTCGGAAGTGAGGATTATTGGTCGCCGAGCAACGAGGACCAAATCTCCTTCTTTGAAACTCCGCTGTCGACTTTCTTGTTGAAAGCTCTCGACATCCTAGCTTGGTAGAACTCAATGCTTTGTTGAGCTTCCAGCGCTTCTCATCCAACATCTCGAGCTCTTCAAGACGCTTCTGTTGTTCTTCTGGCGCCATCTCGCGAAAGGGCGACACGGCGACGGATCTGGAATTCCAACGGAGAACTGCCACATCCGTAGACCGTAGAATACGGGTCTCCAGCTTGGCGGCGCATCAGCAGCGATATGCCCGTGAGTGCTTCCGAAGTTTATCGCCCCTCCGCTTTGTTATTCTTCACAAGCTTCGACAAAATCTTGATAATCGCCTTTGTTGAACGCTTCTGGCTAATCCATTTGCTACGGATTATAGCCGCTGATGAGACGCCTTGTATCTTGAATTTCGTAAAAACCTCGAGGAATTGCCGATGAATGGGGACCGCTGTCATGCACGATTCGTTTACACCATGTCGATAGATGACATGGTGTTTGATAAATTTGACGATCGTGACGCTTTACTTCCTTTAGCGATTGCTTCACTTGAGAAGTAGTCGGTGATCGCTAGAATAAACCGACGCTTTGATCGACGGAGGAAAAATGGGACCTACAACGCCCATTCCCCATGTCTCAATGGCTAGGATGTGGCCGGGATGCAACCGCCAGAGGCCGATGTATATTCGCTGAATTTGACACGCGCGGGCATTTCGAGCGCATTCGATCAAGGCCATTAATCATCGCGGGCCAAAGTAGCTCATTCTCCCCGATTCGATCAGAGCTTGGGACCGTGGGCCGGCGCCACATTCACCTTCATGTGCTTCCCCGGAAGGACCTCTTCCGCTTCTTTTTTGAGAGGCATCGAGTAAAGACCATCGCACTCTACGATATAACATCCGGTCTCTCGGTCGTAAAGAATCTTGGAGCTTTCACGGATTGACTCTCTTCCTTCACGCCTTCTCGGTAGAATACCATGTAAGACGAATCGATGATAGGAAAGCCAATCTCGGCTCCAACTTGGTTTGGGTTGTATTTACCCTTTGGTAACTATCCTTTGTCTTCTTGTACCCCATCATATATTGGTAATGAAGAGTCAGAGTCCCGACCGAACCGCTGCTCGGCCTCGAAGGTTGCGCCACCGATATCGCTAATGCGGCTAATGCATCTCGCATGAGCCGCTCGCGCTGATATATTCGATGAAGAATTCTTCAAATGAGTCTCGCCATTTCAACGCTATCCGATGATAGGGGACCGGATCGGTTCCTAACTTCATAGTCACCACGGATCTGCTTGACTATCAATTGCGAATCGCCGATGCTTCGAGATACTCTACCCCACCCTTGGCTGCTTAAGTCCGATAAGTAGCGTATTCGGGCTACGCTATTGGAACAAGGTTCTGGAGCTAATAAGCACGGGCATGACATGATTCCTGGAAATCAAGACAACTCACTCAAATGAGATCTTAGAACATCCGGGCACTTGCCATGTTGGTAGCTCGAGAAGCTCCGCCAAAGTACGCCACCATATTTGTTGGTGCGATGTAGCGTTAACCGTGGACTTCATCAGGAAGATCATCATCTGACTCAATGCATCCGTTGTCATTTGGCGGAGAGATCGCAAATCGCTTGTCCTTTGACCGACTTCGTTGTTTGAAGTGCAAGTCATATTGGGACAAGTAAGGCCCATTTTGCCAAACGCCAACTCATTGAGGCCGGTGGGTCATAAATATTCGGACCGGTTCGTTAGAGATAACATAAATTGTTTGTCCGACTAAATAGTGCCGCATTTTGAATCGCGAACACTAATGCAAGGCCTTCGCTTCTCGACCATTGGGTATCGAGACTCGGCACCGACTAATGTTAAACTCGGGTAATACAGCACTTTGCGTGACGGTATGTCGTCGTCTGCGCAAGTAAAGCAACAGTGATCCGTTGCCTTGGCGTAAATCGGGAATGGCTTTCCGGCCGCGGTGCAACAAGAGCGGGAGGTTTAGCGAATCTGATTTGATCTCTTGAATGCCTTGGCGTCGTCCCAAATAAGCGACCGCCCTTCTTGTTCAACTTAGAGAACGGTTGGCACTTCCCGATAGGTTCGATATGAACCGCCGGATGTACGCCAATCGCCTCTTGTAACCCCGAAGTTCTCTCGATTTCGGAGGTTGCAACTCTTGAATTGCCTTCACTTTGTCGATCGACGGATTCCTTTGTCTGTGACGACGGCCGGTGAACTTGCCACGACATCCCAAGGAAGGATTTGGTGATTCATCTTTAATCGATGGGTTCGCATGAGCTCAATACCGCTCTAAGATCTTTGATGTGATCTCCTTTGTCACGCCTTTCACCGTCGCCGACGTAGCATTCACCGCTTTTCCGAGATGATCCCGAAAATTTTAGTCATCGCCACCGTATGTGGCCAAGCATTTTGAGGCCGAACGGCATGACCGATAACAATATATACCGATGCTCTCAACGCCGGTGCTTGGCATCATCGGGTGCATCTTGATTTGATTGTAACCCGAGAACCATCCATGAATGACATTCTTTCAAACCGCACGTATTGTCGACTATGACATCGATTGGAAGAGGAAAGTCGCTTCAAGCAGCCGCTCAGGTCTCAGAGTCAACAAAGATCCTAATCGAACCATTCTTCTTCATAACGGACTATATTCGCCACCCAATCCGGATGTTGAATTTCCTCGATGAATCCCGATTCTATGAGTTTCTTTACTTCGCCAACGACACTGAAGATTTGTGGATCTAAACCGTTTTGCTATTGCTTGATGTGTTTGACATCACCTTGATATTGAGGTGATGAGTCGCCACATTAGGGTCGAAGTCCTGGCATGTCCTCGTAGCTCCAAGCAAATACATCGATATACTCCCTGATTAGGGCGATCAATTCTTCCTTCTCTCCTGAGGGAAGACTATTACTGATGTTTATGAGTTTAGGATGCTCTTCATCACCCATATTGACCCGACTACCTCGCCTTAGTGGGAGGTTCTCTTTGTTCGAATCTATCCCCAAACTGCTCTTTGAGTTGATGGATCTATGGGTCTTCCCATGTTGGCATATCTTCATCATCCTCAATAGTAGCAGATCGATCGTAGCCATATTCGACATCAATACCTTGAAAGCTTCTCCGAGGTCGGTGTCGAATCCCAAGTCAAGAATCGCATCGAATGTCCGTCTACCTCATCGGGTGGATTATTATCAATCAGCCATGAGCATTCATCTTCTGAGGAGGATTCGTATCCCAATCCCCTTCTGAACGCATAGTAGTTATCCGGCTTCCCTCTTGGGACGTATGCCGCTTTAGGAGGGACTCGAGGACCTCGCCCAAAACATAGACCTTTCCCTTGTACCCCCACTTCTTCATGATACCCAGTGTTTCTGGACTATATCTGAATGTGTGGAGGATAGGCCCATTGTCATCTTCATCTTCTTCTAAGAAATGATTCGGCATTGGAACTGCATCTCCTTTTCCGTAAACCAAGTCTTTCTCGTTACTTGATCTTCGTGGGATAACGAGTGTTGTCCCAAAGGAGTCTCGGAACTGCTTTTGTGTAAAGCAAAATGACCGAATTGGTAGGTGCAACTCCGGATCGTTGTATAAACCTGTCATTACATCATTCAAAGACAAAGGATACTCTAAATCGTCATTTATTGATTCATCGGCAAGTTGCCAATTACAATGTTCATCTGACGATTCTTCATCGTCAAGATTGATTACAAGGGGTACAATGTCGTTTAAAACAAAACCACCACTATAACCAAGCCCGGCTCAGACGCCTTCTCCACCGTTGTCCTGCTCAATATGATTCGGCCGGACTCATTACCGTAGAGAAGAGAATCCTGAAATAATTCTCCATCCCCTTAAACGGTTGTTTGTCCGCACCACCGCCTTGACTTCATTATTCGTGTCTACATATTTGAGACACGATGAAGAGTAGATGGGACTATAACGCTATCGGGATCCAAGGTCGATCCAACAATAAGTTATAGGAAGTCTCTGCCAATCACATAGCGGTGACTTCGACTTCAAGTCCCCATTTGGCACTTTATCCGGATTTTACCAAGCGCCGAGACCGGGTGTTAAATCCAGATCATCGTGCTCGTTGACGTAGCTTGGTCGGGATTCCAAGGTGATACATGAGGCGCTAGGGCATGATGCTCACAATAACCGGATCGACTTGGATCCGCTAACTTCGGCCGAGCCAATATACCTGAAGTATAGCGCCTATCGCTTGGAATTTCCCCGCATATCCTCCTTTGTAAAAGTGATGCGGGAAGTGTTTAGCCTAAGGTTGCATTGTTGCGATTCTTCCGAATCGCTTGATCCGGTGAGAAACACCTCAGTCACCTGAGCTTCAGAGCTTCCGGGTTTCCTTTGACAATCGGAGCAACTCGTAGAGAGTTATCCTGGCGATGTTTGCCAACTGGGCCATGACGTCAAAACGGTATGGAGAGTTGGAGCTTCCCGGTTTGTCTCTTCTAATCGGGTGATTGAACCGAGGCTGCTTCGAGCCGAACTTTATGGCCGCTTTCATTGTGGCTTTGGCGTACCGCTGCGCTTTCGGCGAGGAGGGGAATTGTTGGTACCCTACTCGACAAATCTTCGTTAGTCGAGACTTCCGTACTTGTATTTGTACTTTGTCCGCCTCGGTGGCGCTGGTTGTTCTCCTTCGGACAACGGAATGCTACCACTGTCGTCATCTTCCTCCAGAATGGCGGAAGTAGCATGGCATGCCTTTCCCTTCCGCTTTGATTTTTTCTTCGATGAAGAAGAGGCTACCCATTGCTCATCCTCAAGCAGGTCTCGGTGGATCCACAGGACTTCGCCATTTGGGGCTGTATATGATACAAGTCCTTTCGGCGCTTGTTATGGGTCGCCGTTCACCGTCTTCATTGCGACTTTGACCACCGGTTTAGGTTCAAACCATGTCAATGGCACTCGACCCAAAGCTTATGGACACCGCATTTGCTCCGACCTTCTTTCTTTGACGGCTTCATAGTGATGACCCTACCAATTAAAGCCCGGATTTTGTCCTTAAGGTGAAACAGATTTAGCGGGTGATGAATTGCCCTGTGATACGCGCAATATTTTGGATCGCTTCGTCCTCATTGCCTCTTGATTTCGACCGGAGGGAGTTTGATCTGTTATTTTCGACAAGATATTTGAAGAGACCGGAATCTCGCCCCTAAAGGAATAGGACTTCGGAATCTCGGCCTAAGCCTTCGTTTCAGCGCCCGGTTGCCACGCCGATTGTGCTCGCTGCGGCGCCTCCGCTGTTGCCGCTGCCGCCTTTGGGGTTGAGTTGAACGTTTGGTCGCAGAACCGCCTTTGGCTCGCTTTTCCCTTTATGGGACAAAGTTACGCTTGAGCTTCATTGCCGGTGACCCTCTTTCTCGCTTTTTCCTTTTGAGGAATCTTTCACTTGCTCTCCACGAACCTTCAAATCCTTCCACGTTATAGACGGTGTTGTCCCCATTGCCTCTAGCACGCTATCGACAAGTTGTTATGGCGGTCCGAGGATAAACTCCTGTTATCGGATCCCGGTAGCTCATTGCCTTATTCCGAATCGCTTGACAAAGATATCTATAGTTTCTCCGCTTTCGCTCGTCGAAAGGTGTCCCGACGACACTTCGTATCGCGTCGAAGAAATTGGTGAGGAAGCTAGATTCTATGTCGTCCCAACCGTGAATGCTCCCGCTTGAGACGGTACCAATCGAAGGCAGCCCCCCGAAGGGTACCAACGAATGACCGAACCATCAGGGGCTCGTTTCCGGATATTACCCCCAAGTGCGACTTGAAATAAATCAAGTGCTGCGTCGGGGAACCCTTCCCGTCAAACGGTGTGAAGTTTATTAAATTAAACTTTGCGGGTATGGGATTGATTCCCACTCCCTAGGGTATGGGCAAGGGATGCCGGTTTTCTTCTCCTGAGCGGAAATCAATGAGTTGATTTTGCTCTCCGTGTCTTTGATCTTCGCTTTCCCGAAAGCAACAACATCTACGCTCGCCCAAAGATTGCGCTGTTCAGAGGGTTTTCATCCTCTTATATTTCCTCCCGGTGCAATCGTCAGCATCTAGGTCGACGCGGCGCACCGACTCGATTCACCTCGATGTTTTGTCAAGGCTTGGATCTGTTGGTCATGCATCTCTCTCATCGTCTGCATGGCCAACTCCATTTCCAACTTGAAGTTTTCCCGTTGTTTATTCAACGCTTCGTCTAGCATCTTAGCCACTTGATCTGTGACGATCATAAGCGCTTGGGGCTCCCTTCATGATACATGATCGAGGCGATATGGAGCCAATATCCGACGCGTCATCCTCGCGGTATCCCTTTAAGTTTGTCATATCCGACCGCCGGATAGTCCCGACCTCAAACGAAGTTAACCGTTGGCGCGCTAGGAATAAGCCGTGATGACGGTTCCTTGCGGTCATATTGTTGGTGACCTCGGCAATTCATTGGCTCGAGGTGTCGACCTTTGAATCGCCTTGACCTAGGTCTCGGCGTTTCCGTGGTGAGTCTCTGGAAGACTGACATCCTTCCTGGAACTTCTTGATGGCAATTGCACTCCGAAAGCACCGTCTTGATGAGCTTGGAGCACAAGCATGACCGCGTCAATTTAGGGGAATCTCTTCGAGATTTTCTCGTACCCCTTGTACGGTAGTACACCTTCGGGTGTGTGTACCGGAGCACCGCAGGTTGGCGCGATCTCTCGGGTATAACGTCGTCGTCATCAGACGAGAGCGTCTCCTTCCGAGAATGGCCAAAACTACTGAAAGTAACTCGCCTTGACTTTCGCTTATGTGAGCGTGAAGTTTCAGGGGACTCTCGGACTTCGACCTTTAATCCGGTTGGTGGGGTTGCAGGAATCTCTCGGTCCTTTCTGGAACTGGTGCAGCCTCCTGTATGAGGAGTGACCCGTGATCCCAAGCGATCCTTGATAGTTGGTTTGGTGGTGGTGACGGGAGTTGGCTTCACCACCGGTTCAGGTGCAGGCACCTTTGGCCTTGAGGCGCCGTTGGTCTTGGGCTTTGGTGTTGAACTTGAGATGCCTATAGCCTTCGGCTTAAGTACCGAGACAGGAGCATGGGCAACTGGGGTTGGGGCACCGTTAGACTTGGGCCTCCAAACCTGGTGATACGTTGGTGGCTTCTTTACCACCTCCTTCTTTAATTCACGAGCTTCTTGCACCAAAGCTTCGTGCTGCGCAGGAGTCGGCGGCTTCGCCGGATCGCTCTAAAGTGTGGAAGCGGTTCCGTTTGACGGACCCACTCGTCGGTTGGCGGCTTGGATAGGCCGTCGATCACTTGGTGAAGCCTGCGTAAATCTGGATCTTAGATCCGCCGTAGCGGACCCCATCCACAGTTGCATGGCCTTGGCATGTTTACGCGCCATGCTTTGTCGCCGCTTTGGCGGGCTCGCTTGGAGAGTCGCGAGCATCATCGGCGTTCATCTCGGGCACCATCGGACTTGGCGAAGAAGTTTCGCTACCTACGGCGGCGTTGGACTTCGCCGTCACGGGGCTCTACATCGGAGGCCCATCGGGTTCTCCTGCGCCGAGTCCTTCTTGGAGGCGGCGGGGGAGAGTGGATGCGGAGGGCGAGGAAAGATACTCCTCGTGCCTGGCGGTCGAACTTCGAACTTCGACCTCTTCCTCCAGGGATAGGGATCGCGGTTGCGTACGGCGACCTCCGATCGAGGCGGTGGCTCCCGTATGGTGCCCGGCTTGTTCGCGGTAAAAGTCGGTTTGATTGTCATTGATTTGAGCTGTACAAACCCGATTCGCTGAAACAAATTCAAAGAAAAATATAAGCCTTTTATTTTAAAGTACAATGAAAATCAAAAAGATTACAACTTTTCTGAATGAACAAACACGAGGATCTCGTTATGTCGGGATCACCAAACTGCGTGGAGTTCTTTACTGTCGCGGGGACTTTTGTGTCCGTGGACCACCGCAATTCGATCGGTAGGGCAGGGTTACGGAACTTCTGAGGCGTGAAGGGCTCGTTTCACGAAGAAGCAGGCGCTGAGGGATCACCTCCGAAGGAGAGGATGCGCCGGGGATCACACTCCGCGAAGGAGAGGATGCGCCGGGGATCACACTCACGAAGGAGAGGATGGCCGGGCGGGTGAGATCTACTAGGAGAAATCACGGTGCTATCCACGAGATTAAGGCGAAGCTTAATCTAGAGGGTATCTGTAGTTCGACCGAATTGATTACCTTGCGCTTGTAGATCGGCGTTGGCTGGGTTGCGTGCCGTAGGTGCTTTCAGCTGTGCAAAATCGCCCAAAGTCCAAGCAGATCCGCCCTCCATCGGCCTCAATCCGACCTTGAGTCAAAAGAATGCACTCTGGAATTCTCCCCAAAATCAAGCTCCAGTCAAAAGATCCCCTCAATCCTCTCTCATCCCAGAAGATCCCCTATTTATACAAGTCGGGGTTGGCCGAGTGCCTCGGCCAAAGTGGCGAGTGCCTCGGCTAACTAGGCCGAGGAGCCTCGGCTAAGTTGGCCGAGGTTCGCAAAAATGAGGTTCGCCAAGTGAACACGAGGTTCGATGAATGAACACGAGGTTCGCCAAAGTGCAAGGTTCGCCCGGCGAGGTTCACCGAAATGGCGAGGCTTTGCCAAGTGAACATGAGGCTCGCCAAATGACTACGAGGTTCGACCGAATGAACCGAGGCTTCGCCAGGTGAACACGAGGCTCGCCAAATGGCGAGGTTCGCCAGATGGCGAGGTTCGCCAGATGGCGAGGTTCGCCAAAATGAACCGGGCTTCTCCAGTGAACACGAGGCTCGCCGAATGGCGAGGTTCGCCAGCATGCAGGTTCGCCGAATGGCGAGTTAGATCAAAAGCGAGTTCGCCGAATGGCGAGGTTCGCCAAAGTGCAAGGTTCGCCGAAGGCGAGGTTCGCCAAAATGAACTAAGGTTCGCCGAAGGCGAGGTTCGCCAGATGGCGAGGTTCGCCAAAGTGCAAGGTTCGCCGAAGGCGAGGTTCGCCAGATGGCGAGGTTCGCCAAAGTGCAAGGTTCGCCGAAGGCGAGGTTCACCGAAATGAACCGAGGCTTTGCCAGTGAACATGAGGCTCGCCAAATGGCGAGGTTCGCCAAAATGAACTAAGGTTCGCCGAAGGCGAGGTTCACCGAAATGAACCGAGGCTTCGCCAGTGAACACGAGGCTCGCCAAATGGCGAGGTTCGCCAGATGGCGAGGTTCGCCAGATGGCGAGGTTCGCCAGATGGCGAGGTTCGCCAGATGGCGAGGTTCGCCAAAGTGCAAGGTTCGCCGAAGGCGAGGTTCACCGAAATGAACCGAGGCTTCGCCAGTGAACACGAGGCTCGCCAAATGACTACGAGGTTCGACCGAATGAACCGAGGCTTTGCCAGTGAACATGAGGCTCGCCAAATGGCGAGGTTCACCGAAATGAACCGAGGCTTTGCCAAGTGAACATGAGGCTCGCCAAATGGCGAGGTTCGCCAAAGTGCAAGGTTCGCCGAAGGCGAGGTTCACCGAAATGAACCGAGGCTTTGCCAGTGAACATGAGGCTCGCCAAATGGCGAGGTTCACCGAAATGAACCGAGGCTTTGCCAGTGAACATGAGGCTCGCCAAATGGCGAGGTTCGCCAAAGTGCAAGGTTCGCCGAAGGCGAGGTTCACCGAAATGAACCGAGGCTTCGCCAGTGAACACGAGGCTCGCCAAATGACTACGAGGTTCGACCGAATGAACCGAGGCTTTGCCAGTGAACATGAGGCTCGCCAAATGGCGAGGTTCGCCAGATGGCGAGGTTCGCCAAAGTGCAAGGTTCGCCGAAGGCGAGGTTCGCCAAAATGAACTAAGGTTCGCCGAAGGCGAGGTTCACCGAAATGAACCGAGGCTTTGCCAAGTGAACATGAGGCTCGCCAAATGACTACGAGGTTCGACCGAATGAACCGAGGCTTTGCCAGTGAACATGAGGCTCGCCAAATGGCGAGGTTCACCGAAATGAACCGAGGCTTCGCCAGTGAACACGAGGCTCGCCAAATGGCGAGGTTCGCCAGATGGCGAGGTTCGCCAAAGTGCAAGGTTCGCCGAAGGCGAGGTTCACCGAAATGAACCGAGGCTTTGCCAGTGAACATGAGGCTCGCCAAATGGCGAGGTTCACCGAAATGAACCGAGGCTTTGCCAAGTGAACATGAGGCTCGCCAAATGGCGAGGTTCACCGAAATGAACCGAGGCTTCGCCAGTGAACACGAGGCTCGCCAAATGGCGAGGTTCACCGAAATGAACCGAGGCTTCGCCAGTGAACACGAGGCTCGCCAAATGGCGAGGTTCGCCAAAATGAACTAAGGTTCGCCGAAGGCGAGGTTCACCGAAATGAACCGAGGCTTCGCCAGTGAACACGAGGCTCGCCAAATGGCGAGGTTCACCGAAATGAACCGAGGCTTTGCCAGTGAACATGAGGCTCGCCAAATGGCGAGGTTCGCCAAAGTGCAAGGTTCGCCGAAGGCGAGGTTCACCGAAATGAACCGAGGCTTCGCCAGTGAACACGAGGCTCGCCAAATGACTACGAGGTTCGACCGAATGAACCGAGGCTTCGCCAGTGAACACGAGGCTCGCCAAATGACTACGAGGTTCGACCGAATGAACCGAGGCTTTGCCAGTGAACATGAGGCTCGCCAAATGGCGAGGTTCACCGAAATGAACCGAGGCTTTGCCAGTGAACATGAGGCTCGCCAAATGGCGAGGTTCACCGAAATGAACCGAGGCTTTGCCAAGTGAACATGAGGCTCGCCAAATGGCGAGGTTCGCCAAAATGAACTAAGGTTCGCCGAAGGCGAGGTTCACCGAAATGAACCGAGGCTTTGCCAAGTGAACATGAGGCTCGCCAAATGGCGAGGTTCGCCAAAATGAACTAAGGTTCGCCGAAGGCGAGGTTCACCGAAATGAACCGAGGCTTTGCCAGTGAACATGAGGCTCGCCAAATGGCGAGGTTCGCCAGATGGCGAGGTTCGCCAAAGTGCAAGGTTCGCCGAAGGCGAGGTTCACCGAAATGAACCGAGGCTTCGCCAGTGAACACGAGGCTCGCCAAATGGCGAGGTTCACCGAAATGAACCGAGGCTTTGCCAGTGAACATGAGGCTCGCCAAATGACTACGAGGTTCGACCGAATGAACCGAGGCTTCGCCAGTGAACACGAGGCTCGCCAAATGGCGAGGTTCACCGAAATGAACCGAGGCTTTGCCAAGTGAACATGAGGCTCGCCAAATGACTACGAGGTTCGACCGAATGAACCGAGGCTTTGCCAGTGAACATGAGGCTCGCCAAATGGCGAGGTTCACCGAAATGAACCGAGGCTTTGCCAAGTGAACATGAGGCTCGCCAAATGACTACGAGGTTCGACCGAATGAACACGAGGTTCGCCAGTGCAAGGTTCGCCGAAGGCGAGGTTCACCGAAATGAACCGAGGCTTTGCCAAGTGAACATGAGGCTCGCCAAATGGCGAGGTTCGCCAGATGGCGAGGTTCGCCAAAATGAACTAAGGTTCGCCGAAGGCGAGGTTCACCGAAATGAACCGAGGCTTCGCCAGTGAACACGAGGCTCGCCAAATGGCGAGGTTCGCCAGATGGCGAGGTTCGCCAAAGTGCAAGGTTCGCCGAAGGCGAGGTTCACCGAAATGAACCGAGGCTTCGCCAGTGAACACGAGGCTCGCCAAATGACTACGAGGTTCGACCGAATGAACCGAGGCTTTGCCAAGTGAACATGAGGCTCGCCAAATGGCGAGGTTCACCGAAATGAACCGAGGCTTTGCCAGTGAACATGAGGCTCGCCAAATGGCGAGGTTCGCCAGAAGGCGAGTTTCGCCAGAAGGCGAGGTTCGCCAGAAGGCGAGGTTCGCCAGAAGGCGAGGTTCGCCAGAAGGCGAGGTTCGCCAGATGGCGAGGTTCGCCAGAAGGCGAGGTTCGCCAGAAGGCGAGGTTCGCCAGATGGCGAGGTTCGCCAGATGGCGAGGTTCGCCAGACGGCGAGGTTCGCCAGATGGCGAGGTTCGCCAGAAGGCGAGGTTCGCCAGAAGGCGAGGTTCGCCAGATGGCGAGGTTCGCCAGATGGCGAGGTTCGCCAGATGGCGAGGTTCGCCAGATGGCGAGGTTCGCCAAAATGAACTAAGGTTCGCCGAAGGCGAGGTTCACCGAAATGAACCGAGGCTTTGCCAAGTGAACATGAGGCTCGCCAAATGACTACGAGGTTCGACCGAATGAACCGAGGCTTTGCCAGTGAACATGAGGCTCGCCAAATGGCGAGGTTCACCGAAATGAACCGAGGCTTTGCCAGTGAACATGAGGCTCGCCAAATGGCGAGGTTCGCCAGATGGCGAGGTTCGCCAGATGGCGAGGTTCGCCAAAATGAACTAAGGTTCGCCGAAGGCGAGGTTCGCCAAAGTGCAAGGTTCGCCGAAGGCGAGGTTCGCCAGATGGCGAGGTTCGCCAGATGGCGAGGTTCGCCAGATGGCGAGGTTCGCCAGATGGCGAGGTTCGCCAGATGGCGAGGTTCGCCAAAATGAACTAAGGTTCGCCGAAGGCGAGGTTCACCGAAATGAACCGAGGCTTTGCCAGTGAACATGAGGCTCGCCAAATGGCGAGGTTCGCCAGATGGCGAGGTTCGCCAGATGGCGAGGTTCGCCAGATGGCGAGGTTCGCCAAAGTGCAAGGTTCGCCGAAGGCGAGGTTCACCGAAATGAACCGAGGCTTCGCCAGTGAACACGAGGCTCGCCAAATGGCGAGGTTCACCGAAATGAACCGAGGCTTTGCCAAGTGAACATGAGGCTCGCCAAATGGCGAGGTTCGCCAAAATGAACTAAGGTTCGCCGAAGGCGAGGTTCACCGAAATGAACCGAGGCTTCGCCAGTGAACACGAGGCTCGCCAAATGGCGAGGTTCGCCAGATGGCGAGGTTCGCCAGATGGCGAGGTTCGCCAGATGGCGAGGTTCGCCAGATGGCGAGGTTCGCCAGATGGCGAGGTTCGCCAAAGTGCAAGGTTCGCCGAAGGCGAGGTTCACCGAAATGAACCGAGGCTTTGCCAGTGAACATGAGGCTCGCCAAATGGCGAGGTTCACCGAAATGAACCGAGGCTTTGCCAGTGAACATGAGGCTCGCCAAATGGCGAGGTTCACCGAAATGAACCGAGGCTTTGCCAGTGAACATGAGGCTCGCCAAATGACTACGAGGTTCGACCGAATGAACCGAGGCTTTGCCAAGTGAACATGAGGCTCGCCAAATGGCGAGGTTCGCCAAAATGAACTAAGGTTCGCCGAAGGCGAGGTTCACCGAAATGAACCGAGGCTTTGCCAGTGAACATGAGGCTCGCCAAATGGCGAGGTTCGCCAAAGTGCAAGGTTCGCCGAAGGCGAGGTTCACCGAAATGAACCGAGGCTTCGCCAGTGAACACGAGGCTCGCCAAATGGCGAGGTTCACCGAAATGAACCGAGGCTTTGCCAGTGAACATGAGGCTCGCCAAATGGCGAGGTTCGCCAAAGTGCAAGGTTCGCCGAAGGCGAGGTTCACCGAAATGAACCGAGGCTTTGCCAGTGAACATGAGGCTCGCCAAATGGCGAGGTTCGCCAGATGGCGAGGTTCGCCAGATGGCGAGGTTCGCCAGATGGCGAGGTTCGCCAGATGGCGAGGTTCGCCAAAGTGCAAGGTTCGCCGAAGGCGAGGTTCGCCAGATGGCGAGGTTCGCCAGATGGCGAGGTTCGCCAGATGGCGAGGTTCGCCAGATGGCGAGGTTCGCCAAAGTGCAAGGTTCGCCGAAGGCGAGGTTCGCCAGATGGCGAGGTTCGCCAGATGGCGAGGTTCGCCAGATGGCGAGGTTCGCCAGATGGCGAGGTTCGCCAGATGGCGAGGTTCGCCAGATGGCGAGGTTCGCCAGATGGCGAGGTTCGCCAAAGTGCAAGGTTCGCCGAAGGCGAGGTTCGCCAGATGGCGAGGTTCGCCAAAGTGCAAGGTTCGCCGAAGGCGAGGTTCACCGAAATGAACCGAGGCTTCGCCAGTGAACACGAGGCTCGCCAAATGGCGAGGTTCACCGAAATGAACCGAGGCTTTGCCAGTGAACATGAGGCTCGCCAAATGGCGAGGTTCGCCAGATGGCGAGGTTCGCCAGATGGCGAGGTTCGCCAAAGTGCAAGGTTCGCCGAAGGCGAGGTTCACCGAAATGAACCGAGGCTTTGCCAGTGAACATGAGGCTCGCCAAATGGCGAGGTTCGCCAAAATGAACTAAGGTTCGCCGAAGGCGAGGTTCACCGAAATGAACCGAGGCTTCGCCAGTGAACACGAGGCTCGCCAAATGGCGAGGTTCGCCAGATGGCGAGGTTCGCCAGATGGCGAGGTTCGCCAGATGGCGAGGTTCGCCAGATGGCGAGGTTCGCCAGATGGCGAGGTTCGCCAAAGTGCAAGGTTCGCCGAAGGCGAGGTTCACCGAAATGAACCGAGGCTTCGCCAGTGAACACGAGGCTCGCCAAATGGCGAGGTTCGCCAAAGTGCAAGGTTCGCCGAAGGCGAGGTTCACCGAAATGAACCGAGGCTTTGCCAGTGAACATGAGGCTCGCCAAATGGCGAGGTTCACCGAAATGAACCGAGGCTTTGCCAGTGAACATGAGGCTCGCCAAATGACTACGAGGTTCGACCGAATGAACCGAGGCTTTGCCAGTGAACATGAGGCTCGCCAAATGACTACGAGGTTCGACCGAATGAACACGAGGTTCGACCGAATGAACACGAGGTTCGCCAGTGCAAGGTTCGCCGAAGGCGAGGTTCACCGAAATGAACCGAGGCTTTGCCAGTGAACATGTAGGAGAATGGCTCATGTTGGTCCAAGCCAAGTAAAGGAGAAGATAATAGCATCATGCTTGTAGTGTGGAGTAGGAAAGGTGCACAAATATGGTTCGCGACGAGCGATGCAGGTGGAGCATTAGGACAGTAAGCAGGGGAAGGCTACTATCAGGTTCAGTTCGGAAGGAGAAGCATGATTGACTAGCTTATGTTGTTAGAGGTGGCGAAGAACTCTTGATGCGCACAAGAGAGGTGGAGGCATCACGGCAAGGCAGATGACAGCGATGGTCACAAAGCATCCAGGTTGGAGTGTGGATGTTTCGGTTAGGAGTGGAGGCATTTCGGTTTGAAGTGCTAAAGAATAGAAGACGCTAGTAGTAGAGGCAAAGTTTCAAGGCGGCAATGGTAGATCTTCGAGGTAGCTTGGGAATCAAATCCAATATGGAGATAGTTGAAATTGTGTCTTTGATTCTTTGTATTACTTTATGAGAGTTAGATAGGGCTGGAGGTCTATCATGATTAGGAGATTGGGTCTCATCATGATTAGGAGTTTGTATCCTATTCTAGTTAGGAAGTTTGGCTAGGTTAAGACTTTGATTTCCATTTATATATTCTTCTATTGTTGGAGGAAAAACTAAGGAGGGGACTAAAATCCCCAACACACAATAGTTTGGACAGCCGAAAAAACGTCTCCCATAGTTCTCCACTGTTCATGCCGTCTCCATGGTTGAAATTGCCTTGCAATAGCAAATCCTAGTCTCCTTCTCTTCACCCAAATCATAGCCTGAAGTAGAATGTGAAACCCTAGAGCACGCTTTCATAGTTCCTGCAAAGAGTTTAGAGAAAGGGAAAGTGAATTTGGGAATTAGGGTTGAAGTTTAATGAGAGAAGTTTATAAAAGGCAAAACTTCAACAGAAGTCCTTAACGTTATAGTCGTATTTCATTTGGGTCCTTAACGTTTTGAACTCATCAACACAAGTCCCTAACGTTTACTCCGTTAGCAATTTTGGTCCTTTTTGAATTTTTCTGTTAAGTTTTGATGACGTGGCAGGGCTTTTTAGTCATTTCAGGTATGAGTGTTGACTGGACTTTATTCTCTCTCCCTCTCTCTCTCCTTGCTCTCCCATTTACAGCAGCTGGGTTGGCCAAACTCCTCCTTCCACCTTTGGAGCCGAAATTGAAGAAAAAGCCCTCTTTACTCAAAAACCCTAAATTGGCCAAAACTACTCCTCCACTCCTCCTCCTCCCATTACCCAAAACTCCTCCTCCCATTGCCGTCCTTCTCCCTCTCCTATTGCCCAAAACTCCTCCTCCTCCACTCCTACACTCATCCTCCTCCCATTGCTCGTCCTTCTCCCATTGCCCAAATCTCCTCCTCCTCCACTCCTCCACTCCTCCTTCTCCCATAGGTCAGAACCAAAGACTACTCTAAAATCTCAACCCCTAGAAGCCCTTTCTAGAAACCCTAATTTTCATTTCTCCAAATTGAAATGAGTTCAAGCTCTAGTTTCGACAACAAGCCCCTTTGTTATTGTGGAAGAAGAGCTGCAGTCAAAATGTCAAAGAAGGAGCAAAGCAAAGGTAGGAAATTTTTTGGGTGTTCGATGTGGGGTGAAGTCGGAGGCGGTTGCAACTATTTCAGATGGGTTCATTCGAAAAGCACACTGGAGAATGAAAGTGAAAACTCAAGTTTGATTGGCGAGAGCTCAAGAAATGCTTTGCTTCATGAAGAGAGGATGTCCAATGCAGTCAAAAAAATTGAAAAATTGAGGAAGAAGGTGGTGGCGCAGAAAGATATAGAGGATAAATTAGGATTTAGATTGAATTTAGCTATTTGTGCATTAGCTATTAGCATTGGCGTTATTATTGGATTGTTGAGTTATTGTAAGTGCAATAGATGCACTCCTTGATTGTTGTGCCTCTGATCATGTTGTAAGCATTGGCGTTATTGTTGTATCTCTGATCATGTTGTAAGCATTGGCGTTATTGTTGTATCTCTGATCACGTTGTATCTCTGAGTTATTGTAAATGCAATAGATGTACTCAATGTTAATATGCTTATCTACTCGATGTTTATCTCTGAAAATATGCTCGTATGTTTATCTACTCGATGAACAAGGTATGGGAATTATTTGGAAGTGGTATGGCATACTCATTTTCAGGTGTTGATACAGGTGTTATTTTCAGCTACTGCTGGGGATAACAACAATGCTGCACACAACACAACTTGGTTCGGATTGTCAGGCTTAGATACCATCTTCTTGTTCTTGTTCTGCGTGTGCGATGAAGCTGGCATCCTGTGCTCCATACCTAAACTCTACAAGCCCGCCAGAGAGTTGTTGTCAGCCCCTGAGGGGTGAGATCGTGAATGCTCTGGCGTGCCTCTGCTCCATATTTTCAGATCCTGAGATTCTCAAACGTTTCAAAATTGATCTCAAAGAACGCTTCACCTTCCCAAAGATAATTCATGTAGAGTTTAGGCATTAGAACATACGAATTCATCGAACACAAGTTTCAACAGCAAGTGTTCAACATGGAACCCAAATCAGGTACTACCTGATTTCAACATGGTCTACAAGTTTCAACAGCAGTTCCTTGTGATCTTTAGGCAAGCAATAAAAATCATTGTGCAAATCTGTAAATTTGCAATCCAAAAGCACATAAATATTCACTCAGATACCAAAGACTCATCCTTTAACTGATACAAAGCACATAAATCCAAAAGGAGACCACCAAATCACAGAATTACAAGTAATGAGGAGAAAAATCACTGATTTACATGACAAGAAGTACTACCAATCAAGTTTCAACATCCCAGATTGTTAAGAGTATCACTATGATAAATATTTGCCACAATAGTACATCCCAAAATTTGTGGCAATATAACAATCCAAAAACTGATAGTAGCACCCAAAAAGACAAAAGCGACCACAATTTACACAAGATCATTGTGTGGCATGTGATGGTCCAGCTTTGCGAGACTTCCTACTTGTAGACTGTTGTGTCGAGCATGCCCGTGTCCTTAACCTTGGACCTGCATCAACCTAGCATGTAGACCAAAGCATGTTTAAGGCAAGCAATTATGATAAAATTGTGAAAACATTTATATAAAGCATCAAACTTACAGTTGCTCCCGATTGAGATCTAGATTGAGCTCCAGCTTGAGATCGACCCCTTTTCCTTGGTATAAGATCACACTATATGGAATAAAATACAATTATATTATAGATATGGTTCTCTGAGGGAGCAAAGTAAGTGAAACATACAATCTAACACTTGTCCATGCACAATGATGCCCTCGTTGCCTCTCATGGGCTTGTCCATGCACAATGATGCCCTTAATCATGCCACACATAAGAAAGTAAATAGTAATGATGGTGCATAAATTGTCAATATAAGTGAACGGTTAATACTTACGCTGACTCCTTGATTACATTGTTTGTTTGTATCCCTCATTGGTGCTTTTTTCCTTGCCGCATCATCAGCTTCTATCCTCTCACCTTTGCATGTCCTTGCTTTGTGTCCAACTCTTCCACACTTGCGACATTTAGCTGGTGTGTTCCTCTTACTAAGCTTTGCACCACATTTTCCAATTCTCGGCTCATCTGGCTCTAATCTTCGTAATTTCCTCGGTCTTCCTCCCGCCCTCTTATACACGGGGGGGTTTAGGTCCCTTAACTCTGCTTCAGGCCATTGATCTTCCCCCCTCGTGGCATGTACTATTGGCTCATAACAAGCCATGTAGGCCTCTATGCTATAATACTTGTGAACATATTGTTCAGGTTCCACCCCAGCAAGCATCATGGCAGCTACTGAATGACAACACGGAATACCTGAAATATCCCATTTCCTGCAGCTACAAGTCTTCTCTGCAAGGTTCACAACATATTGAGCTTCAATGCAATGAGGCCCGGAGGAAACTTGGTAATATTGAGTCCCGCACCAAATTGGACACCATTTAGTACTTTCCTTTTTCTCTTTGTTTAGCTTTTTTTTAATCACTGGACAAATTGGTCCCTCGAACGTCAACATCTTCTGTCTATTTTCACTAAACCTCTTCATTGTTGCTGTTCTTATCATCTCTAACATTGTGATGATTGGTTTAGACCGTGCTTCAATTATAGTAGAATTGAAGCTCTCTGACATGTTGTTTAATAATACATCACATTTAGAATATGGGCTGAAAGCAGACCTTGACCATGTACTAGGATCTTTCTTCATCATAACCTCCCAAGCCTTGGAATCTAAAGCCTTCATTTCATCCATTTCTTTCTTCCAAGATCCAATATAAGTAGCTCTAGCTGCGTTCCATAATTTATCTTTCAACTGCATGCTTGGAAATTGCTTTCTGAAATTGTTGTAGAGATGTCTGACACAGTGACGATGGTTGACTTGTACTGGATAATTTGTAAAACACTTTTCAAGGCCCTACATTAACAATCATGAATAAAAAAATTAGGCTAATACCAATGATATAGTAGTAGTATGTGCAATATAAAAGAAATACAAGTAGTAGTATGTGCAAAATACATTTATACTGAAGTTGGCAAGTCAAACTTGGCTAACAGAAGTGTTCAAATGGCATATTGTATTTGTGTACATGACAAGAGGTGTAATCATCAGTAAGAACAGTAAAGGTTCAATAACTTCATGAGCTCCTGTTTTTTTATAGAACCACCACTGAGCCTCTAAGGCTTGGAAAACTGGTGTTCACAATAAGCCAAGGCTTCTTGCCAATGCCATAAATATCAGTCAAAGTATCACGAGAAATTATATGCATCTCTTAGTTGGGGCTTCTAGTATCTTGCCTTAGCTTAATTATAAAAGTAACATCTCTAGCTTCGGGTCATCTTGTTCGGTTCCTTTGACTAGCTAATGCTTGATCCAATATTTTGTTATACTTGGTTCCTTAGCATTTATTCACTTTTGTTCTTGAAACTTTCGGTTTATGTTGTTAGACCTTGCATTTATTCATGCATACAGTCTAATAAAACCTTCCTAGCTAGGGATATTATTCCTAGTATACACTCTGATCATATTACGAAAAAAGGTAATTACAAACATTTACAGAGCTAATTAATACGCCAAGGCAATTGGGCGTGAGGCATGAATAAGTCTTGAGCCTAACTACATTAGCGAAAGTTTTCGGGATCAAAATAAATAAAGGAGCCAAGTTGATAAGATATATATAAATGCATGCATATATAGGAATAATGTAGCATAACAAAATATAACGATCAAAGAAGTAATAAAAGTCTTGATGACATTATATCAATCTAACCGGTTGCTTATTTGATACTTTTGATGAAAATAGTGTTGATGACATTATATCTATCTAATTACTCAAACAAGTAATAAAAGTTAAAGTTAAGCGTACTTTTGTTGATCGGATATAAAGGTCCATCCTTTATCTTCAATTGAACCGATATCATCAAGCAAGCTTTTAAAACCATGACCAACTATCATAACACTCCACCTCAACCATCGCTATTGCAATAACAAATATTCGTCATTTGGATCCTTAGAAAGCAATGACCAACAATTGACCTCCATGCACCCTTTAAGATGACATCCATCGAGACCAATTATTGGTCTACAAGCTGCCATAAAACCATTCTTCCACGCACTGATAGAATAATATAGCCTCTCAAATCTTGGAAATAATGTCGTGCTTGGACCAATCACATCTAACTCATTTTGTGTAACACACTTTACATAGCACGAGCTTCCAATGTTGGTCTCTCTAACTTCGAGCAAATATCGGGGCAAAAGTTTGAATTGAGCATCAATAGCCCCTTCAACAATAATTTCTGCCTTCTTCTTGGCTCTATACACTTTTTGTCTTGAGAGATCGAGATTCCATTTTTTCCGTGCCTTTTGTAAAAGGTCATTTACTGTAATCGATGGTTGCTTCTTTAGAGTCTTCACCCATTGGGAGGCTAACCAACTGTCACTTGCTCTCTTGTTATCATGCACCATAGAGCATGAGTGGTGTTGATGATAAGTTTTCACTTGAAAAGCATCTGTGTTGTTGAAAGGAGATGCATATATCTTCCACTCACAACCCTTTCCTGTACAAATCATCTTCACCCTTTGCTTGTCATTTTTTTCAAACTTAAGGCTATGAAGATTATGCACAGAATAATCAATAAGAACCTTCTTGAGGAATTGTCTACTTTTAAACAATAAACCAATTGTAAACTTTATATTCTTAGGATCATATGGTTCTTTGAATTCGGGATAAGGAATCATACCATCAGGTTGCTCATCATTAACCTCATCAGTAAATGGTAACTCCTCCTCATCACTATGAGACCCTTCCCAATCATCATCCCATTTCGTATCATCTGTGCTCTGGTCCTCATCCTCTTTTTCGCCCCTAATAGCAGTGGTCCCTTGAAATTCTTCACCGCTGCTGCTATCTGAATCACTGTCATCGAAGCTTATGCCAAAAGCACTGTCATTTCCACTATCCTCACTGGACTGAACACCATCGACAGCCCCTTCATTATATCCCTGTTCTGTCTCAACAATATCATCATCCAATGGGTGCTCAACATAGATTGAGACAATATTATTATTATTACGAGCAATCATCATCATCTCCATTGCACCAAAATCATCTGTTAGAATTTCTAAGCTCTGTTCAAAAGTACTAAAACCAGGCTTTGAGTACCATATAGCACTAAAAGGATTATTAGACAGTAGCTTCTTCACAAAATCTTCAATATCAAAAAACCCAGTTTTATCATACTCCACTTTATGAAAATAATCTACAGAACCCCCACTGTACCTCGAATCTGGAGGTGGCGTGAGAAAACCACCATGATGGACATGAATGCTGAAAGTGGAGCTCATTCTAAACACATCAAGCTTCAAAACCCCATGCTCGAATTACCTCCTTCTTTTGAGCCGCCGTCGAATGCGCCTTGGGATCTTTGAGTGAACTCGGATGATTTTGAATTTAGCAATGATTTGGAAGGGGATTGGGGAGGGTTTTACTTGATTTAGGGTTTTGAATTTAGCCGTCGGAATTGGAAGAAGGACACTGTTTCGGTTTTTTAGATGATCAGATTTGCTTTTTAGTGAGAGCAGGTCGGGTTGGGTGAGAGCGGGTCGGGTTTTTGGAGTGCTAGCAATACAAAATATCTACTCAGCACTCTAGTCAGCATCCAAACATAAAAATGACTAAAAAGCCCTGCCACGTCATCAAAACTTAACAGAAAAATTCAAAAAGGACCAAAATTGCTAACGGAGTAAACGTTAGGGACTTGTGTTGATGAGTTCAAAACGTTAAGGACCCAAATGAAATACGACTATAACGTTAAGGACCTCTGTTGAAGTTTTAAAAAGAGGAGGGGTTGGTAGAAATAGTAAATAAGGTAATGAATGAGGTCAAGAGATATTTGAATATGTCATGTGAGAGAGAGATACTTGAATATGTCATGTGAGAGTCATATGGGAATATTCTTTGGAATATTCCCATATGTGCCCAACGGATGGTAATAACGTGCCATTATTTTGAAACTTGTGGTATTTTTGTGCACTTTTTACAACTTGTGGTATTTAAGTGTCACATTGAAAAACTTTATGGTATTCAAGTGCCATTTAAGCCTAAATATTATATAAAGTGGGCACTTATAGTAAAGTTTCATCAAGTTATAAAATATGTTTATGGTTTTCATTTGAGATGAGTTGTTTTTGTTACCTTATTTGAAACAATTTGATCGGTGATTTAACAAAAGAAAATAAGGTAAATAGTAGTTTTGTGGATTATTTTCAAGATATCATCCTAAGAGCACTTTAAACAATGCTAATACTTGCTTGTAGATCGGCGTTGGTGGGTTCGTGCTGCGTGGGTGCTGGCTGTGCAAAATCGCCCAAAGTCCAAGCAGATCCGCCCTCCATCCGGCCTCAATCCGACCTTGAGTCAAAAGAATGCTCTGGAATTCTCCCCAAAATCAAGCTCCAGTCCAAAGATCCCCTCAATCCTCTCTCATCCCAGAAGATCCCCTATTTATACAAGTCGGGGGTTGGCGAGTGCCTCGGCCAAAGTGGCGAGTGCCTCGGCTAACTAGGCGAGCCTCGGCTAAGTTGGCCGAGGTTAGCAAAAATGAGGTTAGCCAAGTGAACCGAGGTTGTTGAATGAACGAGGTTAGCCAAAGTGCAAGGTTCGCCGAAGGCGAGGTTCACCGAAATGGCGAGGCTTTGCCAAGTGAACATGAGGCTCGCCAAATGACTACGAGGTTCGACCGAATGAACCGAGGCTTCGCCAGTGAACACGAGGCTCGCCAAATGGCGAGGTTCGCCGGATGGCGAGTTAGATCAAAAGCGAGTTCGCCCGGATGGCGAGTTCGCCAAAATGAACCGGGCTTCTCCAGTGAACACGAGGCTCGCCGAATGGCGAGGTTCGCCGGATGGCGAGTTAGATCAAAAGCGAGTTCGCCCGGATGGCGAGGTTAAGCCAAGTGAACCACGAGGCTCGCCAAATGGCGAGGTTCGCCGGATGGCGAGTTAGATCAAAAGCGAGTTCGCCGGATGGCGAGTTCGCCAAAATGAACAAGGTTCGTCGGCGAGTTCGCCCGGATGGCGAGTTAAACAGCCAACCAAGTTGGTAGAAGTGCGCCGTTTTCGTCGTTTCGTCGTTTTCTCGACCTTCAGGGCTTAGGCCACCTTATTGACTCTTGGCCTTCTTGGACTTAGGTTCCGTCGTATTTGGTTCGGGACTAACTCTTGGTTCGTTCGGTTCAACGATCTGGAATCCGTCGCTGTTCAAGTCCGGTTTAAGCCGTGCTTTTGTGGCGCTGTGGGTTTGCGGGTTGGCGCTTTAACGATTCGGCGTCTGTTTTATTCGATGGGTTGTCATTCGCCGACTCCCCGTCACGAGTTGGTTTCGGGGATCTTGTAAGTATTTTTCAACGCCTACACCCATATTTATTATGTTTGAGTTTAATGATATATTGCCTTCAGTTGAGGAAAATGTACGTGGTCCTCCTTCACAATCTTTAGTGCCACAATCACATGATCCTCCTAGTCAATCTTCAGTGTCATATGCATCAGGTATGTATTTCTTGTTGTACTTAAAAGCACATGTGTATGAATATATGCATAAATTGTTATGGTCTTTGTTGCCTTAGTTGACATAGGGGATGCACATGCACAAGTAGGTTATGGAGGTGAAAGTATAAGAGATAGACAAACACCACATGTATCAGGTATGTGCATGTATAAGAGCTTTATACCGAGTGTTATATACATGTATAAGAATTTTATGTGCATTTTTTATATAGGACAAGTACAAATTCCAAGAAAGAAAATGCAATAAGAAAAAAGAAGATGAAAGTTATACCTTCAAGGTATATGGGAACATCCAACCAACATATTAGTTCTTTACTAATTTTTTTTCCTCCTAGTTTTTTGCCTTACTTAATTTTGGTCAAAAGTTCCTTAACCAACATGCTACTAGTACTCCAACAGATGCCCAACAACAATCTAGAAGCTTTGTCATGGGACCAAGTGTAATTGCACAAGGAGGGTTTTGAGGCAGGATTTTTGGGCAAAGAGACAATGTATATGTCAAGTAATATGCTAATTTCAATGTACTCATCACCACAAGCTCCACCCTCAAAAGTTGCTCAAGCTTCACAAACTGTTCAAGTTCTAGTGCCACAAGCTACCCCATTTCCTCAATCGCAAGCTATTCAAGTTCCCTCACCACAAGTTACTGCATATCTTCAGCAAGATCCTTCCAAAGCTACACCAACTCCTATGTTTGTTCTGTTAAACAAGAACACATAAAAAAAGGTCCAATCAAAAAGCAACCAATTTCAAAACTCCCTTGCAGTTAGGAACTCATAGCTCAATTTAAACAACTCAGAGGTTTGAGGCACTAACTAAGAAAACACTTCAAGCCATAGATGAGCAACTAGTTGTTGTTGATATGGCAATAAAGAGAGATTCTAGACTATAATCTTGTTATTTTGGAACTATTTTGGTAGATGGATGTGTTCTGGTGCATGACACATATAATTTCAGTTTTTTTTGGCTCATGGTGTATGCTGTATACAAATGAATGGCATGGGATGTATGAAACTTTAATGTATGGAATTTTGCTGAACCTGGCATTGGCATATTTTGTTGAACTATGCAGTATAATGATGTTTAATAATGTATTTTGGTGTTTAATTATGTATTTTGGTGTTCATGTGATCTATAATGCAATTATGGAATCTGATTATGTGCATATTTGTTTGATTTGTTGATACTCACCAATTGTGTATATATTAGCATGTTGATACACACCATGCCACAACAATAGTTTGTATATACCCATGACAGATGATAGACATAACAATCATAACTTAATTTTTTAAGAAATAACTTGCATTAAAGCGACAAATATCATATATAATACAACTTCCTTTGTACAAAATACAAACAAATCTAAAACATAATCTAACTCCACTAAATCTCAAATACACATAATTTCTTCAAGAATTGAGTGCAAAAAAATTACAACAAATATTATAAACACAAGCTTCAATTATGCCATCGCCAAGTTTTTCCCCTTAACATCTTCTTCTATCTTTCTCAAATGAGCCTCTAATCTCAAAATTTCTTTTGCTCTATCCCCAATAATGCTTTCATTAGCATCTAATTTCTTCTCACTCTCCTTCAAATTCATCTTCTTCTCTTTCAATTTAGATTCCAAAGGTCTCAATTCCTCTTTGTCGACATTGTCCACCTCTTACTTTGATATATCTTTTTCAAATAACAATTTCCAAATCACCATTTGAGCTTGGGGAGGGAAGGGCTTATCTTTCCACTCAAAAAATTTATTTTTGATGTCGTGCGATGTGGGGATTATGTCTTTGATTCTTTGTATGACTTTATAGATAGGGCTAGAGATTTATCATGATTAGGAGATTGAGTCTCATCATGATTAGGAATTTGTATCCTATTCTAGTTAGGAAGTTTGGCTATGTTAGGGTTTTGGTTTTCATATATATATATATATATATATATATATATATATATATATATATATATATATATATATATATATATATATATATATATATATATATATATATATATAGGAAAAAAGGAATATGAGGTGGCTCATTTAGTAAAATGAGCTACCCATTAATGGGTATAGTCTTTAGACCCACCTAGTTGTCACATCCATTGAGTATGGGGTATTGTGTAAGTGAGTGGTAGCTCACTTTACTAAATGAGGTGCTAGCTCATATTCCTTAATCCCATATATATATTCTACTATTGTTGGAGGAAAAACTAAGGAGGGGACTAAAATCTCCAACAAGTGGTATCAGAGCGATGGTGATGAATCTAGGAGTTAGTTTGCAAGATAGACAGTGTGTGAAAGCGAAGATCGGTGTTACAAGAATCAAGAAGAAAAAGAAAAAAAAAAGAGGGCCGGCAATCACTGCCGGGAGGATCTATAGTGAACGATCTGTCGGTGAAGTCTGCAGGTGATGGCAGCCACGAGAGGTGGCGAGGCATGGAGAGGTAAATGGAAGCTTCTGTTCATGTGAAAGAAAAAGAGGGGGAGAAGTAGACCGTGGCGATCCGCGTGGAGTAAAATTGAAGAAAAATTAGATGGAATCCACACAAAATAATTATGAGAAGGAGGGTCACGTGAATATCCAATGAGAAGAAAGTGAAGAGAAATATGGGATCCGCTGTTTGGTGTTTCTGTGTTTCGTGTTATGGATCTAGATCGAACGAATGTGGTTGATTTGTCAGCAAATTGGTGAATCGAAAGCGGAACACGGCGATTCGGAGTCGAATCCTAGGTTTTGGAGTGAGCTAAAAGCGATGGAAGAGTCTCATTTTTTTAGATTATGCTCGGATTAATTAGAATATGCAGGAGAGTTATGACGATGGCGTTGAGACAGATTTGATGGCAAATAGAATGAACGAGTATGCGACATATGAGACTGGTGTAGCGAATCAGACATGATTATAGCAATAGATTTGTCAGCATACAACTATTTGAAGACATCACAGGAGCAGAAGTAGGTTGGTGTGTAGCCTCGAGGAGGATAGCCAAACTAGGTGGAGCTTGCAAGCCGGCACGACCGAGTGACACACATGGAGATGAAAATGGTGGCATTGGACTTGTAGGAGAATGAGCGCTCATGTTCGGTCCAAGCCAAGTAAAGGAGAAGATAATAGCATCATGCTTGTAGTGTGGAGTAGGAAAGGTGCACAAATATGGTTCGCGACGAGCGATGCAGGTGGAGCATTAGGACAGTAAGCAGGGGAAGGCTACTATCAGGTTCAGTTCGGAAGGAGAAGCATGATTGACTAGCTTATGTTGTTAGAGGTGGCGAAGAACTCTTGATGCGCACAAGAGAGGTGGAGGCATCACGGCAAGGCAGATGACAGCGAGGGTCACAAAGCATCCAGGTTGGAGTGTGTATGTTTCGGTTAGGAGTGGAGGCATTTCGGTTTGAAATGCTAAAGAATAGAAGTCGCTAGTAGTAGAGGCAAAGTTTCAAGGCGGCAATGGTAGATCTTCGAGGTAGCTTGGGAATCAAACCCAATGTGGAGATAGTTGAAATTGTGTCTTTGATTCTTTGTATTACTTTATGAGAGTTAGATAGGGCTGGAGGTCTATCATGATTAGGAGATTGGGTCTCATCATGATTAGGAGTTTGTATCCTATTCTAGTTAGGAAGTTTGGCTAGGTTAGGACTTTGATTTCTATTTATATATTCTTCTATTGTTGGAGGAAAAACTAAGGAGGGGACTAAAATCCCCAACACACGATAGTTTGGACAGCCGAAAAAAACGTCTCCCATAGTTCTCCACTGTCCATGCCATCTCCATGGTTGAAATTGCCTTGCAATAGCAAATCCTAGTCTCCTTCTCTTCACCCAAATCATAGCCTGAAGTAGAATGTGAAACCCTAGAGCACGCTTTCATAGTTCCTGCAAAGAGTTTAGAGAAAGGGAAAGTGAATTTGGGAATTAGGGTTGAAGTTTAATGAGAGAAGTTTATAAAGGCAAAACTTCATGAAGTCCTTAACGTTATAGTCATTATTTCATTTGGGTCCTTAGCGTTTTGAACTCATCAACACAAGTCCCTAACGTTTACTCCGTTAGCAATTTTGGTCCTTTTTGAATTTTTCTGTTAAGTTTTGATGACGTGGCAGGGCTTTTTAGTCATTTCAGGTATGAGTGTTGACTGGACTTTATTCTCTCTCCCTCTCTCTCTCCTTGCTCTCCCATTTACAGCAGCTGGGTTGGCCAAACTCCTCCTTCCACCTTTGGAGCCGAAATTGAAGAAAAAGCCCTCTTTACTCAAAACCTAAATTGGCCAAAACTACTCCTCCACTCCTCCTCCTCCCATTACCCAAAACTCCTCCTCCCATTGCCCGTCCTTCTCCCTCTCCTATTGCCCAAAACTCCTCCTCCTCCACTCCTACACTCATCCTCCTCCCATTGCTCGTCCTTCTCCCATTGCCCAAATCTCCTCCTCCTCCACTCCTCCACTCCTCCTTCTCCCATAGGTCAGAACCAAAGACTATTCTAAAATCTCAACCCCTAGAAGCCCTTTCTAGAAACCCTAATTTTCATTTCTCCAAATTGAAATGAGTTCAAGCTCTAGTTTCGACAACAAGCCCCTTTGTTATTGTGGAAGAAGAGCTGCAGTCAGAATGTCAAAGAAGGAGCAAAGCAAAGGTAGGAAATTTTTTGGGTGTTGATGTGGGGTGAAGTCGGGCGGTTGCAACTATTTGAGATGGGTTCATTCGAAAAGCACTCTGGAGAATGAAAGTGAAAACTCTAGTTTGATTGGCGAGAGCTCAAGAAATGCTTTGTTTCATGAAGAGAGGATGTCCAATGCAGTCAAAAAAATTGAAAAATTGAGGAAGAAGGTGGTGGCGCAGAAAGATATAGAGGATAAATTAGGATTTAGATTGAATTTAGCTATTTGTGCATTAGCTATTAGCATTGGCGTTATTATTGGATTGTTGAGTTATTGTAAGTGCAATAGATGCACTCCTTGATTGTTGTGCCTCTGATCATGTTGTAAGCATTGGCGTTATTGTTGTATCTCTGATCATGTTGTAAGCATTGGCGTTATTGTTGTATCTCTGATCATGTTGTATCTCTGAGTTATTGTAAATGCAATAGATGTACTCAATGTTAATATGCTTATCTACTCGATGTTTATCTCTGAAAATATGCTCGTATGTTTATCTACTCGATGAACAAGGTATGGGAATTATTTGGAAGTGGTATGGCATACTCATTTTCAGGTGTTGATACAGGTGTTATTTTCAGCTACTGCTGGGGATAACAACAATGCTGCACACAGCACAACTTGGTTCGGATTGTCAGGCTTAGATACCATCTTCTTGTTCTTGTTCTGCGTGTGCGATGAAGCTGGCATCCTGTGCTCCATACCTGAACTCTACAAGCCCGCCAGAGAGTTGTTGTCACTGAGGGGTGAGATCGTGAATGCTCTGGCGTGCCTCTGCTCCATATTTTCAGATCCTGAGATTCTCAAACGTTTCAAAATTGATCTCAGCAACGCGCTTCACCTTCCCAGCATAATTCATGTAGAGTTTAGGCATTAGAACATACGAATTCATCGAACACAAGTTTCAACAGCAAGTGTTCAACATGGAACCCAAATCAGGTACTACCTGATTTCAACATGGTCTACAAGTTTCAACAGCAGTTCCTTGTGATCTTTAGGCAAGCAATAAAAATCATTGTGCAAATCTGTAAATTTGCAATCCAAAAGCACATAAATATTCACTCAGATACCAAAGACTCATCCTTTAACTGATACAAAGCACATAAATCCAAAAGGAGACCACCAAATCACAGAATTACAAGTAATGAGGAGAAAAATCACTGATTTACATGACAAGAAGTACTACCAATCAAGTTTCAACATCCCAGATTGTTAAGAGTATCACTATGATAAATATTTGCCACAATAGTACATCCCAAAATTTGTGGCAATATAACAATCCAAAAACTGATAGTAGCACCCAAAAAGACAAAAGCGACCACAATTTACACAAGATCATTGTGTGGCATGTGATGGTCCAGCTTTGCGAGACTTCCTACTTGTAGACTGTTGTGTCGAGCATGCCCGTGTCCTTAACCTTGGACCTGCATCAACCTAGCATGTAGACCAAAGCATGTTTAAGGCAAGCAATTATGATAAAATTGTGAAAAACATTTATATAAAGCATCAAACTTACAGTTGCTCCCGATTGAGATCTAGATTGAGCTCCAGCTTGAGATCGACCCCTTTTCCTTGGTATAAGATCACACTATATGGAATAAAATACAATTATATTATAGATATGGTTCTCTGAGGGAGCAAAGTAAGTGAAACATACAATCTAACACTTGTCCATGCACAATGATGCCCTCGTTGCCTCTCATGGGCTTGTCCATGCACAATGATGCCCTTAATCATGCCACACATAAGAAAGTAAATAGTAATGATGGTGCATAAATTGTCAATATAAGTGAACTGGTTAATACTTACAGCAGCTCCTTGATTCTGTTGTTTGTTTGTATCCCTCATTGGTGCTTTTTTCCTTGCCGCATCATCAGCTTCTATCCTCTCACCTTTGCATGTCCTTGCTTTGTGTCCAACTCTTCCACACTTGCGACATTTAGCTGGTGTGTTCCTCTTACTAAGCTTTGCACCACATTTTCCAATTCTCGGCTCATCTGGCTCTAATCTTCGTAATTTCCTCGGTCTTCCTCCCGCCCTCTTATACACGGGGGGGTTTAGGTCCCTTAACTCTGCTTCAGGCCATTGATCTTCCCCCCTCGTGGCATGTACTATTGGCTCATAACAAGCCATGTAGGCCTCTATGCTATAATACTTGTGAACATATTGTTCAGGTTCCACCCCAGCAAGCATCATGGCAGCTACTGAATGACAACACGGAATACACGAAATATCCCATTTCCTGCTGACTACAAGTCTTCTCGCAAGGTTCACAACATATTGAGCTTCAATGCAATGAGGCGGAGGAAACTTGGTAATATTGAGTCCCGCACCAAATTGGACACCATTTAGTACTTTCCTTTTTCTCTTTGTTTAGCTTTTTTAATCCTTGGACAAATTGGTCCCTCGAGCGTCAACATCTTCTGTCTATTTTCACTAAACCTCTTCATTGTTGCGTTGTTCTTATCATCTCTAACATTGTGATGATTGGTTTAGACCGTGCTTCAATTATAGTAGAATTGAAGCTCTCTGACATGTTGTTTAATAATACATCACATTTAGAATATGGGCTGAAAGCAGACCTTGACCATGTACTAGGATCTTTCTTCATCATAACCTCCCAAGCCTTGGAATCTAAAGCCTTCATTTCATCCATTTCTTTCTTCCAAGATCCAATATAAGTAGCTCTAGCTGCGTTCCATAATTTATCTTTCAACTGCATGCTTGGAAATTGCTTTCTGAAATTGTTGTAGAGATGTCGACCACGATGTGATGGTTGACTTGTACTGGATAATTTGTAAAACACTTTTCAAGCCCCTACATTAACAATCATGAATAAAAAAATTAGGCTAATACCAATGATATAGTAGTAGTATGTGCAATATAAAAGAAATACAAGTAGTAGTATGTGCAAAATACATTTATACTAAAGTTGGCAAGTCAAACTTGGCTAACAGAAGTGTTCAAATGGCATATTGTATTTGTGTACATGACAAGAGGTGTAATCATCAGTAAGAACAGTAAAGGTTCAATAACTTCATGAGCTCCTGTTTTTTTATAGAACCACCACTGAGCCTCTAAGGCTTGGAAAACTGGTGTTCACAATAAGCCAAGGCTTCTTGCCAATGCCATAAATATCAGTCAAAGTATGCAGAAATTATATGCATCTCTTAGTTGGGGCTTCTAGTATGCTGCACTTAGCTTAATTATAAAAGTAACATCTCTAGCTTCCAGGTCATCTTGTTCAGTTCCTTGCAGCTAGCTAATGCTTGATCCAATATTTTGTTATACTTGGTTCCTTCGCATTTATTCACTTTTGTTACTGAAACTTTCAGTTTATGTTGTTAGACACTGCATTTATTCATGCATACAGTCTAATAAAACCTTCCTAGCTAGGGATATTATTCCTAGTATACACTACAGTCATATTACGAAAAAAAGGTAATTACAAACATTTACAGAGAGCTAATTAATACGCCAAGGCAATTGGGCAGCAGGCATGAATAAGTACTGAGCCTAACTACATTAACTGAAAGTTTTCAGGATCAAAATAAATAAAGGAGCCAAGTTGATAAGATATATATAAATGCATGCATATATAGGAATAATGTAGCATAACAAAATATAACGATCAAAGAAGTAATAAAAGTCTTGATGACATTATATCAATCTAACCGGTTGCTTATTTGATACTTTTGATGAAAATAGTGTTGATGACATTATATCTATCTAATTACTCAAACAAGTAATAAAAGTTAAAGTTAAGCGTACTTTTTGTTGATCAGATATAAAGGTCCATCCTTTATCTTCAATTGAACCGATATCATCAAGCAAGCTTTTTAAAAACCATGACCAACTATCATAACACTCCACCTCAACCACTGCTATTGCAATAACAAATATTCTGTCATTTGGATCCTTAGAAACAGCAGCCAACAATTGACCTCCATGCACCCCTTTAAGATGACATCCATCGAGACCAATTATTGGTCTACAAGCTGCCATAAAACCATTCTTCCACGCACTGATAGAATAATATAGCCTCTCAAATCTTGGAAATAATGTCGTGCTTGGACCAATCACATCTAACTCATTTTGTGTAACACACTTTACATAGCACGAGCTTCCAATGTTGGTCTCTCTAACTTCGAGCAAATATCGGGGCAAAAGTTTGAATTGAGCATCAATAGCCCCTTCAACAATAATTTCTGCCTTCTTCTTGGCTCTATACACTTTTGTCTTGAGAGATCGAGATTCCATTTTTCCGTGCCTTTTGTAAAGGTCATTTCTTTATGTCGATGGTTGCTTCTTTAGAGTCTTCACCCATTGGGAGGCTAACCAAGCTGTCACTTGCTCTCTTGTTATCATGCACCATAGAGCATGAGTGGTGTTGATGATAAGTTTTCACTTGAAAAGCATCTGTGTTGTTGAAAGGAGATGCATATATCTTCCACTCACAACCCTTTCCTGTACAAATCATCTTCACCCTTTGCTTGTCATTTTTTTCAAACTTAAGGCTATGAAGATTATGCACAGAATAATCAATAAGAACCTTCTTGAGGAATTGTCTACTTTTAAACAATAAACCAATTGTAAACTTTATATTCTTAGGATCATATGGTTCTTTGAATTCGGGATAAGGAATCATACCATCAGGTTGCTCATCATTAACCTCATCAGTAAATGGTAACTCCTCCTCATCACTATGAGACCCTTCCCAATCATCATCCCATTTCATTATCATCGTGCTCTGGTCCTCATCCTCTTTTTAGCCCCTAATAGCGGTGGTCCTTGAAATTCTTCACATTTCTTCTATCTCGAATCAACGTCATCGAAGCTTATGCCAAAAGCTTGTCATTTCCACTATCCTCACCGGATGAACACCATCGTGACCCTTCATTATATCCTGTTACGTCTCAACAATATCATCATCCAATGGGTGCTCAACATAGATTGAGACAATATTATTATTATTACGAGCAATCATCATCATCTCCATTGCACCAAAATCATCTGTTAGAATTTCTAAGCTCTGTTCAAAAGTACTAAAACCAGGCTTTGAGTACCATATAGCACTAAAAGGATTATTAGACAGTAGCTTCTTCACAAAATCTTCAATATCAAAAAACCCAGTTTTATCATACTCCACTTTATGAAAATAATCTACAGAACCCCCACTGTACCTCGAATCTGGAGGTGGCGTGAGAAAACCACCATGATGGACATGAATGCTGAAAGTGGAGCTCATTCTAAACACATCAAGCTTCAAAACCCCATGCTCGAATTACCTCCTTCTTTTGAGCCGCCGTCGGAATGCCGCCTTCGGGATGCTGCCGTCGGAACTCCGAGTTCGATTTTGAATTTAGCAATGATTTGGAAGGGGATTGGGGAGGGTTTTACTTGATTTAGGGTTTTGAATTTAGCCGTCGGAATTGGAAGAAGGACACTGTTTCGGTTTTTTAGATGATCAGATTTGCTTTTTAGTGAGAGCGGGTCGGGTTGGGTGAGAGCGGGTCGGGTTTTTGGAGTGCTAGCAATACAAAATATCTACTCAGCACTCTAGTCAGCATCCAAACATAAAAATGACTAAAAAGCCCTGCCACGTCATCAAAACTTAACAGAAAAATTCAAAAGGACCAAAATTGCTAACGGAGTAAACGTTAGGGACTTGTGTTGATGAGTTCAAAACGTTAAGGACCCAAATGAAATCTGACTATAGCGTTAAGGACCTCTTTGAAGTTTTAAAAGAGGAGGGTTGGTAGAAATAGTAAATAAGGTAATGAATGAGGTCAAGAGATATTTGAATATGTCATGTGAGAGAGATACTTGAATATGTCATGTGAGAGTCATATGGGAATATTCTTTGGAATATTCCCATATGTGCCCAACGGATGGTAATAACGTGCCATTATTTTGAAACTTGTGGTATTTTTGTGCACTTTTTACAACTTGTGGTATTTAAGTGTCACATTGAGAAAACTTTATGGTATTCAAGTGCCATTTAGCCTAAATATTATATAAAGTGGGCACTTATAGTAAAGTTTCATCAAGTTATAAAATATGTTTATGGTTTTCATTTGAGATGAGTTGTTTTTGTTACCTTATTTGAAACAATTTGATCGGTGATTTAACAAAAGAAAATAAGGTAAATAGTAGTTTTGTGGATTATTTTCAAGATATCATCCTAAGAGCACTTTAAACAATGCTAATAGAAGACTCGTTTCATATTTTATCTTCAATTTATTATATTTAATTATTTACACAAGCATATAGATATATTTTGACTTTCGATGGTTTTAGATTAAAAACATATTGAAATTCAATTATTGCACTTTTATTCAATCATATAATTTATTTTAGAAAGGAACTTTATCATTTTATATTTATATATCTTACAATACAATTGTGATAGATATCTAATTAGTAAGCTCTAATTGTATACTCTAGAATATTTTAGAAAAGAAAAGAGAAAAGAACATAAAGGAAGGGAAAATTACCTATATGCTCCTCATTTTCTATTGAAATGTAAAATATTCTCCAAACTTTTGTTACCCCACTAAGTTAATATAACAGTATAGATAAGTGTAAAATGATTTTTGAGAAAGGAGAAAGAAATTAAGAGGGAGAGGGAGGATAATGTCAAAAATGTTGAGAGAGAGAAAATGGGAGGATAAGTAATAGAATAAGGATAAAAAGATTTGGCTGGCACTTTTACTGTAGTAACATATGTAGGTTTTAATATAGTAGTATAGATGTTATAAAAGATACAAATAGAATAAATATCTGTAAACAATAGGATAAGGTTCTAAACATATATCTATGCTACAATTTATTTATACTAATATACAAAATAATGAGGACAAGATAATTAGAGGAGGATTTCAAGTTTAAATAATGAAGGTAAAATCTCTTGAAAGTTAAGTGTCCCTCACTATCTCCTCCTACTATTAAATGTACATTCTAAATAAAATGATAATTATTTCATATTCTTTCCAAATACAAACATTTGAAAAAATATGTTTTCATATCATGTGCATTTGCATGTCGATTTCTAGTCTTTACTAATAATATTTTATATACTAATATGTAAAGAACCAACAATGGGTAGTTAAAAAATAAATGAATGGTGGACATTTCCTCCTTCCTTATAGTAATTATGAGGGCAAAAAGTAATTTTAAAATATTGACTTTTCCTTATATTTTTATTTTTTTAATTTTAAAAATAGAATTGTGTTTTGGACCTAAATGATTATCCAATGAAGTGACTATTTTGTGAGTTGACATAAAGATGAAAAGAAAAAGAATTTGAGAAGAACTTTCTACAAACTATGACGAAAGTAAAACTATGAAATGACACAGAAAAATCTATATTAATATCCATGCCACTGTATATAAAAACCATGCAGGGCAGTACAATTTTGAAGAAATATTGAAGATATCATTCTTTCCATTTTATTTAAAAAGTAAAATAGTAATTTTACACCGAATAATCACTTTTTCTTTTTTCTTTTAGAATATTCTACATTATTTCAATATTGTGTAAATAAGATTTTAAACCCATATGATTGAATATTCTTATAAAAAGCAAAAAGTAAATGGTACGTTTTTAAAAAAGAAAAGACAAGTATTTGTAATGAGCGGAGGATCCAAAAATGGGACAAAAGTAGGGGATAACTGGCATGACATGTCTAGTGGTCATCTACAGCTGGCGTTTACTAATCTCGATTAATAGAAAGGAAGGGCATTTTAGATTAAAAAAAAGATCTATTTAATCTATGTCTATCTAAAGACTTCTCTTTGTTACCGGCTCACCTTTTGTCATTAACCCCACCGATCGCCAGCCGCTAGATTGCTACATCGGAAAAACACTTTTCACCTGTTTGAACCGCCAATCCGGAGTCACATTTGTCCTTCTTCAACCGCCGACCAGAAGTCGTTGATTGGCAATGACTTCACCACTTTACAAGCAGAAGACTACATATCATTTGCCATTAACATCTATGGAGACTTTGTTTCCTCTATTTTCAAGGTTTTATGAGTTGGAAAAACTAATTATTGGAGAATTCCTCCAATGGCTAACGAACATCAAACCAATTAAAAGAAATAGATTGTTTCAGATGTAGGTAAAATCACACGGGAAAGATAAATGCTAACTAAATTTTATTCTTTTTTATCAGCAAACTCACGATATAAAATAATAATAGAGGATCAGTATAAAGGTAAATTAGAAGCCAGAGGAAGAAGGAAAGAGTAGGGGAAGACGAAGGGTTTCAATTTTTCAATATAACGAAACTACCCTTAGTTAATATTGCATATTTGCCCTCCTGGAAAAAAGAGTACAATAAATTTGAAAAGAAAAATATTTCCACATCAACTGTCGCATGACTGGTCCCATATTTTGGGTCCAAATGAAATTATTCATTTGTAATTTAGTAAACCAAGGTTTGCATATATTTGTACTAATAAAATCGAGAAAAATAGCGTAGGTAAGAAATTTAAAAAATGCGATTTTCATATTTTTTTAAAGGGAATAAAATAGAGAAAACAACATGCTTTATATCACATGCATTTGCACGTGTCAAATTTTTATATTCTTTGAAACTAAAATGTCCTCATCCAACTTTGATTGTGATCTAAGATTAGTTTAAACTATATATATGTACCAAAGAATTTATACCTTACTAGTTACTATACATAGAGGAACAAAGATCCTATCACAACCAACCCCATAGGAATGGACTAGTCCCCCCCTCGCAGCACGCACACACACACACAAAACACCGAGAAAAAACTATGAGTGGTGTAGATCACCGCATTATACGGGGGATCTTCTGATTGAATTTTCACTTCACACAAACCAAATCATCTAAACATATCTCTCATCTAAATTATTCTCAAGTGCATATAATGAAGAAACAAATGGCAATCCGATCTCAAGATATATAAACTTCTTCTAATATTCATTCAAAAAAATTCCTAATCATACTTCTACCATCACCTTTATTAAATTCCATGTTTTAACTGCACACATTTCTTTTCTCATATCAGCAAAAATTAAATACGTAAGGAGGTTCAAAGAGATAAAAACTAAGTTGGTACTTTACTTTTGGGCCAAAACGAGCTCGTTGTTTCCGGTCAGTTACAGGTATGCAAACGTCGTACCCGGCCCAGCCTGGCATAAAGACCGACCGCCTCTCCTCAAACGAACATAATTTTGAATTCTCCTCAAAACCCCCCCTTTTTCTCTCTCTCACACACTCTCTCTCTCTCTCAAGAACCAAAGACGAGAGAGAAAATGGTTTCCTTCAAGGTCAGAGAGATAAAACCCTAGAAATCAATCATCTTCAATTTTACTTCTCCTCTTTAAATCCTCATCAGATTCTCTTTTTTTCGTTTAAATTAGGGTAAAGAAACAAAAATCAGCGCCATTTCCACTCGAATCCTCGACGAGAATCGAGCTCCCAAGAACAGTAATCAAACCCTAAAACTTCCTCCTTTTTTTTTTTTAACTCTTCTTTCTTAATCTTATTTTTTTCTTGAAGGTTTGAAGATGGCTGATGATCAATCTGGGTATCTCATAGTTCACTTCTCTCCCTCTCTCTTTCAATTTTAAAAGCCCTAGCTTTGACGAAATTAAGTGCGATTTCTTTCCTTTATTTTGACAGAAGAGTTACAGGGAAGGTTCCAATGGCAAGTTTGCGGTAATTGGGATCCTATTTTGCTGGCAAATTTTTGTAAGCATGATCTCTTGTTAAAGAAATTGCTGATTTTGTTCTTTTCCGGTTGAAATTGAAGGAAATCTGGGTTTCTTAGTTCATCAGCTGCGGGGACAGCTAAGATTGATTTGAATCGTGGCAAGGTTTTGTACATGAACTTGTCTTATTCTTGACGTTTGAAAACTTTCCTAATTCAACTATCTAAGTTTGAGAAATAAGCCACCAAATATGGCTAACTGCAGTTTTCTTTCTCAGGGAAAGGTGCAGGGTTTGGAGAATTCTATGGCAAAATGTGAAATTTCCGGTGAGATTCAGGGCTCTAACCTCTCCTATTTTGCTGATTGATAGATGTTTTCTTCATTTTTTTTTGTATGCGGTTATTGGATAGTCAAATCTAGGGCTGGAAGAAAAGCATTGGTTGACATCAGCAATTTGAAGAAAAGTAGAAGCACCCAAGGCGGACACGAGCTGAGTAATAAACCAAAAATAATGTGAGTGAGCATCCTACTTACATGGATGTTTATATTTTTAAATATTCATACACTGCAAAGGAGTTACCCATTTGTTTTTTTATTATTTTTTTATTGATCCAGGAAAGAAAAGTTAGTGGGAAGTAATTTATCTCAAGGGTACGCAATGCTGGTCCTGTTTACTGTTTGATTGCTATCTTTGAACTCATCATGCATGATTATTTTTGTTAATTTCGTTTTATATGTGAAATGGCCATGCAGCAAGACAACTGGAATTCATAGGCCTAGGTAAATTTCTTGCTTTCGGAAGAATTACCATATTAATTCTTAAATTTCAATCAATGTATATCTTGATTGTCAAATTTAACCTCAGGGTTTCTTTGACAAAGAGCGTGGTGATAGCAAGTGTGTCGAGCAAACCTATCAAAGTATGAAAACACCTTACTCTCAAAATTTCATTGTTCTTGAGCCTACTCTTTTGTATTTTGTGTTGTATTGTTCTGTTGCTTGTTGATATGGAAATTTGTCCAATTGCATGTAAGAACAAGCGAAAGCACATGGATAATTGCACATAAATGCAAAATGAACATGGATATTTTATGTTAGATGTGTGTTTATTGTCTATATAGATATATCTGTATCAAAACACTAGAAAGAAGAATGCTCAATCATTCATGCACATACTTTTATGTGCTAACGTGCATATGGACATGTGTGCATGTGTTTCTTATATGAACAGTTGATCATTATCAATGAATTATGTCCAGTATATCTTCCATAATATAGTGATCGATAATATAGTGGACTGCATTTTAGTTCTTCTTGTATTTTTTGTTAGTACATCTCATCGTTTGATGATGCTAAACATGTATCAAAATAGCTCGAATCAGGTACATGCGGCCTTCCCATTTTGTTATCAATGTGTTCAGAGCTGATGTGTTGTGCAAGACAATGCATTTTTTTTATGTTACCCTTGTTGGTATGATTTTTTTATTTAAGTTCATAAACATGGTACTTAGCCAATTGTTACCCATGTTGGTATGATTTGTTAATTGAAGTTCATGGTACTTAGCCTACCAAGTTTTTGCTTGCATCATGCGTTAAACTTTATCCCTTTCTTCCTTTTTGAATTACTAAATCTTTAGAATAGGATTTCTATTTTTTAACTCTATGATATAGAATCTATAGTGGTTATATTTCATTTATGAGCAATGTATTTATGTTTTATTCTATGCTTGTTTCTTTTTTTCAAGGAAAATACAAAAAGTTCAGTAAGAGCTACTGGCAGAAATACACATGGTATCTATCTTAACCACTCAATGCCTTGAACATCTGATAAATTCTTTATTTTGAAAGCCTAAACCTGTTTTCCCTCAATATTCATGCACTAAATATTGTTCATGTTGATGAAGTTGAGTGTAGCATGAGAAGAAAAGCACATATTGAAACCAGCAGCCGTCAGGGCCATCGGGTTAACCAGCCACTTGACAGTTCAAAACCAGTGTAAGTTTCTTGGCCCACTGTGATTTGTTGTGTTTGGTTCAAATGACAAAGTTGTCTTTCAGGTCAATTTGCTCAATACCTTTTGTGATACCCCAACTTTTAGGCCCACATCGGGTACTCAAAGAGGTTTCAATGGGTTTATAATGTAAGTCCTAAGGATTCAAGTGCAACAATTGCTACCATTTATGGTAGTGGATTGAGCCAAATGCATCTTACACTTAGTGGGTCCTAAGGCTTACAACGCGCCAACGGACTGCACCTAGTGGTCCCAAGGCTTCCATCAGGCCAATGGGCTCACGGATCCAGGGCATGATGCTTTTCATATAAAAGACAGTTTTACATCGGGATACAAGTCACTTCTCATTTTCACTCCTTTTTGCACATGCACATTATCTTACAAGAGTTAAGATGTTGTCAGCCTAATACCCACAATCAGCTAAACAAAAACCCTTATGTCTAGCATAATATGGCTCAATTGTTTCATTCTCTTTTACAGCAAAAATCAGGGTGTAAAGCTTTCACGGCCAAGGTATGATGCTCTTAAACCTTAGTATAGTTTTGTCCTTTCAGAATGTATAGGTATCTATATTGATTCTATTATTTTTGGTAATAGGCTGTCATTTGCAACTCAGAGAGCTTTGGATGCAAACATCTTATCAAGAAAACCTGTTGGGGTATGTAAGATATGTTGAGTATCGTCATTTTTCTTTGATGTAAAGCTTGCAGTTGTTGTTTTATTGTTGTATATAGTGTATTCTGTGTATTGCCTTTTGTTTTGTGTGTTCCTTAATCTTCAAGACCTGAAGCAATGGATCCTATTTATTGCTAGCCAGTTTACTTTTGTATGAGTCCTCTTCGATACATCAAATTTCTTCCGTGAGCATCTTTTTGCTTATAAAGCATATCATGTAGATTTTTTTCAACTTGTTTCCTTATAATTTCATCAATCTTTAACTGGGAAATGAATGTTTGTTGGGCAAGGATTCTCATAATGCGTGCATAGGTGCGTGCGTGAGTGCGTGTGTGTGTGTGTGTGTGAAGCAGACCAGAATGAATAAATGTCAGTTGCAACTTGCAAGTATTTCCTGTGAATATTAAAGACTTGAGATTATATTATTGGAAGTGGATTGTTACATCAGAATGATGATATGGTTGCCTCAAGCAATCACCATTTATATGCGATGTTGTTTCAAAAGGGTATGTCCTTGAAAGTATGGCGTAAGATCAATTCACTCACTATTTTCTTTTGCTAGTTTATTCGACACAATAGTTTGCATTATCATATAGCCATATTCCTGTAAGCATGCACATACATGGACTGAATCTCACTATATTGGAGGATGAACAAAATGATTATCCAAAGTTTGTGAGCATCAATATGGTGCTTAAGCTTTTATAAGTTGTTGTCAAATTTGTTGTGGAAAATGATGTGAAAGTAAGGAGTTGAAGTAACCAACTAGAAGGTACCGTTAACTACTTTTAGTTGTATTATTTAAAATAGTCGGCAAAAGAACTATTTCCTAGACTTCCATTAAGTGATAGATCCTGCCTGCAGTTTAGAAATATTCAAGGATGTGACAATTAATTTACACTGAAGCATGGGCATTCAATAAATTTAGAAAGGAAAAGTATAATTGCTAGGTATATGGTTATATATTTGTTCCTTGTTCTTGATTTCTTATTCAAAATAAAAGTTAGAAACATGGAATGCAATAGGCTGTTTTTGCTAATATTATATCGTTCTCCTTTTCCAGATAAAAGCAACCAGCTTACAGACCAATTCAAAATTGAGAAGCGCTCTTATGACCAAGTATAAATCCAATGTTGAAATATTGATCACTGATAATGCATGTGAGAATGAGATAGCAGCAGAACCAAACAGTTTCGGTCCTGGTGATAACGAATCAGTGAGCTCTCAAGATGGCCTATCAAAAGCTGAGTCTGATGGCAAAAGCTGCTCCAGTGACACTGTGAAGGCCATTATTACAAAACCAAAATGCAAGCGTCGGAGATCTTATACATCATCATTAGTAGCAAGATCAGAGGTTGATAAGTCTGAAATTATCTAGTTACTTTTCAAATTTCAGGTATTTTCTTATTGTTATATTTATAATGATTTTTTTTCTGTCAGACCTCGGGAAAATTTTCTGAGACTTCTAACTTTATTGGGAAGGACGTCAATATTGATGACAATATGAACCCCTTAGAGGTCACGGAATACGTTGATGATATCTATCAGTATTATTGGGCTATGGAGGTGAGTCCATTAACAGAGTGCTTGTATTGTTTGATGTAGAGTTTTCTATATATGAGAACTAGTATATTATTATCTATACTTTATAGTTTGACCTTAAAATTTCATTATATTGATGGAAAAAAGTCTTAAATGATAGTAAAACTGCATGTCTCCTATTCTCCAGGTTTTATCCAGGTGTATTCTGTAAATCATGATGTCAAATAGATTCACTAGTATGTGGACTCTTGTATGAGCAAACAGAATTAATCAACTTTGACATAAATAGCAATCTAGAATAAATAACAAGATTTTATATCTTATTCTTTAAATCTAAACTTTTTGATGATCTTAATGTCGTCAGGTACAGAATTTGTTACCAGCAAACTACATGACCATACAGTCAGATATTACTCCTAGAATGAGGGGCATTCTTGTCAACTGGTTAATTGAAGTATAACATGATATCTTCCTCCTTGTTCTATTGCTTCATACCTTTTCTTTATCTTCAAACTGAGCAAGCTTGTTTGTTTCCACTGAACCAGGTACACCTAAAATTTCAGCTGATGCAAGAGACCCTTTTTCTCATGGTACAGTTGCTGGATAGAGTGCTTTCTGTTGTTCCAATAAAAAAGGATCAATTGCAGATGGTTGGCCTTGCTGCGCTTCTGCTGGCCTCTAAATATGAAGATTATTGGCATCCAAAGGTTGAACTACTTCAGTCCATTTAATTCTTGCGTCGCCAGCTTTTCCAAGATAACAGCTAGTTGCAAGATTATAACAATTTATTTATGATTAATATCTGTTTACAGATAAATGAACTGATCAGCATATCGGCAAATTCTTACACGAGGGATCAGATGCTTGCCATGGTGCGACTCTTATTCACTATTAATGCACAGATTTATCTGTTAGGTGATGATCAATGGTTTTTTTTTTCTTTTCCAGGAGAAGCTTGTTCTTAGAAAGTTGAGTTTCCGATTAAATTTGCCTACTCCATATGTCTTCATGTTGAGGTTTCTTAAAGCTGCACAATCTGACAAAAAGGTGCATTGTGTGATGCCTCCAAGTCAATAAATTCAGTCATTGACGCCGTTCATTATTCTGAGTATATACATTTGCTGTTGTTTCTGTTTCCTTTTTCCTTTTCCAGCTTGAACATTTGGCTTTCTACCTTATTGAATTATGTCTTGGGGAGTACGAAGCTTTGAAGTATAGGCCATCCTTGCTGTGTGCATCAGCAATCTATGTTGCACGCTGCTCCCTGCAAATTACCCCAGCTTGGACAGGACTTCTAAGGAAACATGCACGATATGAAGAATCGCAACTTAGGTATCTCTCTACTGCTACTTTTAATCTGTTCTTCATCATTGAATCATTTAGTTTAGCGCCTATCAGCTAGTGTTTCACTGCACACGCGTGTATGAGTTACTTATCAGACTAGTTATCATTAGCAACTATCTATCTCGTGTTCAATAGATCTGTGAGTATATATACACAAATTAAAATCAAAGTCATGAATGAGTTGTCATAAAATAGAAGTAAAATGGTAATGAAGCATGGGGCTTCAAGAAATGGTGTGATCTTTCTAGAATTAGAACTCAATAAACCCATGAAACAAAGTAGGGTGCAGTTCTCTTTAAAATGTTACTTTCTTACTGATTTGCAACAAAAATGGTCATTGCTTTATTTATTGATGAATGATGACATTTCTCTCTACAGGGTTTGCGCAGAGATGATATTGAGATTTCATAAAGCTGCTTGTTTGAAACCAACACGAATTACCTACGATAAGTACCTAAGCCTAGATCGAAGTTGTGTTGCTGCCCTAACTGCGATCAATGAGCTTCCTTGATCAAGTTAGAAATTTGTGAATCTGTAACAAGTCTCTGTCTTGCACAATTTTTCTGTGGCGTGTAATATGCTCGCTTGAGTCCTTACCAGTCTTGTTGTAAATTCTTGGGCTGCTTACATAATCTATGTTTTGTTTGAGATAAAGCTAATATGATCTATATTGAGTGATCACTCTTTTTTAATGTACTGTTAATTAGTTTGCTGAGATTGGTCTTCTATTTTTAATATTACCATTCTAACATCTTATACAAACTTTGTGATTCATGTATTATAACAACCATTGTTTGTATTTTTTATTCTTCAATCTGCCTTTTTATATACTGTTGGAATTTTATTATGTTACAGATATGTCTACTCCATCTATTTAATAGCAAGTTTCAAGCAATGGTTGTTATGATTACGTGGAGTTTGCAGCTATTTGTTTTTACAATTACGTGAAGTTTGAAATTTTTTTAGTCCATTGCGTGGGGACTGTGGCACATTATTACTATCATGATTTTCATCACCGTCTAAGACCTTTCTTTTGAAGATGCTCTAAATAGTAAGGGAAGTTGACAAAGTTTCATTAATGAAGTGAGGAGTTTTAAGACTTGGTGTACACTGTACAGGTCAGGGGCGGATCTAAGTGGTGCCCGGGGTGGGCAGCTGCACCCCTGGAGATCTTACTTTTGTAGATCATGTCGAGAGCTTTCTGAAAATATATTATAATAGTGATTCCGATAACCGAGTCAAAAGTTATAGGCGTCAAGTTCACTCATTGCATGTTTTGTTGCCTTCTAATTGTTTTGACATTGTCTTGTTAAAACATTTATATCACAAGCTATACATCTCCGAATTGAGTTCCGTTTATTTCTGTAAATAGATACTTGTAGTCCGCCCCCCCAAGAAAATTTTTCTGGATCCGCCACTGGTACAGGTCATCTCCATCAGGTTGCGAAATTCGTTGACATGGAAACTACAAAAGGGGGAGGCCTTGATATGACATCTTGGCGGTTCAATTAGCAGGCAGATGGATCTAGGTTTAAAATCATGAATTAAAAGAAACTCGCATGAGGATAACAAGAAGAATGATTCATTTCCAGTATAAATAAGCCAGAGAAAAAATGATTTTAATCGATCTTGTTTAGCGGTCAAAGGGAAGCTTTTTTTATTATGAATCTGAAGCAAACTTATTTGAGGTTGAGGTATTAAAAGTTCTCTTGGAGCAAAAAGCAATTGAATAGGACGAGGGATCAAAGATAAAGCCCTTATTTCATCAGTCATCCGTTGTACCTACAGACACACATTTGTCACTAGCTTCTTTTATGTACATTGATGATTAGTTAGAAAATCTTGTTTGGCCTCCTTCAAGTCACGGTTAGAATTAGTTTAATGATCCTCTTAAACTGTATTTAATGGTCTAAATCTAGTATATACTACAACTAAGCTATGCCTAATGCCCTCCAATTGGAGTAATCGCCACTAGGCCGGCCAAACAAAATAAAATACTTAAACTCTTCGCCATTATCTTACATCGCATGGACCAAAGATCTGCAGGAATCCAAGATGCTACTGAACAAGTCCACCACACGCTTTTGTGATCAATGTTTCCATTGTAATCATTGAGCAATACTATTTCTGTTGATCTCAATACATAAACTGTAAAATCATTAACAGGCAGAAACTTCTGCACTTTGATTCATGGCACCTCAAAATCCAAATTCTCTCTTCTTCTTCATCCTTCTCCTTCCCTTTACGAGTTCACTCTCTTTCAACTTCTCGTCGTTCAGTCAGAACACTCTGAATTCAATAGAATTTCAAGGTGATGCATTCTTGAACCAAGTCATTCAGCTAACAAAGAATGAGCTCGGTGTAAATATCACCCAGAGTACAGGAAGAGTTCTGTATCACGAACCACTTCTTCTTTGGGATTCAAACACTGGTGAGGTAACTGACTTCACAACACACTTTTCATTCATCATCAATGCCTTTGATAATCCGATATATGGTGATGGGCTCACATTTTTCCTTGCACCTTATCCTTCTCTCCTTCCTAGTAACTCATCTGGAGGTAACCTTGGTCTTTTTAGCGAAAATTCATCTAATCGAGCAAATAATAGTTTTGTGGCAGTCGAGTTCGATACTTTTCAGAATGAATGGGATGCGAGTTCTGATCATGTAGGAATTGATGTCAATTCGATCAAATCTGTTGCTGCGATAAAATGGAGTACTAGTATGAAGGATGGGAGAATTGGGAATGCTTGGATTAGTTATAAGGCCATTACTAAAAACTTGAGTGTGTTTTTGACTTATGAAAACAACCCAGTTTTTAGAGGGAATTGGAGCCTTTCTACTGTTGTTGATCTGAAGGAAAAATTACCTGATAAAGTAGCTATTGGCTTCTCAGCATCAACAGGTCATGCTACTGAGATCCATAACCTTTTATCATGGGAATTTAACTCAAATTTGGCGGTTAAAAAGAAAAAAAAGATAGGGAAAGTTATAGGAGTGGTTGTCTCAATAGGAGTTACAATGTTTGCCTTGGGCTTAGTCTGGTTTATTTTGCGGAGAAAAAAACCGAGAAAACAAGCACAGAATGAGGAGTTTGAGTATGATGCAAGCCTTGACAATGAATTTGAGAAAGGGAGGGGGCCGAAAAGATTTTCCTTTACTCAATTGGTTGATGCTACAAAGAACTTTGCCAAAGAGTTGAAGCTCGGAGAAGGAGGATTTGGAGAGGTCTACAAGGGTGTTCTAAATGATTCGAAGCTTGAAGTAGCAATTAAAAGAGTCTCTGCAGGTTCAAAGCAAGGTAAAAAGGAGTACATGGCTGAAGTTAAGATTATAAGCCAATTAAGGCATCGAAACTTAGTTCAACTCATTGGTTGGTGTCATGGGCAGGGAGAATTCCTACTGGTATATGAGTTCATGCCTAATGGAAGCCTCGATTCTCATATCTACAACAAAAACCACTTCTTGGCTTGGCCTCTAAGATACAAAATTGTACTAGGTTTAGCATCTTCTTTACTCTATTTACATGAAGAATGGGAGCAATGTGTAGTTCATCGAGACATCAAACCTAGTAATGTGATGCTCGATTCTATGTTCAATGCAAAGTTGGGGGATTTTGGGCTTGCAAGGCTCGTTAATCACGAAATTGGATCACAAACTACTGTTCTAGCTGGAACAATGGGATACTTAGCACCTGAAATTGTAACCACTGGTCGAGCTAGTAAAGAATCTGATGTCTATAGTTTTGGAGTTGTTGCTTTAGAAGTTGCTTGTGGTAGAAGACCAGTTGATCCAAAGGAGAATTTAGGTAAAGTGAAATTGGTAGAGTATGTCTGGGATCTCTATGGCAAAAGAATGATGCTTGAAGCTGCAGATACAAGATTGAAGTTAGATTTTGAAGAGAAGGAAATGGAGAGGTTGATGATTGTAGGATTGTGGTGTGCACATCCTGATCATAATTTGAGACCCTCTATTAGGCAAGTGATCAATGTTCTGAAATTTGAAGCTCCATTGCCTGAGCTTCCGAGCAAAATGCCTGTGCCTGTGTTTTATGCGCCTCCTATTGATATAACTAAGTTTGGATTTATGTCGTCCACTGGAGTTTTGAGTGGTTTGGATTCTGTGTCAACTGGGTATACTACGAATTCTTCGAGGTTAACTATGTCTTCGAATTCATCTTCTTCTGCTTGCTTGCTGAAATCACACAACACAGAATTGTAACATTAGATAGCAATAGCTTGGAGGACTTCTTTTGTAATTTCTTTTGTCATGTAATGATAAGATGAATTTGTTTATGATAATTACTAGTACTGGTGTGAATGCTTGTGTCATTGACTTAGGACCGATACATGGAAGTAGTCCCACAGAAGTTTCTTAGTAAATTGATGATCATATGGTTAATGGATAACCTTAATGTGAATATAGACGTTCGCATATCAGAGTTATTTATATTTTGCATCTTGAATGGGGTTGATCTGTTACTTGTATCGCGTTCAAAGTAAACATTTTTGAAATTGTCAAATGTTGAGTAATATTATACTATTAGAGAGGCATGAAGCTTCTACAGACAATATGTATTTTAATGATATTTAAATATATAGATAAACTTGTGCTTCTGTACTTCGACATATTCAACCTCCAAATCTACTGCCTCAAAATACAGATGCAAGTATAGAATGAGTCCTAGAGACGCTGAACGAAATGTTTAAGGGGGGAAAAAAATAGAAAAGGTTGAAATTATCAAAGAAGCTGATAGAAACTCAGGCAAGAAGGAAGCAGACAAGGAAGGCTTTTTTAGTCGTGCAGCTCTGTTTTGAAAGATACTCTGTTTTAGTCTTTGTTAGACTCTGCGATTTTGTTTCGTGAACTTTATTAAGAATAGCTGCTGCTATTGAGCTGGGCTTATCAGCTCATATTTTGAACTTTGCTCTCCCCTCCCAGCTTTATGCTCTACCAATCTCGGGAGAGAGTATTAGAGTGGTTATGAGGTATCAGTAAAGAGTGACGACAAATGCCCGCTCCTCTCTCTATATCTCATGAGACTCTTATATTCTCTTTTTGAAATTACTACTGCATATTGTCTTGGGAGTCTTTATAATATATCTGAAGCTGATTAATGTTGTTTGTCAAAATTTATACTTTCCTAATGAAATCTCTTTTAGTTATTTAAGGTACCAATCCTTATACTGTTGAATTATGAGAGACTGTTCTGTAGATATCAAATAGACTTCAGATGTTGAAAACTCTGAAATCTGAATGGGTAAACCATCATGCACAAATTCACAAGTTCAACCTAGTACTGTATTATTTCAACAATTTTAGATTATTCTTCCATCGTGAAATACATACTCCAATGTTTTGATACAGGAATTTCTCCTGGATTAGTATAATTAAAAGTGATGGTCTCCGTATAACATCATAGAGACGTTTGATTCAAAACTGGTAGTTAGATGCAAAGACTTTGAAACCTTGATTTGATCAATTCTTAGCTCCTGGAATTTGGTTTAATTACCTCCAATTTTGTATTTGTTGTGTATAATATTTTCTTTTTCTTTTTCTTTTGCTTTTTAGTAGACAAATTAATCTGTTTCTGTTTGTCAATGTCAAATTATGTCACTTGGTGACACATCATCTGATATATTAGCTTGATTGACTTTTCAATGTCAGAAGACCCCTTTAACTTTAAGGTTTTATCATAAAAACCTCCTAACGTTGTAATCCCTCATTATCCCAAATTTAAGTGGACAAAAATACCCTCCAGTAGGGATTTCACCAGCACGTGATGAAAAAAATTTAAAAAAATTAGGTTAACACATTAATCTAATTTCTTGCATAAAAATCCTCCCACTGAACTTCCCTACTGCAGGATATTTTTGTCCACTAAAGATTTGGAATAATGAGGGGTAACCCTGTTAGGAGGTTTTATGATAATAGCTTAAAGATAAAGGGGGTTTTCTGATAACCCCTAAACTTAAGAGGGATTTTCTGATATTTTGAAGTTAAGGGGGTTTCTGATAATCATCCAAAGTTAAGGGGGGTTTCCTAATTTAAAGCCTTTTTTATACTGTTTAGACTTCATTACCTGTTTCTGAGAAGATCCCAACATATTATTAGTATCTAATAAACCAAGCTCTGGACAAGTTTTGCTAAAGTTTCAATCATGCCTCTCTGCAACTTCAAAAATTTTCTCATCTTTGTTTCTTTGTTCCTCCCCTCTGCAAGTCCCCTCTCCTTCAACTTCTCAGGTTTCAATCAGACATCGGTATCCTCTTCGATATTACTCCAAGATGATGCTTTCTTCAACCAGAACATCATGCTCAGCAAGAACAGCTTGGCCTCTAACATCACAAACAGCAAAGGGAGAGCAGTATACAATCAACCACTCTTATTATGGAACTCAAAAACTGGCGAGCTCACCGACTTCATCACCCATTTCTCTTTCAGGATCAATTCCTTAGACAAAGAATTCTATGGTGATGGCTTAACTTTCTTCCTCTCATCTTATCCTTCAATTATTCCTAAATTTTCAGCAGGTGGCTATCTTGGCCTATTCAGCAATAATACAGCTTTCAACAAGTCGGAAAATAATCTTGTAGCAGTGGAGTTTGATACTTATCGGAATTCTTGGGATCCAAGCGCTGATCACGTAGGAATAAATGTCAATTCTATTGTATCGGTTACTAATGTTACTTGGAATAGCAGTATCAAAGATGGGCGACTTGCGAATGCTTGGGTCCGTTACAATTCTAGTACTAAAAACTTGAGTGTGTTCTTGACTTATGCTAAAGATCCAGTCTTCAGTGGCAATTCTAGCCTCACATATCATGTTGATTTGAGTAAAATTCTTCCAGAAAAGGTAGCTGTAGGCTTCTCAGCTTCTACAGGTAAAGTAGCTGAGCTACATGAACTATTATCTTGGGATTTCAGTTCCAATCTTGAAGAAGAAACAGAGGGAGCTAAGAGCAAGGTTGGACTTATTGCAGGCTTGACAGTCTCTGTTATAGTTATAATGACTGTTCTTGTTGCAGTCTGGTTTGTTTATTGGAGGAAGGCAAAGCAAGAAGATTCTGACAGTGAAAATGAGTCCATTGACGATGAATTTGAGAAGGACAAAGGACCTATGAGATTCACTTTCAATGAGCTCGCATCTGCAACGAACAATTTTGCCGGAGAGAGAAAACTTGGGCAAGGTGGCTTTGGAGAGGTCTATAAAGGATTATTGAGCAATGAGGATGTTGCAATAAAAAGGGTCTCTGCAGGGTCTAAACAAGGCAAGAAAGAGTACATATCTGAAGTCAAGATTATTAGCCGTTTAAGGCACCGAAATTTGGTACAACTCGTAGGTTGGTGCCATAAACAAAGCGAATTTCTCCTCGTTTACAAGTTTATGCCTAATGGAAGCCTCGACGCTCATCTTTACAATCAAGAAAAGTTCTTACCATGGCCGGAGAGATACAAAATTGCTCTCGGTTTAGCTTCTTGTTTGCTCTATCTTCATGAAGAATGGGAGCAATGTGTAGTGCACCGAGATATCAAACCAAGTAATGTGATGCTGGATTCAGAATTTGAAGCTAAGTTAGGTGATTTTGGGTTAGCTAGACTTGTTGACCATGAAATTGGCTCTCAGACTACTATGCTTGCGGGCACAATGGGATACTTTGCCCCTGAAAGCATCGAAACTGGCAGAGCGAGAAAAGAATCTGATGTTTATAGCTTTGGAATAGTTGCACTCGAAATTGCTTGTGGGAGAAAACCTATAGAATTTGGTAAGATTAAGCTAGTAGAGTGGGTATGGGAACTATATGGGAAAAGGATGATTTTTGAAGCTGCAGATGAGAGATTAAAGATGGATTTCGATGAGAGAGAAATGGAGCAGTTGATGGTTGTAGGATTATGGTGTGCACATCCTGATCATATTCTAAGACCATCGATCAGACAAGCGATAAGTGCCCTTAAGTTTGAATCCCCTTTGCCAAATCTTCCCCCTTCGATGCCAGTTCCAAGATTTGTGGCGCCTTTGATGCTAGATATTTTGAGTGGATCGTCTGTTGCAGGTTCAGGTGGTATGAGTTCTGGTGTCACCGGTTATACTACAAATTCTTCGAATATGACACAGTCTTCAGGTTCACCATCCAGTTTCTTGTTGAAATCACACAAATCAGAGACCTGATACTTCTGCGAAGTCTTTTTTTTTTTTTGGGTATGTTTGTTCTCTCTTTGTTGTGCATGTATACAGTTTAGTATTTTAATAGTAATGCACCACTCGATATTTAGCAATTTGTATGTCCTGTACTATTTCATATAATATACACTTTCCTGAGTTTGTTGTAGTTCCAGTGTATGACGAAAAGTATGTAAAATTAGATATTGGGAATGTTAATGAGTGTATAATATTGATAACTGTGTGATGAACCATCTTCACAAAAGGTTAAGTTGATTTCCAGCAATTGGAAGGGAAAAACATGACTACAATGCTTTGATACCATATCAAGGATCATTTCAAAACTTTTAACCTATTGAATTGCAGGCTAACAATATATAGAAAAAGCTCACACTAATTGTGGATGATACAAATCATGATTAAATTAGGGAGTAAAAGTCTGCCGATTGAGATGATGATCTAGGCCTTACAGAGAATACTTCAAATGATAAGATATGAGGCAATACTTCAAATGATAAGATATGAGGCAAACCACCCTATAAATTATTTTGGATGGAGGAAAGAAGTAGTTGAACTAACCCCCACCAAAGTAACATATAGCCTCATAGATGGGCGAGGTGTTTCATATATGTTTGTATTGGCGCTTTACGTTTTTAGTTTTCACATACATCTTGCTTATATTTTCGCCAAGTGTTGCCATCTTGTTACCTTAGAGGCTTTAAATAAAATAATGATCATCTAATAGGGTACACCGGAGGTATTCTACAATTATTAATGAACAAGGTGGGTGAACGAAACATGAAAACAAGCTTCACGGGCTATTTTTCTTTTGCCTTTCTCAAACTTGTCTCTGCTGTTTTTTGCAGTTTATCATTTTATATATTTATTATTTATTATTATTTTTATTTTTATTTTCGAGTTGTGTGGGTAAGTGAGGTTGATGTGGCCTCTAAACTCTATGAACCTTAAAAATCAGGATTTGAAAAGACACAAACCAAACATAACTCAAAACATACTGTACGAAGAATGCAATATTAAGCAGCAAAATGCTGCAGAATACACGACCAGAGTAAGCCAAAGCGGAAAATTTAACATAGCAGCATACAAGTGTTACATTGCTTAATTAATATTCCAGTTTTACAACTTAATGAAATACCTAAAACTAAGCATACATACACAAATATACAACGCTAACTGACAAGCCTTGTCCCATGTGTACTCTGTATACAGCTACATAATGGCGTCAACTGACAGAAAATTGTAGGGTTGATAAGTGAATCCAGAATATAATCCATTGAACCTAAGCCCAGGATTCGATTAGTTGCAAACTTCCGAAAACGACAATACTAAACCCATCGTGAAATTTGATACAATGAAAATTTGCAGCCAAATCCACTTATAATCTCAATTAAATAGGTTTGTAGTCTTGCACATACCACTTACATGGCAAATGGCAACTTGTTAGTAATCTAGCATTCTCCAATACCGGATTAATTGAAACTAATTGCTTCCAACAATGTTCTTGCCAATGTGAAGTGATAACGTGCAATCCTGGAGAAATGACCACGTGTATTAAGATCTCGCATTTGTCAATGCGGATCAGGATATATTGAATTTACCTGAATCAATAGCTTCCTATGAGTTCTTAGCTGATGAAGAGAAATAGTGAGCAATGGTTGATCCTCGTTTAGTGGTATTAGAACGCTTAGAAGGCCGAAGCCAGCCCCGGACTTCCCTTTGGATTTCCAGAGGCAGCTCATCAATAACAGAAGGGTCAATGTCCTCAACATTTAGAGCCCATGTGTTACTTCTCTGACAATTTTGATGCTCATTCTTGCCCTCTGCCAATGCACCTCCTTTATGCGCAGTTTGATTCAACATTGAACAACTCTCACTTCCTGAGATAACACTTAGCTTGTGGCAATACTGAAACTGGAGCTCTAGAAAATAGAAATAAGAAATGAATGTGCCCTGATCATACCAGAAGATGGAGGTGCATGATCTTGAGTGAACGCATTGTATGCTTGATCTGTTGAATGAGAGTTGGTCCCTTGATAGTAGCTTAATATGGAACATGATCCCTAAAAAAATAATTGACCAGCATAGAACACACTAATGTTAGTATAAAACTACTACTTACGACAAGTTCACACAGTTATATGAGAAACACCTATCTAAAAAAGATTTGAGATTTCCTGTATGTTTGCTAAAAGCAGTTATTATATATTTAAACTGAAGATCAAGTCATAAAAAGTTTTAGTATGCCTTCTAGCAAGTCAAAAATGAACCTACAACAATGTAGATGTACAAAAAATATTTCAGACATCTTTTTGGACCTTCAGTGGCTAGCATTGTTGAAGTAGCTTGCAGTAACCTTCAAGCATTGCATGGGATGTTAAACAAGTCAATAAGTATGAAAACATTTTGCTACAGAAACAGGACCATTTGAAAAATTCATTAGATAGTGGACGCCCTCAGATAATGAAATAAGAAAGAAGAGTACCTTATCTTTTGTCTTTCTGTCACTAGTTGGAAGTGTTCTATCTTGATTTATTGTGCAATTAATTTTGCTAGTCACTTCACAATCCAACCTTAATTGTTGCTCATCGTCGTTGTTTTCCGTAGTGTAACTTTTGATCCCTGAATGACACCTAAAGTCACATATGGGGTTGGAAAAACATGAAACAAATATGTAATGAGTGAAGAATAAAAGAGAGACCTAACGGAATAGGGGAGAACTCATCTTGGATGAACTCAGCAGATCCATTTAATGGAGTGGAAGAAACACTTTTGCCTTGGAAGAACTTCAAAATTGAGCATGTTCCCTAAGGAAAGAAGATGGTCACATGAACCAGACAACAGATGTTAGATTTAGCATACTAATAAAAATTATATGTGCATACAAGTGTATCGAGATTTCTGCAGGCACCCTGATCAAGCCATTATAAGAGGAATGGTTTGGTTGCCTTGTGTCTGATACAGATTAATAGTTCATTGTGTAAGTTGCTATATTTTTGTGCACCAAAGCTCCGTATCTAAATATTCTACCTAAATCAAAGTCACTGGAAAATGTAAAAATGGAAGGAAAAAAACTTATGAATTTCGCTTAGCTTGTGTGTCATTATACTTTAATATATGAGGTGACACCCAAGTTAAGGCAGAGAACAATCGTAATTTTTTGTACGGAAGGCATTTTCATTGACAAAACATGTCATAAAGATTAAAATAAAGAAAATCAGCATCAGGTTAGGGAGAGAACAATCATAGACTTGTATTATACTAAATTTTGGCAAATCTTGAAATAATGTTTCACAACACAACTTACTGATGGTGTGTCTAATATTTTGCTTGCTGCAATAGATAGTGACGTGATGCCCCATCCGCTGTTCTGGGAACCTAAGAAATCCTTAAGGGCAGAATCAAACAGTTTTTTAGCATCTTCTTGAATTTTCACAATACCATAGCGCAATGGGCAGGACTTTGATGGGAATTTCCTCTGGGACTCCATATCATTTGCCTGAAAAAGAAAATGTAATTTCAATGTTTTTGTATGTGGCAATATACATAAGCATTCAATACCAACAAAACTAGAGAAAAGAGACTGTATCGGCTAGACAATTACAGCCCATACTTTATATGCACTGGCATGTAGGGTCAGCGTATGTGCCACTCGTTTATTCTGGTCGAAGTCAGACTGAATGCGTTCACTTAGTTCTTCGGACAGTTGATTGAGCCAGTGTTCAACCTGAGACACTCCAAAATTTTGGATAAAACAAATAAGACAGTGACAATTTTCAAAAACACTGGAGTACCAGGAAGCTTTCATGACATAAGATAGCAAAATTTAAATTGTTCACAGAAATGTTTTAGTATCAGAAAATTGTCTTCAGCAAAGCTAAATTATCATATTTGCTCATGTATTCTCAGCAATGCTAAAGTATCAGCACCACGAAATCCAAAGTTGTTCCCAGCAACCAAAAAGTATCGGATAATAACAAACATTTGTAAATTTAGGAAAAAATATGGTGGCTTGTACCGAGGACAGTGCATTCAAATGGTAATGGGGTAGAACATATTGATTAAAAGATTAATCATCAGAGTTCACAGACTAAAACCTGAGGGCTCAAGTTAGAGCAAGCAAATTAACGGTAAATAAATATGGTAGCATGGGACTCTAAAAAGAGGTTGATGTAAAACCTGCAATTGCATCACAATGCAGGAAATAATAAACAGAAAAAAAGAAAAACTGCACAAAATGGGTCGTAAACAAACATTATAAGTACAAAATGAAAGCAAAGATATAAAATAGAGGTCAAAGGCAACATCCAGACTGTGTTTGATTGAAGAGAAGGTGAGAGAAATATGGTAAAACGCAAAGAGAAGAACGGAAAGAAAAATTAAGGAATCTTATTTACAATATTCGGGACTGAGGAAGTTGGGCAATTAATTGAAGAAAAAGCAACTCTTACAGTACAGGAGACTTGGTCTTGACACATTTGATTAAGATTTGGTTAAGTTGTAAAACTAGAATATTAATTAAGCAATGTAACACTTGTTAGGGATAAGAAAAAGCATATAAGTTTTACATTTGCTTACAACTTGAGCAAGACCTAGTGAGGCCTTCACTAAACTTTATCTTGCTTTCACAATTTAGGGATAAAAGAAATCAGAAAGGAAATCCTTGCTTCCATCTATTCTCTATTGCGTGCAAAACATGGAAACTAATTTTCTTTTTCATCCCCTCACTGTACTTCAAAGCAGTGCACAGTCTAGGGATACCCCATATTAATGTGAACATGAAGTGTATTAGTGGATAATGAGATAAAATGAATAGATACAAATCTGTTATGCAATAAGATTTGGTAGAAAACTCAAAGCAGATTCTTACAGAAGCAGTAGTTTTCAATGCCTGTGGTCCACGAAATGTTTTTCCACAAGCATGGCTCTTTGGTAGAACACGGCCCTCAACTTCTTCTCCACTAATACCTCTCGCAATAGTCCATAGCCATGTGCTATAAGTAAATCAAATTAGAGAAAGAAATTGAACCTATTAGAAGGACAAAGATAGTCAAAGGACATATACAATAATCGATATGGCATCACAAACTCATACATCGCTGTTAAGAAACATTAGTTTGTTACATATGATGCAAACATTAAAATTGTTATACTCTCAATTCAAGAAGGAGGTACAAGATGAAGAATTTCATAAAAGATATGCAAAAGAATTGCAATTACATCTAGCACCAAATTAAGAAACATATATGAAATAGTTCGATCTGAGCAAATAGGTACCATATACTTCACCAAAAGGTCCATCTTCTAAGTAACTTGACATAAAGTGAAACAAAAGTAGATGATGGATATAGTTACGGAGGCAAAAAAAAAAGGGTTCATAACCTTCTCCAGCACATCCTAATTGTGTTTATAATTTCACCAAAGTAGTTAATTAAGTAGTCTACAGAGAAAATTGAAAAAAAACACATAAGTTCTTGTCAGTTTGACCCTCATTCTTCTTGAAAAGTGAGACAGTCTACAGTATTTCAAATGACATTCATGAGTACTATGAGTGTACTTTTTTCAAGCAGCGCTCCACTTATAATACTATAATAACTGTATGGTTGTGTGTGTGTGTGTGTATCAAGCATAAGTCCCTAAGAAGATTTTTGGAAAAATTCTTTCTTCACAAAGTTTACTTAGTCGATGATCTCACAGTAAGGTTTATCTAGGCAGCAGTTTTCAAGCATTTGAAGCCATAACTTTCTAAGTTACAAGTAGTCAATATTTCAACACTAGACTTCATTATCTAGTACCACAAAACTTGACAACACAAGTTTCTCAATATCATGCATTCTATTTTGAAATACTTTTAGACTTAATTATTTTCAAGTAGAAACTTCCAACTAGCTAGCTTATGAACGGAGGTTACAACATTGCAAGTTTTCGGCTTCTTCATAGCAGTCAATTGTTGTTGATTTAATCATTTAACTTGCTAAATACTTAATTCTATAACTTTTGGTATATAAGTAAAATTGGTTGTAACATATGTCATCCCAGCTTGGCAATTTGACCTTAGTCCTCAATAAACCCATGAAAGATTGAACATACAGGTCATACAAACATATCCTTATCCTTCAATCATGGTAAATAGACCAAGTCACCCACCCTGTGTTAATGCCATAAAGCTCTTGTAACTTTTCTTCAGAGAAATGTAGAAGATCACCAACAGTATTCACTCGAGATCACTTTGCAAAGAGCTTCCAAGTTTTCCTCCAAGCTGTTTCCTATAAGGTACACAAGCGACCAGCTGCAATTAAGTGAATACTAATTTTGCAGTTAAAGAAAAATACTGTTAAAATGTCATATGCCAGAAGCATCGCAACATTTAAAAGAATGGCTGGTAGGTATAATTTTCACTAAATGATACCATGGTAATTAGCACTTGTATTATTACATTTTCTTCACAGGCAAGGTAGCTAGCAGGTCCTTTACTGATGAAGATGGTACAACTGTTTGTTGTGCAGGTTTATTCATTGCGCTTGCTAGTTTTGCTAACATCTGTCATATGCCACATTCAGAAGCACATGTAAGAGGTTGGACCAAAACAGAAAACCTGACAGCAAAGATATAGCAATAAACTAACAAAAAAAAAAAAAAAAAAACTAAACAGCTGATTTTTACAACCAAAATGACCAATAAGACAACATTTTGCAATTTGGTCTTCTGTATAAGGCTATAAGCTATGAAACTGAAGCTTAAAGCAAACAAGGGTGTAGAACTCGCATTTTAGTCAAGCTACCTTATTGTGCGCAATGCCAGCTGAACACGTGAACTTGGTTTCCTCCAAAACTTTCATGCGAAGACGTGCCACTATAATCGCCCCACAAGCTAATAGCTTATCCCAATGATCGGCGTCACTTTGATAGAACCACTCTCTCACTTTAGTTGCCCTGTCATCTTCATCCTGAAAAGTGCCAAGTTCAGTATTGACTTCAAGAATCAAGACAGCCGAGGAACTTTTCCCTGAACAGTACTAAGTTGCCAAAAAAGAGCCCTATGCATTATGAAGGATCCAGCTAGAAGAACAATCTTATTTAAGTTGCAACTATTTCAAGCGATATTTAAGATATGCAGAAATATACTAAAGATATGCATATACTTGCAGAAAATAGACAATAAAGGTTTAAGACTTACAGCAGTCACACCCAAAACATGTGATTTCAACACCTCCTCATCTATCTCCTCCAACACCTCAGGAGGAGTTTCTAATAACATTGATTCAGCAGCCTCAGTTAAGTCAAGATAAACTTCATCAATTGATGCACGCTCACATCTTCCTTTTGAAGACAGTATGCTGACGACCTGTAACACAGATACCACCCAAAATTTGATGAGAAAAATGACGAACCTCACATTTTTCAAAAAACTGTAAAGTTTAGGAAAATATCAAAGTTCAAACCTCAGAGCCAGCATTTCGATATAAATTCAAATCGGCTTTACCACGGGCAACTGGAACCTGAACTAAATTGATATCTGGGCAGACCTCCTTGGCCTCGTCTCCTCGCATAGAGCTGAGGGTCTTGAATTAGTAACACAATGGAGCCTCTCTGAATGTGAAAATATTACTGCTAGAAAAATAATCTCACCGTTTTACGCCAAATTTACGAGCTTCGTAGCTTACTGCAATCAAGCCTCCACCTTTCCAAGAGTTATACTGCACTACAGCAGTAGGCAAACCCCTAAGTTCAGGTTGCCTTCGTTGCTCCACTACAATATGAAAAATACACAGACCAAATTAATATACTCTATTAAGGGAAATGGGTAAATTATCCAAGATTTGAACTTTAATTTTCCTTATTTGAGTAAAACAGGATTAGAAATTGGTCATAGATCAATTTAGGGTTCAATTAAATTTACACAAAACACTGCTTTATGAAATTAAAGAGAATTGGAATGAATTTATTAGGAAGAATCGAAACCCTAAAAAATAAGAAAATTGGGGGTTTAGGAAAGGAAACCTTGGACGTAGAAGCAATCCATGTCGACGTGAGCGATTACACGAGCATCTAGAGGTTCCGGGCGCGCCATCGGCATTTTTTTTTAACCCTGTTCCCTCCTAAAATTGAGTCCGGGGTTTTTGTTGAGAATGGATTTGAGCCCTCTCTCATATTCAGTGGGCTTGACTTGGCTAGGCTACTGGCCCAACCAAGTGTAATCTGGTTATCTCACATAACCCCTCTAGACTTTGGGGTGTTGTTTCACAAATCTCCCTTGAACTCCTAACCTTATCTCACGTGACCCTTTTGCCAGTAATTTGCAAATAACTAAAATATTTTTGAGAGAAAAGTTCCAACTTGTCATTTACAGATAACATACCCCCCGCCCCTAATATTTGGGTTTTTTCTCTCGAGAAAATTTTATTTATTTACAAATTACATGTAGGGGGGTCGGGTGAAAAAGGTCGAAGTTCAGGGGGGTTATGTGAGACACCCTAAAGATCATGGGGGTTATGTGAGATAAACAAAATTTTGGAGGTTAAGTGCAACACCCCCCAAAGTTCAGAGGGATTTGTGGAATTAACCCCCTTTTCCTCTCTTTTTTCCTTTCTTTCTTTTCTTTTCCTTTTCCTTTTTTTTATTTATATAAAGTGCTTGGAATATAAAACTGGCTTTTATAGTGGAAAATATATATTCAAAAAGATTTTTTTTCTTTTAATATTTTTTTCTTTACTTCAAGGATAAAGAAAACTTGATGCGGCAATGATAAGTTCGGTAAGGAAAAGCTATAGTGAAAGAGTAAATACTTTCTTAGGGGTATCTTCTTATATCCTTAAAGTTTGGGGAGATAAATGAATGAAACTGATTGAGCTTTAATTTATGTGGAAAATTTGATTTTCATTGATATGACAAGTTGAATTCATATATTAATTGCCGGAGCTTATTTGCGATATTTCAATTTCCATCATATTGAATTGTACGGAAGTCTCAAGTTAGGACTGTGATCTGTTTTGTTGAGAAAGTATCCGGTGGGAATCACCTATGACATTAAACATGTCTTAAAGGATGTCAACCGTTGAATCGAACATAAATTCAAATCTAATGATTCAACGGTTGACATCATTTGGGTGCACATTTAATATCATGAACCCGGTGCACTTAATACTTTCCCTTTTCCAAAACAAGTTATAGCTTTTAAAGGAAAACAAGAAATAATTAATTAATTTTGACAAGATTTATGCGCCTTATGGCGACAAAGTATCAGAAAGAGGCAAATACATAAACATGCATAAAGAGGCAAATGAACTCACTATAAAGAGGCAAATGAACTCACTATAGCATATTATCAAAATTAGACACTTATTGGGCATATACATAAACATGCATCCCAATCTCTTCTTCTCACTAATTAACCCAAGCATTGCCATTTACAATACACAACCTCCCCTTCTTTTAACTTAGACATACATGCGACTCATCCCTCAACCATTAACCACGCCCAAAATCTCGGTAGGCGGGATAAAACAATCAACAGACAACCCAGGGACATTAAACACCACATCCTCAATCCTCCACTCCTCCTCCATCCTCGTCCTACTCCTACTCCCCGACCCCTCTCCAAACCGAAACACCGTCGCCACCGTCTTCCCTCTATGCGCAACGAGCACTCCGTCAACCTGTCGATAGTCCTCGATCGTGGTCCCGATGGTCGTCTCCCAGTAACTGGCGTCGGATCCTGGGGTCTGGACACGAGTCAGGTGCGAGTCCTCGATGTAGATGAGTAGACCGCTTCGTTGGCTGAAGTAGCCGTAGAGGACGTGACGGATGACTTCGGCGTGGGCATCGCTGCGCTCCACGACGGATGCTCGGTCCGCTGAGACTTTGAGGACGAAGCAGTTGTCGTTGTTGATGCGTTTCTCGCCTAGGCATTGAGCTGTTGTGAACATGCTCGCTGTGCTCTTTGGATCCAAGCCCTGTTTTCATTTGCAAAATTGTAAACTTTTAAGTACTATTGGATGGTGAAATGTACATGATCTTATGACTATATATCATTAACATTATCATGGTAAGTTCTTTAAAATGGAAGACATCATAGTTGTGGATTTATAGTAGTTTAGTGGATATAATAAAAAACTGGGTTGTTTCGATATTAGTCCAATCAATCCTCAAATCATTGAATTGCTATTAGGTTCACCATTTCAAATTTATTTCAAAATTAGTCCCTAAAATCATTGAATTGCTATTACGCCCCATTCCGTATACATTGTTTCAAATTAATCTCTCCAATTGCTACTCTACTTTTGATCGAATGGACTAATTTGAACAATTTATGAGAATTTGGGGACCTGATAATAATTTCAATGATTCGAGGAACTAATTTTGAAATATTAAGATCTAAGGGACTAATATCGAAATAGCCCTTATATATTTTTGCAGTGTTTTTGTAAATTTAACTTAACTGTCAACATATCCTATAATAATGGACTCTACCTTAGTGTTTATAGAGTTCAGTCAACTATGTAGATATTGTTTTCACACGACTGACTGAACCTAGGCTGGATTTGGTCCAAGTTGCAATTTGGAGGGACCATGAATACTTTTATTTTGAGGATGAGTTGTTACTTGTTAGGTTTGTCTCAACCGCAAGAATGTTCTTCATTCTGTCCTGACCCTTCACCTAACATATTTGGCATATTATTGGTTCTCAGACTTTGAAACACACAATGAAAACCCCAAATAAATTAGTAAGAAAACCCCAAATAAAATAGTAAAAATACTAGCATACACTTTATGATCATAACCTAATCATGACTACAATCTTCTCATGATCAATTATGCCTTTTCCTTTCTAGCTTTATATATTTTAATTCAAACGGCAGCCTTGACAAAAGCTCAATTCAATTGTCAGAGAATCATATAAATCCATTATCTTCAATTTTAATTCAAATTAATAGCTTTGAACCTTAGATCTCTTTGGAGAAGAAACCTTGGGCAAGGTGGCTTTGGAGAGGTCTATAAAGGATTATTGAACAATGAGGATGTTGCAATAAAAGGGTCTCTGCAGGGTCTAAACAAGGCAAGAAAGAGTACATATCCGAAGTCAAGATTATTAGCCGTTTAAGGCACCGAAATTTGGTACAACTCGTAGGTTGGTGCCATAAACAAAGCGAATTTCTCCTCGTTTACAAGTTTATGCCTAATGGAAGCCTCGACGCTCATCTTTACAATCAAGAAAAGTTCTTACCATGGCCGGAGAGATACAAAATTGCTCTCGGTTTAGCTTCTTGTTTGCTCTATCTTCATGAAGAATGGGAGCAATGTGTAGTGCACCGAGATATCAAACCAAGTAATGTGATGCTGGATTCAGAATTTGAAGCTAAGTTAGGTGATTTTGGGTTAGCTAGACTTGTTGACCATGAAATTGGCTCTCAGACTACTATGCTTGCAGGCACAATGGGATACTTTGCCCCTGAAAGCATCGAAACTGGCAGAGCGAGAAAAGAATCTGATGTTTATAGCTTTGGAATAGTTGCACTCGAAATTGCTTGTGGGAGAAAACCTATAGAATTTGGTAAGATTAAGCTAGTAGAGTGGGTATGGGAACTATATGGGAAAAAGATGATTTTTGAAGCTGCAGATGAGAGATTAAAGATGGATTTCGATGAGAGAGAAATGGAGCAGTTGATGGTTGTAGGATTATGGTGTGCACATCCTGATCATATTCTAAGACCATCGATCAGACAAGCGATAAGTGCCCTTAAGTTTGAATCCCCTTTGCCAAATCTTCCCCCTTCAATGCCAGTTCCAAGTTTTGTGGCGCCTTTGATGCTAGATATTTTGCGTGGATCGTCTGTTGCAGGTTCAGGTGGTATGAGTTCTGGTGTCACTGGTTATACTACAAATTCTTCGAATATGACACAGTCTTCAGGTTCACCATCCAGTTTCTTGTTGAAATCACACAAATCAGAGACCTGATACTTCTGCGAAGTCTTTTTTTTTTTTTGGGTATGTTTGTTCTCTCTTTGTTGTGCATGTATACAGTTTAGTATTTGAATAGTAATGCACCACTCGATATTTAGCAATTTGTATGTCCTGTACTATTTCATATAATATACACTTTCCTGAGTTTGTTGTAGTTCCAGTGTATGACGAAAAGTATGTAAAATTAGATATTGGGAATGTTAATGAGTGTATAATATTGATAAATGTGTGATGAACCATCTTCACAAAAGGTTAAGTTGATTTCCAGCAATTGGAAGGGAAAAACATGACTAGAATGCTTTGATACCATATCAAGGATCATTTCAAAAACTTTTAACCTATTGAATTGCAGGCTAACAATATACAGAAAAAGCTCACACTAATTTTGGATGATACAAATCATGATTAAATTAGGGAGTAAAAAGTCTGCCGATTGAGAAGATGAGAAGATGATCTAGGCCTTACAGAGAATACTTCAAATGATAAGATATGAGGCAATACTTCAAATGATAAGATATGAGGCAAACCACCCTATAAATTATTTTGGATGGAGGAAAGAAGTAGTTGAACTAACCCCCACCAAAGTAACATATAGCCTCATAGATGGGCGAGGTGTTTCATATATGTTTGTATTGGCGCTTTACGTTTTTAGTTTTCACATACATCTTGCTTATATTTTCGCCAAGTGTTGCCATCTTGTTACCTTAGAGGCTTTAAATAAAATAATGATCATCTAATAGGGTACACCGGAGGTATTCTACAATTATTAATGAACAAGGTGGGTGAACGAAACATGAAAACAAGCTTCACGGGCTATTTTTCTTTTGCCTTTCTCAAACTTGTCTCTGCTGTTTTTTGCAGTTTATCATTTTATATATTTATTATTTATTATTATTTTTATTTTTATTTTCGAGTTGTGTGGGTAAGTGAGGTTGATGTGGCCTCTAAACTCTATGAACCTTAAAATCAGGATTTGAAAAGACACAAACCAAACATAACTCAAAACATACTGTACGAAGAATGCAATATTAAGCAGCAAAATGCTGCAGAATACACGACCAGAGTAAGCCAAAGCGGAAAATTTAACATAGCAGCATACAAGTGTTACATTGCTTAATTAATATTCCAGTTTTACAACTTAATGAAATACCTAAAACTAAGCATACATACACAAATATACAACGCTAACTGACAAGCCTTGTCCCATGTGTACTCTGTATACAGCTACATAATGGCGTCAACTGACAGAAAATTGTAGGGTTGATAAGTGAATCCAGAATATAATCCATTGAACCTAAGCCCAGGATTCGATAAGTTGCAAACTTCCGAAAACGACAATACTAAACCCATCGTGAAATTTGATACAATGAAAATTTGCAGCCAAATCCACTTATAATCTCAATTAAATAGGTTTGTAGTCTTGCACATACCACTTACATGGCAAATGGCAACTTGTTAGTAATCTAGCATTCTCCAATACCGGATTAATTGAAACTAATTGCTTCCAACAATGTTCTTGCCAATGTGAAGTGATAACGTGCAATCCTGGAGAAATGACCACGTGTATTAAGATCTCGCATTTGTCAATGCGGGATCAGGATATATTGAATTTACCTGAATCAATAGCTTCCTATGAGTTCTTAGCTGATGAAGAGAAATAGTGAGCAATGGTTGATCCTCGTTTAGTGGTATTAGAACGCTTAGAAGGCCGAAGCCAGCCCCGGACTTCCCTTTGGATTTCCAGAGGCAGCTCATCAATAACAGAAGGGTCAATGTCCTCAACATTTAGAGCCCATGTGTTACTTCTCTGACAATTTTGATGCTCATTCTTGCCCTCTGCCAATGCACCTCCTTTATGCGCAGTTTGATTCAACATTGAACAACTCTCACTTCCTGAGATAACACTTAGCTTATGGCAATACTGAAACTGGAGCTTTAGAAAATAGAAATAAGAAATGAATGTGCCCTGATCATACCAGAAGATGGAGGTGCATGATCTTGAGTGAACGCATTGTATGCTTGATCTGTTGAATGAGAGTTGGTCCCTTGATAGTATCTTAATATGGAACATGATCCCTAAAAAAATAATTGACCAGCATAGAACACACTAATATTAGTATAAAACTACTACTTACGACAAGTTCACACAGTTATATGAGAAACACCTATCTAAAAAAGATTTGAGATTTCCTGTATGTTTGCTAAAAGCAGTTATTATATATTTAAACTGAAGATCAAGTCATAAAAAGTTTTAGTATGCCTTCTAGCAAGTCAAAAATGAACCTACAACAATGTAGATGCACAAAAAATATTTCAGACATCTTTTTGGACCTTCAGTGGCTAGCATTGTTGAAGTAGCTTACAGTAACCTTCAAGCATTGCATGGGATGTTAAACAAGTCAATAAGTATGAAAACATTTTGCTACAGAAACAAGACCATTTGAAAAATTCATTAGATAGTGGACGCCCTCAGATAATGAAATAAGAAAGAAGAGTACCTTATCTTTTGCCTTTCTGTCACTAGTTGGAAGTGTTCTATCTAGATTTATTGTGCAATTAGTTTTGCTAGTCACTTCACAATCCAACCTTAATTGTTGCTCATCGTCGTTGTTTTCCGTAGTGTAACTTTTGATCCCTGAATGACACCTAAAGTCACATACGGGGTTGGAAAAACATGAAACAACTATGTAATGAGTGAAGAATAAAAGAGAGACCTAACGGAATAGGGGAGAACTCATCTTGGATGAACTCAGCAGATCCATTTAATGGAGTGGAAGAAACACTTTTGCCTTGGAAGAACTTCAAAATTGAGCATGTTCCCTAAGAAAAGAAGATGGTCACATGAACCAGACAACAGGTGTTAGATTTAGCATACTAATAAAAATTATATGTGCATACAAGTGTATCGAGATTTCTGCAGGCACCCTGATCAAGCCATTATAAGAGGAATGGTTTGGTTGCCTTGTGTCTGATACAGATTAATAGTTCATTGTGTAAGTTGCTATATTTTTGTGCACCAAAGCTCCGTATCTAAATATTCTACCTAAATCAAAGTCACTGGAAAATGTAAAATGGAAGGAAAAAACTTATGAATTTCGCAGCTTGTGTGTCATTATACTTTAATATATGAGGTGACACCCAAGTTAAGGCAGAGAACAATCGTAATTTTTTGTACGGAAGGCATTTTCATTGACAAAACATGTCATAAAGATTAAAATAAAGAAAATCAGCATCAGGTTAGGGAGAGAACAATCATAGACTTGTATTATACTAAATTTTGGCAAATCTTGAAATAATGTTTCACAACACAACTTACTGATGGTGTGTCCAATATTTTGCTTGCTGCAATAGATAGTGACGTGATGACCCATCCGCTGTTCTGGGAACCTAAGAAATCCTTAAGGGCAGAATCAAACAGTTTTTTAGCATCTTCTTGAATTTTCACAATACCATAGCGCAATGGGCAGGACTTTGATGGGAATTTCCTCTGGGACTCCATATCATTTGCCTGAAAAAGAAAATGTAATTTCAATGTTTTTGTATGTGGCAATGTACATAAGCATTCAATACCAACAAAACTAGAGAAAAGAGACTGTATCGGCTAGACAATTACAGCCCATACTTTATATGCACTGGCATGTAGGGTCAGCGTATGTGCCACTCGTTTATTCTGGTCAAAGTCAGACTGAATGCGTTCACTTAGTTCTTCGGACAGTTGATTGAGCCAGTGTTCAACCTGAGACACTCCAAAATTTTGGATAAAACAAATAAGACAGTGACAATTTTCAAAAACACTGGAGTACCAGGAAGCTTTCATGACATAAGATAGCAAAATTTAAATTGTTCACAGAAATGCTTTAGTATCAGAAAATTGTCTTCAGCAAAGCTAAATTATCATATTTGCTCATGTATTCTCAGCAATGCTAAAGTATCAGCACCGTGAAATCCAAAGTTGTTCCCAGCAACCAAAAAGTATCGGATAATAACAAACATTTGTAAATTTAGGAAAAAATATGGTGGCTTGTACCGAGGACAGTGCATTCAAATGGTAATGGGGTAGAACATATTGATTAAAAGATTAATCATCAGAGTTCACAGACTAAAACCTGAGGGCTCAAGTTAGAGCAAGCAAATTAACGGTAAATAAATATGGTAGCATGGGACTCTAAAAAGAGATTGATGTAAAGCCTGCAATTGCATCACAATGCAGGAAATAATAAACAGAAAAAAAGAAAAACTGCACAAAATGGGTCGTAAACAAACATTATAAGTACAAAATGAAAGCAAAGATATAAAATAGAGGTCAAAGGCAACATCCAGACTGTGTTTGATTGAAGAGAAGGTGAGAGAAATATGGTAAAACGCAAAGAGAAGAACGGAAAGAAAAATTAAGGAATCTTATTTACAATATTAGGGACTGAGGAAGTTGTGCAATTAATTGAAGAAAAAGCAACTCTTACAGTACAGGAGACTTGGTCTTGACACATTTGATTAAGATTTGGTTAAGTTGTAAAACTAGAATATTAATTAAGCAATGTAACACTTGTTAGGGATAAGAAAAAGCATATAAGTTTTACATTTGCTTACAACTTGAGCAAGACCTAGTGAGGCCTTCACTAAACTTTATCTTGCTTTCACAATTTAGGGATAAAAGAAATCAGAAAGGAAATCCTTGCTTCCATCTATTCTCTATTAGCGTGCAAAACATGGAAACTAATTTTCTTTTTCATCCCCTCACTGTACTTCAAAGCAGTGCACAGTCTAGGGATACCCCATATTAATGTGAACATGAAGTGTATTAGTGGATAATCAGATAAAATGAATAGATACAAATCTGTTATGCAATAAGATTTGGTAGAAAACTCAAAGCAGATTCTTACAGAAGCAGTAGTTTTCAATGCCTGTGGTCCACGAAATGTTTTTCCACAAGCATGGCTCTTTGGTAGAACACGGCCCTCAACTTCTTCTCCACTAATACCTCTCGCAATAGTCCATAGCCATGTGCTATAAGTAAATCAAATTAGAGAAAGACATTGAACCTATTAGAAGGACAAAGATAGTCAAAGGACATATACAATAATCGATATGGCATCACAAACTCATACATCGCTGTTAAGAAACATTAGTTTGTTACATATGATGCAAACATTAAAATTGTTATACTCTCAATTCAGTAAGGAGGTACAAGATGAAGAATTTCATAAAAGATATGCAAAAGAATTGCAATTACATCTAGCACCAAATTAAGAAACATATATGAAATAGTTCGATCTGAGCAAATAGGTACCATATACTTCACCAAAAGGTCCATCTTCTAAGTAACTTGACATAAAGTGAAACAAAAGTAGATGATGGATATAGTTCTGAGGAGGCAAAAAAAAGGGTTCATAACCTTCTCCAGCACATCCTAATTGTGTTTATAATTTCACCAAAGTAGTTAATTAAGTAGTCTACAGAGAAAATTGAAAAAAAACACATAAGTTCTTGTCAGTTTGACCCTCATTCTTCTTGAAAAGTGAGACAGTCTACAGTATTTCAAATGACATTCATGAGTACTATGAGTGTACTTTTTTCAAGCAGCGCTCCACTTATAATACTATAATAACTGTATGGTTGTGTGTGTGTGTATCAAGCATAAGTCCCTAGGAAGATTTATGGAAAAATTCTTTCTTCACAAAGTTTACTTTGTCGATGATCTCACAGTAAGGTTTATCTAGGCAGCAGTTTTCAAGCATTTGAAGCCATAACTTTCTAAGTTACAAGTAGTCAATATTTCAACACTAGACTTCATTATCTAGTACCACAAAACTTGACAACACAAGTTTCTCAATATCATGCATTCTATTTTGAAATACTTTTTAGACTTAATTATTTTCAAGTAGAAACTTCCAACTAGCTAGCTTATGAACGGAGGTTACAACATTGCAAGTTTTCCGGCTTCTTCATAGCAGTCAATTGTTGTTGATTTAATCATTTAACTTGCTAAATACTTAATTCTATAACTTTTGGTATATAAGTAAAATTGGTTGTAACATATGTCATCCCAGCTTGGCAATTTGACCTTAGTCCTCAATAAACCCATGAAAGATTGAACATACAGGTCATACAAACATATCCTTATCCTTCAATCATGGTAAATAGACCAAGTCACCCACCCTGTGTTAATGCCATAAAGCTCTTGTAACTTTTCTTCAGAGAAATGTAGAAGATCACCAACAGTATTCACTCCGAGATCACTTTGCAAAGAGCTTCCAAGTTTTCCTCCAAGCTGTTTCCTATAAGGTACACAAACGGCCAGCTGCAATTAAGTGAATACTAATTTTGCAGGTAAAGAAAAACACTGTTAAAATGTCATATGCCAGAAGCATCGCAACATTTAAAAGAATGGCTGGTAGGTATAATTTTCACTAAATGATACCATGGTAATTAGCACTTGTATTATTACATTTTCTTCACAGGCAAGGTAGCTAGCAGGTCCTTTACTGATGAAGATGGTACAACTGTTTGTTGTGCAGGTTTATTCATTGCGCTTGCTAGTTTTGCTAACATCTGTCATATGCCACATTCAGAAGCACATGTAAGAGGTTGGACCAAAACAGAAAACCTGACAACAAAGATATAGCAATAAACTAACAACGAAAAAAAAAACTAAACTGCTGATTTTTACAACCAAAATGACCAATAAGACAACATTTTGCAATTTGGTCTTCTGTATAAGGCTATAAGCTATGAAACTGAAGCTTAAAGCAAACAAGGGTGTAGAACTCGCATTTTAGTCAAGCTACCTTATTGTGCGCAATGCCAGCTGAACACGTGAACTTGGTTTCCTCCAAAACTTTCATGCGAAGACGTGCCACTATAATGGCCCCACAAGCTAATAGCTTATCCCGATGATCGGCGTCACTTTGATAGAACCACTCTCTCACTTTAGTTGCCCTGTCATCTTCATCCTGAAAAGTGCCAAGTTCAGTATTGACTTCAAGAATCAAGACAGCCGAGGAACTTTTCCCTGAACAGTACTAAGTTGCCAAAAAAGAGCCCTATGCATTATGAAGGATCCATCTAGAAGAACAATCTTATTTAAGTTTCAACTATTTCAAGCGATATTTAAGATATGCAGAAATATACTAAATATATGCATATACTTGCAGAAAATAGATAATAAAGGTTTATGACTTACAGCAGTCACACCCAAAACATGTGATTTCAACACCTCCTCATCTATCTCCTCCAACACCTCAGGAGGAGTTTCTAATAACATTGATTCAGCAGCCTCAGTTAAGTCAAGATAAACTTCATCAATTGATGCACGCTCACATCTTCCTTTTGAAGACAGTATGCTGACGACCTGTAACACAGATACCACCCAAAAATTTGATGAGAAAAATCACGAACCTCACATTTTTCAAAAAACTGTAAAGTTTATGAAAATATCAAAGTTCAAACCTCAGAGCCAGCATTTCGATATAAATTCAAATCGGCTTTACCACGGGCAACCGGAACCTGAACTAAATTGATATCTGGGCAGACCTCCTTGGCCTCGTCTCCTCGCATAGAGCTGAGGGTCTTGAATTAGTAACACAATTGAGCCTCTCTGAATGTGAAAATATTACTGCTAGAAAACTAATCTCACCGTTTAACACCAAATTTACGAGCTTCGTAGCTTACTGCAATCAAGCCTCCACCTTTCCAAGAGTTATACTGCACTACAGCAGTAGGCAAACCCCTAAGTTCAGGTTGCCTTCGTTGCTCCACTACAATATGAAAAATACACAGACCAAATTAATATACTCTATTAAGGGAAATGGGTAAATTATCCAAGATTTGAACTTTAATTTTCCTTATTTGAGTAAAACAGGATTAGAAATTGGTCATAGATCAATTTAGGGTTCAATTAAATTTACACGAAACACTGCTTTATGAAATTAAAGAGAATTGGAATGTATTTATTAGGAAGAATCGAAACCCTAAAAAATAAGAAAATTGGGGGTTTAGGGAAGGAAACCTTGAACGTAGAAGCAATCCATGTCGACGTGAGCGATTACACGAGCATCTAGAGGTTCCGGGCGCGCGATCGGCATTTTTTTTACCCTGTTCCCTCCTACAATTGAGTCCGGGGTTTTTGTTGAGAATGGATTTGAGCCCTCTCTAACAATAATCAGCGGGCTTGAATTGGCTAGGCTACTGGCCCAACCAAGTGTAATCTGGTTATCTCACATAAGCCCTCTAGACTTTGGGGTGTTTCACAAATCTCCCTTGAACTCCTAACCTTATCTCACGTGACCCTTTTGCCAGTAATTTGCAAATAACTAAAATATTTTTGAGAGAAAAGTTCCAACTTGTCATTTACAGATAACATACCCCCCGCCCCTAATATTTGGGTTTTTTCTCTCGAGAAAATTTTATTTATTTACAAATTACATGTAGGGGGGTCGGGTGAAAAAGGTCGAAGTTCAGGGGGGTTATGTGAGACACCCTAAAGATCATGGGGGTTATGTGAGATAAACAAAATTTTGGAGGTTAAGTGCAACACCCCCCAAAGTTCAGAGGGATTTGTGGAATTAACCCCCTTTTCCTCTCTTTTTTCCTTTCTTTCTTTTCTTTTCCTTTTCCTTTTTTTTATTTATATAAAGTGCTTGGAATATAAAACTGGCTTTTATAGTGGAAAATATATATTCAAAAAGATTTTTTTTTTCTTTTTAATATTTTTTTTCTTTACTTCAAGGATAAAGAAAACTTGATGCGGCAATGATAAGTTCGGTAAGGAAAAGCTATAGTGAAAGAGTAAATACTTTCTTAGGGGGTATCTTCTTATATCCTTAAAGTTTGGGGAGATAAATGAATGAAACTGATTGAGCTTTAATTTATGTGGAAAATTTGATTTTCATTGATATGACAAGTTGAATTCATATATTAATTGCCGGAGCTTATTTGCGATATTTCAATTTCCATCATATTGAATTGTACGGAAGTCTCAAGTTAGGACTGTGATCTCTGTTTTGTTGAGAAAGTATCCGGTGGGAATCACCTATGACATTAAACATGTACTTAAAGGATGTCAACCGTTGAATCTGAACATAAATTTCGAAATCTAATGATTCAACGGTTGACATCATTTGGGTGCACATTTAATATCATGAACCCGGGTGCACTTAATACTTTCCCCTTTTCCAAAACAAGTTATAGCTTTTAAAGGAAAACAAGAAATAATTAATTAATTTTGACAAGATTTATGCGCCTTATGGCGACAAAGTATCAGAAAGAGGCAAATACATAAACATGCATAAAGAGGCAAATGAACTCACTATAAAGAGGCAAATGAACTCACTATAGCATATTATCAAAATTAGACACTTATTGGGCATATACATAAACATGCATCCCAATCTCTTCTTCTCACTAATTAACCCAAGCATTGCCATTTACAATACACAACCTCCCCTTCTTTTAACTTAGACATACATGCGACTCATCCCTCAACCATTAACCACGCCCAAAATCTCGGTAGGCGGGATAAAACAATCAACAGACAACCCAGGGACATTAAACACCACATCCTCAATCCTCCACTCCTCCTCCATCCTCGTCCTACTCCTACTCCCCGACCCCTCTCCAAACCGAAACACCGTCGCCACCGTCTTCCCTCTATGCGCAACGAGCACTCCGTCAACCTGTCGATAGTCCTCGATCGTGGTCCCGATGGTCGTCTCCCAGTAACTGGCGTCGGATCCTGGGGTCTGGACACGAGTCAGGTGCGAGTCCTCGATGTAGATGAGTAGACCGCTTCGTTGGCTGAAGTAGCCGTAGAGGACGTGACGGATGACTTCGGCGTGGGCATCGCTGCGCTCCACGACGGATGCTCGGTCCGCTGAGACTTTGAGGACGAAGCAGTTGTCGTTGTTGATGCGTTTCTCGCCTAGGCATTGAGCTGTTGTGAACATGCTCGCTGTGCTCTTTGGATCCAAGCCCTGTTTTCATTTGCAAAATTGTAAACTTTTAAGTACTATTGGATGGTGAAATGTACATGATCTTATGACTATATATCATTAACATTATCATGGTAAGTTCTTTAAAATGGAAGACATCATAGTTGTGGATTTATAGTAGTTTAGTGGATATAATAAAAAACTGGGTTGTTTCGATATTAGTCCAATCAATCCTCAAATCATTGAATTGCTATTAGGTTCACCATTTCCAAATTTATTTCAAAAGTAGTCCCTAAAATCATTGAAATTGCTATTACGCCCCCATTCCGTATACATTGTTTCAAATTAATCTCTCCAATTGCTACTCTACTTTTGATCGAATGGACTAATTTGAACAATTTATGAGAATTTGGGGACCTGATAATAATTTCAATGATTCGAGGAACTAATTTTGAAATATTAAGATCTAAGGGACTAATATCGAAATAGCCCTTATATATTTTTGCAGTGTTTTTGTAAATTTAACTTAACTGTCAACATATCCTATAATAATGGACTCTACCTTAGTGTTTATAGAGTTCAGTCAACTATGTAGATATTGTTTTCACACGACTGACTGAACCTAGGCTGGATTTGGTCCAAGTTGCAATTTGGAGGGACCATGAATACTTTTATTTTGAGGATGAGTTGTTACTTGTTAGGTTTGTCTCAACCGCAAGAATGTTCTTCATTCTGTCCTGACCCTTCACCTAACATATTTGGCATATTATTGGTTCTCAGACTTTGAAACACACAATGAAAACCCCAAATAAAATAGTAAGAAAACCCCAAATAAAATAGTAAAAATACTAGCATACACTTTATGATCATAACCTAATCATGACTACAATCTTCTCATGATCAATTATGCCTTTTCCTTTCTAGCTTTATATATTTTAATTCAAACGGCAGCCTTGACAAAAGCTCAATTCAATTGTCAGAGAATCATATAAATCCATTATCTTCAATTTTTAATTCAAATTAATAGCTTTGAACCTTAGATCTCTTTGGAGAAGAAACCTTAACATGATTAACTAATTAATTACCTGTATTATGCGTCTCAGAGGTCGCTGGGGGCCTCTAGCAGCATTCATACCAAGCCAAGGCAAATGCCTCCACACCATTTTACCGTTGCAGCCTGCAACCACCTTGTATCCTGCGACCACCATCTCCATCAACCACATCCCCGGCGACATCTGCCACAACACGAAGCAGCCGTTCTCCCCGCCACTGCCTTTTCCTGCGGCCACATTCCTCCTCATGACCCTCCCCGACCCATTCTCTGTCTCGCACCGAACCATTTTCACGCTTCCAGTCGCGTACATGCTCTTTTTAAACTGCAGTTTCATGCAACTGGTAGCTGCTAGGTACTGATGAATTATGTACCTAGCCGACAATGTTTCCTACGGAATAACAAAAGATTTTAGTTAATGTTTTTCCTAATGTATCGAAATTTCGAACTTATAATATATGGTTAATTGCGGATAGACCCCCTGTAGCTAGTGTCTTTGTTTTGAACGTACTGTCTCTCTAGTTTTTCTTTGCTGCAAATAGATATTCATATCCTGAGCGAATTTTTTTTTTGGCTATTCACCCTCAGGGTTCTATTTTTCAAATAACAAAACGATTTTCTCTCTCTCTAAGGGTAAACGAGTCAAAAAATTGCTAAGGGGTCTATCTGATAAAAATAAACCAGAGAGGCAGTAAGATCAAAACAGCGATACTACGAGGGTCTATCCGCAATTAACCCTGTAATGCAAGTTAATACTCGTACTATCGGGCTGTCTTTGAGGGTGTTTTTGAGAGTAAAGGGGTGAGTCGGCTGATCAGAAGGCCAGGGAACCGGAGCAAGTGGACATCCGAGAACTCCGACAACCAGCCTCAAATCCAATCCCCTCAACGAATGTAAGTGACTTCCAGATTGCGACCGAACCCAAGTTCGGATCACTTCCCAGGATTTCTCCTTCTTGGCTCTGGATTCACCCTGTGCTTCAGGGTCGGGACCCTCCATTAACGGTGTTAGAGGCTGCACACACCAAACATGACTCTGTTTCTGGCTCTTTGGACCCATGAACTTCAATGGCAATGATAGCACAATGGAAGATTTTTGAGGAAGGAGAAGCACAAGACAAAACGAAAGCCTTGAAGAGATTGGTTTTTTGTTGGATCTGGTGACAGATATAGTAACTGGATTTTGAAGGGAAGATTTTGGGAAGAGACAAAAAGAGACAGCCTATCTGTCCAACGGCAAAGAATGAAAATTTAAATTGATGGAAGCTCTCTCTTTAACTTTAGTCCCTGAAAACAGAGCTTCTTTTGAGGCACTATCATCTTCTTTGCTTTATTGTAGGTGGTGATGGTCTCACACGTGACGAGCCAATGGCCTTGTAGCTTTCAATTTTCACTTTTGGTTAACGATGAAGTGGTTCCTTGAAGGGATGTTAAGTGTGGATTAATTAAGTTAATTATGCCTACTTATAGAGCCGGATAGAGTATGCTTCATAGAGTACATATTAGCCGTGGATTAATTAAGTTAATTATGCCTACTTAGAGAGCTGAATTGAGTATGCTTCATAGAGTACATACTAGGACTCTCCAACCTAGTTTTTTTTCTTTTCAATCGGATGCATTCTTCTAATAGAGTTGATGTTTTTGTTAATTAGGATTTATGTAGTCTATAATCTATTTACGTGTATGCATAGAAGTATTTTTTTTTGATGGCGTGTATGCATAGAAGTTAATGAGTAGAATTTTGGACGATTTGGATCTTACGTATTACTACTATTTAGACAGTGGAGAAACCATATCTTTAATCATAACCACTCAATAATACTTAGATGGTTGTGATTCATTCTTACCATTATATTTCGGTGAATTGTCGAATCATAGTGTTCATTAAAGTTGCAAATGGTTATGTTTCATATATTTTGTCATCCCATATGTTGTTGTGAAAAATAATGTAGTTAAAAGCAGTAATCTTTATATCTGAATTGATATGCTTGATTTCGGATTGTGCTATTTGAACTGCCTTCCAAATCTAATCGAACTACAATATATAGATCTCAAACATCTATTTCAATAGTTTTCTGATGTACAGTGTGCAAATGTGCAAATGAAACATCACTCCGATGTCCCATCTATGATAAGAACAATTAGGATTGTTTTTTCACTTAAACCACCTTTAAGATCGGGTGATTCTACTAAAACCACTTTCAAGTTCAATTTATACAGAGAACACTATTAAAAGTTGGTCTGATTGCAATCAACCACCTTGACATATTTTTTGATGAAATTTTGACTAAAATTCCCAAAATACTCTTGAAAAACACACGCGTCAGACGCATGACATGCCTTCTTAACCAAGTGTTTAACACACGTGTTTTTAAAGATATATTGGGAATTGTAGTTAAAATTTCATCACAAAATAAGTCAAGACGGTTGATTGCAATCGGAACCCTCTTTAAAGGTGGTTTATGTATAAATTGAACTTTGAATATGGTTTTCATACAACCACCCTATTTTAAAGGTGGCTTTTATGGAAAAACCATTTTATACCAGAAGATCATAGAAACTTAACAACATCACATTTTCAATATAAACGAGTTAACCAAACTACAGACAAAACTCCCGTTTGCGTATCATGTGATGCAAGGGAGAAGTTAGCAGAGAGACATCAGGCCCCCTGTGCAAATTTGTGCTGGACGGGGTAAACAGTCAGCATCTATCAATGGTGATCTTGGAAGCTAAGGTAAGTCTCAACAGTAACTGTTTTAGTAAGGTTAACAGCATCTATCAGTGGTGGGCTTTGTTCAATGATCTCATTCTCAAGGCCCCCCCTCTCCCACTTGCCCAGCAATCTACCTGTATCAAATTAGTGAGATCAGGACCCTTGAACAATGGGAAAGAGGAAAAGGAGTGGAGTTGGCAAAGATATTGTTTAATTAGTTTATGATCTCTTTGTTCCCCTAAAGATGTACTCACTACTTCCATTAACCACTTGGTTTAAGGGTGTTTGATTTGAATAATTAATGAGAAGATTATGATGTGGTGTTATATTATTGGATAATAAACTATTGCCATGTCAGATTGTTGGTGATCACATACAAGTTCTAATTTAATTTGATCTTGAATCTTTTTTTTTTATTTATTTAAGGAAGATGGATTTGGCATCTTTTATTTGAAAATTAGAAAGAGAACGAAAGGAGAAATTTTAGGTGGACCGATTACAGGAAAGATGAAGAGGGGCAGAGATTATTCTTCAGAGGCGGAATTTGGAAGGTGCATAAGTCATTCATTATTCTATGCAAAGGAATAATTTAGTTTGATGTGCAAGTGATTGCCTATGATTTATGCAACATCAGGGCATTATGGCTTTTGTTTGGTGTTTTGCTGCTGGCTTGATTGCCTCTGTAGGCCTCACCTTGATCTAGGGAAGTTTGTAAATTTGTACAAACTATGACAAGACAAGTTGTCTGCATGATTTGTATTCATAATAACGGAACAAGTAGTTAGAGAAATTTGTGAATTAGATAAAGTATATACATGATATTATACCGAAAGAGGGGAGAAGAAAGAAGTGCAATACAAGCTACAAGAATAGTTATTAGAAGATGAAACAACCTAATATCTATTTGTGGATAAAGTGTAGGGGTGCATTCGGCCCGAATACGGCTCGGATATGATGCTTACCATATCCATATCCGCTTACCTATCTCGGATACGGATACGGATATACCTCGTAAGAAAAATTCATAACCATATCGCTAAAATCGGATACGGTTATGGATATACATCTTGGATATATAAGCGGATGCATGCGGATACAAAAGCGGATATGTGAAAACTAGATAATATTGAGAAAAACATAGTTCATGTGATACAAAAGAGTTTGTTAATATGTTCATTATAACTAAAAGCTAAGATTAGACATCTTGATCATCAAAATTAACCACAAATTCATAATCTAAGAATTAAAACTATCTTAAGAGTATGACTAATATGTATTCGGATATTTCGGATACGGATACGGATATTTCACTACAAAATCGTGATCCGTAACCATATCCTATCGGTTATAGATTTGAGTAACCATATCCTATCGGTTATAGATTTGAGTAACCATATCCTATCGGTTATAGATTTGAGTAACCATATCCTATCGGTTATAGATTTGAGTAACCATATCCTATCGGTTATAGATTTGAGTAACCATATCCTATCGGTTATAGATTTGAGTAACCATATCCTATCGGTTATAGATTTGAGTAACCATATCCTATCGGTTATAGATTTGAGTAACCATATCCTATCGGTTATAGATTTGAGTAACCATATCCTATCGGTTATAGATTTGAGTAACCATATCCTATCGGTTATAGATTTGAGTAACCATATCCTATCGGTTATAGATTTGAGTAACCATATCCTATCGGTTATAGATTTGAGTAACCATATCCTATCGGTTATAGATTTGAGTAACCATATCCTATCGGTTATAGATTTGAGTAACCATATCCTATCGGTTATAGATTTGAGTAACCATATCCTATCGGTTATAGATTTGAGTAACCATATCCTATCGGTTATAGATTTGAGTAACCATATCCTATCGGTTATAGATTTGAGTAACCATATCCTATCGGTTATAGATTTGAGTAACCATATCCTATCGGTTATAGATTTGAGTAACCATATCCTATCGGTTATAGATTTGAGTAACCATATCCTATCGGTTATAGATTTGAGTAACCATATCCTATCGGTTATAGATTTGAGTAACCATATCCTATCGGTTATAGATTTGAGTAACCATATCCTATCGGTTATAGATTTGAGTAACCATATCCTATCGGTTATAGATTTGAGTAACCATATCCTATCGGTTATAGATTTGAGTAACCATATCCTATCGGTTATAGATTTGAGTAACCATATCCTATCGGTTATAGATTTGAGTAACCATATCCTATCGGTTATAGATTTGAGTAACCATATCCTATCGGTTATAGATTTGAGTAACCATATCCTATCGGTTATAGATTTGAGTAACCATATCCTATCGGTTATAGATTTGAGTAACCATATCCTATCGGTTATAGATTTGAGTAACCATATCCTATCGGTTATAGATTTGAGTAACCATATCCTATCGGTTATAGATTTGAGTAACCATATCCTATCGGTTATAGATTTGAGTAACCATATCCTATCGGTTATAGATTTGAGTAACCATATCCTATCGGTTATAGATTTGAGTAACCATATCCTATCGGTTATAGATTTGAGTAACCATATCCTATCGGTTATAGATTTGAGTAACCATATCCTATCGGTTATAGATTTGAGTAACCATATCCTATCGGTTATAGATTTGAGTAACCATATCCTATCGGTTATAGATTTGAGTAACCATATCCTATCGGTTATAGATTTGAGTAACCATATCCTATCGGTTATAGATTTGAGTAACCATATCCTATCGGTTATAGATTTGAGTAACCATATCCTATCGGTTATAGATTTGAGTAACCATATCCTATCGGTTATAGATTTGAGTAACCATATCCTATCGGTTATAGATTTGAGTAACCATATCCTATCGGTTATAGATTTGAGTAACCATATCCTATCGGTTATAGATTTGAGTAACCATATCCTATCGGTTATAGATTTGAGTAACCATATCCTATCGGTTATAGATTTGAGTAACCATATCCTATCGGTTATAGATTTGAGTAACCATATCCTATCGGTTATAGATTTGAGTAACCATATCCTATCGGTTATAGATTTGAGTAACCATATCCTATCGGTTATAGATTTGAGTAACCATATCCTATCGGTTATAGATTTGAGTAACCATATCCTATCGGTTATAGATTTGAGTAACCATATCCTATCGGTTATAGATTTGAGTAACCATATCCTATCGGTTATAGATTTGAGTAACCATATCCTATCGGTTATAGATTTGAGTAACCATATCCTATCGGTTATAGATTTGAGTAACCATATCCTATCGGTTATAGATTTGAGTAACCATATCCTATCGGTTATAGATTTGAGTAACCATATCCTATCGGTTATAGATTTGAGTAACCATATCCTATCGGTTATAGATTTGAGTAACCATATCCTATCGGTTATAGATTTGAGTAACCATATCCTATCGGTTATAGATTTGAGTAACCATATCCTATCGGTTATAGATTTGAGTAACCATATCCTATCGGTTATAGATTTGAGTAACCATATCCTATCGGTTATAGATTTGAGTAACCATATCCTATCGGTTATAGATTTGAGTAACCATATCCTATCGGTTATAGATTTGAGTAACCATATCCTATCGGTTATAGATTTGAGTAACCATATCCTATCGGTTATAGATTTGAGTAACCATATCCTATCGGTTATAGATTTGAGTAACCATATCCTATCGGTTATAGATTTGAGTAACCATATCCTATCGGTTATAGATTTGAGTAACCATATCCTATCGGTTATAGATTTGAGTAACCATATCCTATCGGTTATAGATTTGAGTAACCATATCCTATCGGTTATAGATTTGAGTAACCATATCCTATCGGTTATAGATTTGAGTAACCATATCCTATCGGTTATAGATTTGAGTAACCATATCCTATCGGTTATAGATTTGAGTAACCATATCCTATCGGTTATAGATTTGAGTAACCATATCCTATCGGTTATAGATTTGAGTAACCATATCCTATCGGTTATAGATTTGAGTAACCATATCCTATCGGTTATAGATTTGAGTAACCATATCCTATCGGTTATAGATTTGAGTAACCATATCCTATCGGTTATAGATTTGAGTAACCATATCCTATCGGTTATAGATTTGAGTAACCATATCCTATCGGTTATAGATTTGAGTAACCATATCCTATCGGTTATAGATTTGAGTAACCATATCCTATCGGTTATAGATTTGAGTAACCATATCCTATCGGTTATAGATTTGAGTAACCATATCCTATCGGTTATAGATTTGAGTAACCATATCCTATCGGTTATAGATTTGAGTAACCATATCCTATCGGTTATAGATTTGAGTAACCATATCCTATCGGTTATAGATTTGAGTAACCATATCCTATCGGTTATAGATTTGAGTAACCATATCCTATCGGTTATAGATTTGAGTAACCATATCCTATCGGTTATAGATTTGAGTAACCATATCCTATCGGTTATAGATTTGAGTAACCATATCCTATCGGTTATAGATTTGAGTAACCATATCCTATCGGTTATAGATTTGAGTAACCATATCCTATCGGTTATAGATTTGAGTAACCATATCCTATCGGTTATAGATTTGAGTAACCATATCCTATCGGTTATAGATTTGAGTAACCATATCCTATCGGTTATAGATTTGAGTAACCATATCCTATCGGTTATAGAAAATGGTGGCTCGCCAATTCATCGTTCATCACAAGGACTCCGAATTCCCCATCGATTGCGATACCGACGATGGATTCGAGGTATCAATTTTCTCAAATCTCTCTTTTTTCTTAATTATTAAAATAAAAATGATTTAAATCACTCCATTTATTCATCAGGTGCTCAAATTCCAGATATTTTCGCTGACTTCGATCGATCCTGAGGAGCAAAAGGTCAGTTCTTCTCTTTGAATTCCAGTTTTATTTTAAATTACCAATGGATTGGCCTCAAAATTTTGTTGTTGCAATTTCCTTTTGAAGATCTTAGTTGAGGATCAGAATTTGATCGTGAATGAATCCTCTGATCTCGAATCCATCTCCTCTAAGCTCCGTTTGGTTTCAATCAATGAGGACCAAGCAGAGGAGAAAAAAGGGGAGTCTTTGAACCAATTTGAGAAGTCCGATGAAGAATTGGCTAGGATCTTGCAGGTATTTTGTTGGTTGTTGTCACTGAACTAATGAGAAGATTGCATCTTTTAACTTATAAATATTGCATGTTTTTAGGCTGAAGAGGATGCACTTTTCTTTCAACAATACAGGGCAAGTGAAAATAGTGGGGAATTTGAAGGGAGAGTGCGGCCTTATGTCAAGCAAGTACTCTTGGTAATTCTTCGACATTTACTGAAGTTTCTATATAATTATATGTTTCAATTTCTAAATTTTGATTAATGTTTAATTTTATGTTTTACTTTTGGTGTCATTTTTGAGGGGATGTAGTATGAGGACCCAGTTCGCCAGGAGGTTGCACGAAAGTCTGTTCCTGTTGATGAACTCGAGGAGAAGGCACTGGTTTCTTTGGCCAAGGTGCACATTTTATGTTTTAGTTGCCGAGTTGCAATCTTTGTATCCATTTTTTAACTTAGTCCTAGCTAAAGAGTGTAAGACTATTAATGTGTGCACTAGTAAGACACCAGAAGCAACTTTATTTGAAGATAGATATGGATCCTCGGCTAAAGAAACATGGCTTGAGGCCATATGATGGTATATGGTAGCTGATAATTTAATTGAGAAGCTGGTCATTTGTATAGCTCATTTGAGAAAGTATTTATGTTTCAAACAAATCTCCTGATTCAGACTCTCTTTTCTACCATACTGGTCGTATTTCTTTAATTAGGTACCTTATCGAGTTTGCTTTTGCATGGTAGACGACTTAATATAGAACTGTGTTAGTTTGCACCGTGCTCTTATATATTATCTTTGACTTAATCTCTTGTGAGATTGGCTCATCTGTTCCAACAGGAGGGGAACTTCAAACCTTCAAAAGAAGAGAAAGATCATGCCTTCTTGCTCCAATTGCTTTCCTGGTTCAAGCAATCATTTAGGTGATCTAAATCATTTTACTTCATCAAGAACCTAGAACCTTTATTTTAAAAAGTTTTAAACTTTTTAGTTCTGTGTATTATGCGATTTTGACTTTTAATTTTTGCCTTTAAAATTGCTGTATAGTTTATGCATGACCGAGTTCTTGTTTACAGTATTGTATTTCTTTGCTTTTCTCACCTTCACACAGAATTAAAACTCTCACTTAGACCCAAACAACCATCTGCTCCAAACATGCTACATTGGTCATTTAATAGTGAATAATGGTTGCCTTGTGCTGTTGCATTTTTTCTCTCAAACCCCCTTCTTATTCCAGATCTAATCAGAAGAAGCGCCTTTAGCTAGACAAATTCGTAGTTCCATAATTCATTGCAAAAAATCACAAGTTTTCAAGAGCTAGGAGAACTAAACTGTAAAGATATCATCTTTTTAGAGGAAATTAGACATTTAAGGTCTAATATGTTGATCCTTCTTCCCTTAATTAAATTATTAAACCATACTAACCACTGATTCTAATTTCAACTTTTTTTAATCTTAAACTGGTTGTTATTACAGGTGGGTAAATTCACCTCCTTGCGAAAATTGCGGTAGTGGAACTAGCAATATTGGCATGGCCACCCCACTTCCTTCTGAAATCAGTTACGGTGGTTCTCGTGTTGAACTTTATAGGTAGGTTAGAGAATTTTACTATCATATTCTGATGTTTCCGGTAAATTTATTTTTATCTGCACCATTATGTAGGGTTGCATCAATTTCATTTACACAAAAGAGAAGTGTACCTTAGATATTAAGATATTCTCCTTTGTTTAGTTTATTTAGTTGGGGTGATTGGCAAAATAGGGAAGTGAGGAAGGGAGATGATAAATTTGAAAGTACATGCTTGAATATGTATTTGTAGCTTCTTACTAAAATTCAAAGATTCCAGGGAATTATTCTTTTCCTAAAAGGAAATTGATGTAAAAAAGAGAGGGGTTGAAGAGTCATCATGAGCAAGTAGCTTGGTGGATCTGAAGTTGAATTAGGCTCCTGACAGGAGGAGATATAATTTAGTGATAGACTTGGAGAATGTAAGAAGATTTTGATTCTTGATACAATTTTCATTTATGCGTAGGAAGTTTTTTATCGCTAGAAGTTTAATCTGTGCAAGAGACAGATTTGTGGACATGGATTTTGGATTTCGTGAGTGAGAAAGTCAATCAAATGGAGAAACAAAAAGTAGAAAAACTCTGGTGAAGAGATAAATTAGAGACAGGCCAAGCTGAGGGGGAAAAAAATAAAAACAATCAGAAAAAAAAGGAAATGTCAAGATGATTGTTGGTTGACAAAGTTGGAAATAGGAAGAAGAGGGTAGTAAAGTATAACTGTATAAGTACTAGCAATGTTGACATTACAAAATATTTTTTGTTTAGAATTAATAATTGGACAAGTGGCTCTTGTATTGTTAGAGACTACTATCCAAATATAACAATATGGGACTACTATCCACATAAGATATTATGAGACTGATATCCAAATAAGACATGACCTCAAAAGCAAATTATAAAAAGTTAATGTGCATGACTTTTTATATATTTTTGCATATTCTGGCCCCTTTGTATTTGTATCCGATAGAGAACTAAAACAATAGCTTTTGCTGGCATCTGAAGTGCAAATCTCATGTAAAAGTCACAAAAAGAAGAATGACGCGTATGTGTCATTTGGGACCTATGTATTGAAACATATGACTCATGGTCTGAGCACCTCAAGGTATTTTACCTAAAAAATGCCTAATACTTATGTCTTTCCAGATTCTGCATTATACATTGTTGTGAAGAGCACCACAAAACAAAAAGGGCATGTAGACTGTCCAGTAAGTATATAATTATGATAATGATTATATTTTGACTGTCCCATTTTTAGAAATTAAAGATTTAAAGTCACAAACATCATCAAAACTTCAAGACTCATTCCCTTCTGCTCATAGAACAGCATTCTTTCTTGTCATTGTTTGACTCATGGAGATAAATATTGTCTTTCATGGAATCCATGCCCTTCTTGAACCTGGCTGTGAAGCTGAAGTTGGCAAGTTTAATGTGGTCCTAAGTTAGCAAGTTTTACATGGTCATTGAACAATTTTGAATTTAAGTGCATCTGAAGATATGTTCATGCTTATACCTTGGTTTGGTAAAACAATGGAGAAGCTAAGGTTTCTCATATGTAACCCTCTGGAGATTCGTCCATTGCTACTCTAGGATTCTCCAAAAGGAGGCCCTTTGTCACCTCTCTAAAGCGACATCTTTTTGCTGCTGTTCTGCACATGGATTCTCATACTCATGTTTGTAGGGACTAGAAGAACATTTCTCATGATTGATAAACTTCCTGTTCTATATATAGAGGAAGTGGTTGCTTGATATATTGGAGGAGGGCATCATCAGCCTGAATTGTTGGAGAAAAGATGGTTGCTTGTGGCTATTATTATCTTTTAGTGGTGCTGTTGGTGATTCAATAAAGATGAGATCCGTTGGTTCAGGTCCTTCAGGATAAACTGAATCCCTTTGCTAGAGGAGATAAAGCTGAGCAGTTCTTTCATCGGCTGATGAAAGTTTGACTAATCTTTTGAGTAAACTCATTTGTTGGCTGGCATTCATTACCTTTCACAGAGTTGGGTCTTTCTTTGTGCTTAGGGATCAGTTCCCTATTGAGTCTTACATACTGTATTTATATTGATGCTTCATCTTACTGACTGGTTCTTACCTGTATGAAGCTGAACTACGTCTCAATGCACCATTTAAAAAATTTCAGGTGCAACTGTTGTTCATCTATCACTCGTTTTCCACGTTATAATGATCCTCTAAAGGTACTTCTTTATCCGACATGTGTCTTGCATGTGTTATCTGCTTATGTTTTATGTTTTTCTTTCGCATGACACGATTTCACAATTTGATTTCTTGCAGTAATTTGGTTACATATTTTGTTTGGCCAGCTTCTGGAAACAAGGAAAGGGCGTTGTGGAGAGTGGGCTAATTGCTTTACACTCTACTGTCGAGCTTTTGGTTATGAATCTCGCCTGGTTAGCACATCACTAGTTTATGACAAATTACTTCTTATGTTGTTAAAGTTAGCTCTATATCTTGATTCTCAAGGATGAGATCTTGAAGTTCTATGATAAAAATGGAAGAATTCTGTACTTATATACTCAAATTTTTCAGATATTGGACTTCACTGATCATGTCTGGACAGAGAGCTTTTCACATTGCTTAGGAAGGTATGTGTAATTTCCTGAGCTGCTTCTTCTTTTGTACTTCTACAAATTGAGGGACTTGAAAGTTTTGGCAGAAGATTATGTTTGGTGATGCTAACTTGTGAGTTGTCTACAGATGGATGCATCTAGATCCATGCGTTCAGGATAAACTGAATCCCTTTGCTAGAGGAGATAAAGCTGAGCAGTTCTTTCATCGGCTGATGCGAGTTTGACTAATCTTTTGAGTAAACTCATTTGTTGGCTGGCATTCATTACCTTTCACAGAGTTGGGTCTTTCTTTGTGCTTAGGGATCAGTTCCCTGTTGAGTCTTACATACTGTATTTATATTGATGCTTCATCTTACTGACTGGTTCTTACCTGTATGAAACTGAACTATGTCTCAATGCACCATTTAAAAAATTTCAGGTGCAACTGTTGTTCATCTATCACTCGTTTTCCACGTTATAATGATCCTCTAAAGGTACTTCTTTATCCGACATATGTCTTGCATGTGTTATCTGCTTATGTTTTATGTTTTTCTTTCTCATGTCACGATTTCACAATTTGATTTCTTACAGTAATTTGGTTACATATTTTGTTTGGCCAGCTTCTGGAAACAAGGAAAGGGCGTTGTGGAGAGTGGGCTAATTGCTTTACACTCTACTGTCGAGCTTTTGGTTATGAATCTCGCCTGGTTAGCACATCACTAGTTTATGACAAATTACTTCTTATGTTGTTAAAGTTAGCTCTATATCTTGATTCTCAAGGATGAGATCTTGAAGTTCTATGATAAAAATGGAAGAATTCTGTACTTATATACTCAAAATTTTCAGATATTGGACTTCACTGATCATGTTTGGACAGAGAGCTTTTCACATTGCTTAGGAAGGTATGTGTAATTTCCTGAGCTGCTTCTTCTTTTGTACTTCTACAAATTGAGGGACTTGAAAGTTTTGGCAGAAGATTATGTTTGGTGATGCTAACTTGTGAGTTGTCTACAGATGGATGCATCTAGATCCATGCGAGGGAGTATATGACAATCCACTTTTATATGAGAAGGGGTACTTTCTCTTTTTGTTGACTTCTTCCTTCAGAATTATGTCTGATGCTCATCCCATTCTCCGAACTTATATACATCACTTTCTGTTAACTTTTATCCTTTCAAAAATTTTATTTACATCACTTATTTCATTTCTTTTACGTTCCCTTTTTCTGAAGGTGGAATAAGAAGTTGAATTATGTAATCGCTATTGCGCAAGATGGAGTTTACGATGTCACAAAACGTTACACAAGGAAGTGGCATGAAGTAAGTATTCCTTCTTTCCCCCAGAATCTGTCTTCCCAACTTCCTTTGCTGATGTGAATTGCAATTTTCTTTGATGAGTTGATTCCTCTCACAGGTTCTTTCTAGACGTAATATCACGACGGAAACCAATGTTTCTGCTGTCCTTTCTTCCATAACAAAGGAATGTCGTGCTAGATATTCATCTAGAGAGCTTTCTATTCTTGAGCATCGCGACCAGAAGGAAATCGAGGAGCTTGAGGGGGAGCTCCATCGTAAAATTGATAATTCTGTATCCCTACCTGGAAGGCTAAGTGGGGCCATTGAGTGGCGACTTGCAAGATCTGAAATGGGATCTAATGGGAGTACCTCTCTAGGAATTTCTTCTTGTCCAATCCGACTCTGTGTAGATTCACATGTTAAAAATATTTACACTGCTTTGTATCTTCTTTTACTTCAATTTCTTGATAATGGTTATGAGAAAAATGAAATTGTTAAGAATCTAGCAACTCTGAAAAACTGTTGGTGGATCTTAGAGCTTCCCCATTTAAAGAGAGGAGATCTTTCATAAATTTCACTCTCTCACAATCCTCTGACACATTGATGACATGCATTGAAGGGTTTCTTGCTTCCATTTCTTTAAAGGGGGAATTAGAGAATGATGGAAGGATGTGTGTATGTCTAGCTGGTGATCCAGTTCAAACTTCTTTAGCTTTACCTGTGGCTATGGACGCTGTTGATGAAATAACTAATAATCTTACAAGTGATGCTTACTTTGGGAAAGATGTTATAGAATTTCCAAGAGCCAACAGATTATCTTCTGGCTCTGTTCTTGCCAGTGGCGAAGAACTCCCTGTTGAAATTGTAAGTAGTATCAAACTAACTGTCTTCATGCTTAGGATTTTGTTTATTGTTGAATAGTTTCCAATGACTTATGGGTTGTTTGTATGTATGGTTTACAGGCAACATCAGCATTTGATGGTATGCGTTTGTCTAAGTGGGGAGAACCAAATGGAGCTAAAGGTACACAGTTAGAGGAACTTATCGTTACACTAAATTTTATATAGCTTAATTTCATCATAGCAACCTTTTCATATGTTTATAAGATCTTCTTGTTTACATATTCCGAGGTGACTCCTATTTACAGCCCAATATCCTACCCTTTTAGCCATGCTTGTCCAAACCTTCCTATTGGTACCTCCTATTTACAGCCCAATATCTTACCCTTTTAGCCATGCTTGTCCAAACCTTCCTATTGGTACCATGACTCAAGTGCAATTGTTATGGTTAGATTTTGTCTATTCTTTCTAGCATAGCGTAATGTATAATACTTTTTTTTTATGTTTATGATGCATACATATTTCATCATAACGTTGATGCTGACATTTTGGCTTGCTGTTAATTGTCTTCTTTCTTTTTCCTTACAGATCTGCGAAAATTCTTCAGTTACACAAATCCCAAGATCTATTCACATTCTAGGGGTGCAGTTGCACCCCTAGACATTTATGAATTTGCATGTAAACTCATGCAAAATTTTACATCCGCCCCCCCATAAATTATAAAAATTGCACCCCAAAGCCCAAAAAACTACATAAATTAGTAACAATTTGAATTAATTCATTGGAAAGTAAAATCTCATTTAAATTTCCAGCAAAAAGTTTTATTGAGTGCATTCCCATTACATATTATAGTTTTATAATGTTATATTTTTATCTCTAGGTAAATAGACAATTGTTACCCCAAAGGAAAATTTTCTGGATCCGCCACTGCCAACAAGTTATACCTAACATATTGGTCTTATTAATCTTTGAAAGTAGCATATTCTATATTCTCTGCATGAATTTTTAGACGTTATCAAGGCCTTATGTATGCAGCTACAGTGGAAAAGTTATGTGATAATATTTAAAAATCATAGAACATCATGTCTGCAGGACAAAGCCGGCGTTCAAGCTGTTCTTGTTTGTCTTTGCCACATTATGATGTTGCATCCTTTCTCCAACCTTTTTAGACTTAAGCTACCTATAATTGATCAATCTTACTATATCTTATTTATTATTTTACTACAGGATGTTGGTTATTATACAAAGTATTAAATGATCAGATGCATGAACTGGAGGCATACCAGCTGATGTCAGCCAATGATGCTCCAGAAAGAGATCCAATGGATTGGTATGTTATTTGATTATTGTATATAACTTTTGTATGTTTTTCTCATTTGGAATTTCAGTTATACGTGGCCTGAGAAATTTGCTTGGATTTAGGGTTTAACGTCAGTTCTTAATACCCGGGTACTTCTATCATGAAACCGTACCCGTACCCGACACGTACTCGACACTTACCCAAACTTCATGGACACTCCTTGGATATATGCATACATTTACCCATACATTTACTCAATTATATGATATATGTTTTGATTTAAAATACTTGTTGTACACTTCTTGGACATATATCCTACACTTCATGTCCATTTCTTGAAACTCGTTAGACATGGGTCCGGTTGTTTAAGATCATATCCAAGTTAAAAACTATGATTTAAAAGAGTGGTTTGAGTGTCTAGTTAAAAAACTAGCATTTTCCAATTTATAACAATCAACATAATAAAAGAAACTTAAAAAATATGATAGGAATTTAAATTTAAATAGCATATAATTCAAACAATAATAATGATCTCATATAAATTATTAATCTCGATATATAAATGTAGTCGTGTCCCCGTACCCTATATTTCACAAATTTGCTGTCCCGCATCGCACTGCACTTCAAGACCGTATCCGCACTGCTTTCATGCAACTTAGGTCACTTCTTATGCAAAGCCTTATGCTAATAGCCCTTGATAACCATTCTTGGTAAACTGCTGTTTTAGAATGTCCCGCTATGTGCACTTCTATGACTTTACAGACTTAGTGATATAAAAACTTGTTTCCGTCTTGGGAACACCAAGAGGTTACGTATCTATTCATTGAATGATTAATAACTACTTTTATGGATGTGACAAACAGTCTACAATGGCTTTCAATACATCATATCCATATCTATAACAAATTTACAGATAGGAATATCTCCTATATTTTCCTTCTTAAAATAGTAAATTTCCACTACTTTACCGGGCTCTTCTTCGGTATCTACAATTTTGACAATAAGGTAAACAATTTATTAAGTTTAGGTTTACGCAAGCCAGAGCAGCGGCTTGGTAGCAAAAATAAGCAGCCTACCAGGTAGTAAGATTTTTATGATCTTTCAAGAGGATAACTTATTGAATAAATAGCAAACCTTTGTTTTTATATCTTCATTTTCTATGTCTCTGGAGTCCTGGGATACAACACCCTATAATGCAAGTACTGGGAAACAAGCATTCAGATTCGATGGCTGTGTCAAATGAAGCTAGATCTTTATGGTATTCCTCCAACTTGCACACAGAACTGGAATAAGAATTGCGCCATTTTTTATTCTCCAACAATAAGCATTTCATACCTGCAACTTACTACCCAAACAAGATCTGGCAATGCCATCTGGTTTAACCTAATTGTGCTCACCATTATTTGGTGAGTGTTTACTTGGACCTTCTTCGTGTAGCGCTGTAGTGGTCCCAACAGTCTAATAAATTGTTAGTGCTTTAAGGCGGCAATAACCTTTATTCATCGAAGTTCAAAGTTCCTTGCTTGCTTGGTGAGTTGAATGAAAGCAGCAATGATCTGGTGCCTCTTTGAACTGTGAGGCGGCAACTTATATTCTTGGAAGTGTATAAATATGAGAAGTTGAGGGCAATGGACAGCAAAGTATCATAATAACTTATGCTTATGAAGATGTGTTATTCCAAGCTTTGAAGTATCCGCTTGTATTATATCAAATTTTAAGCATATGCCAATCTGGTCTGGTTGAAACCAATAATAAAGATTATTTTAATAATGACAAACAGAAGGAGGAGATCTAATAGTGTTATTGTGGAGAGAAAAATCACTAAGTTTATAGCTTATGATTAAACGTACTCATTCTATATACCAATAATTCCAGTATGGAACTGTCAAAATAGAGAGGAACCAATACTGTGATTTTGACCTCGTTTTTCGTCTAGGCTTGAGGGAATCTCCTGGTTGGTGAGGGCGGTAAGTCTTCAATTTATCTTCAATCATTGAACTATGCTTGTAAGTTTGTAACCCTCCTAGTATCCCCTTCATGATATCCATTCTAGCTCTTTTCCACTTTAAAATCCATTTTTCAGATATTAGTTGCATAAGTTGTTATAGGAAATGTCTGAGCTTGTCTTCGGTCACCCTCTTCTTCTGATGTTCAGGTGTTCTCTATAATGTATGTTTAATTTCGTGCAACCGAATAGGAAAATAATTGTTCGTAATATTCCTAAATACAATTGGGAAGTAACTTGAAGTTTTCCCTAAATTTGAAGTTTTTCCAAATGCCTTGGGAAGGTTCAAATTATTAAACTTAAAGTTGATTAGCCCAAATTATCCAGGGAGGTCTACTATGTGAAGCTTCCCATTACTAAACCATCTATGATGGGACTCTATGGTCTTAGTTGCTTCAGGATGACATTGCTTATGAGACCGCGACAAGAAATAACTAACTAGAGTTAGAACAAGGAAGAAAAAATTAGAATCTTAAGGAGTAGGATTAGTGCGATGAAATGGGAAACAGATTATGGGAAGGAAATAACGATTCATATTCATGGCCATTGGCCAGGTTAGCTTCAATCAGGGAAGGAAAAACATATGAGATGGTTTAGACATCAAACTTCAAAAAGGACTGATGGTAACCGAATGCGGTACTAAGTCAAAGGAGCAGCAAACTGCCATCAAGGACAGATGTTACATCTGTATATTTGACTGAGAAGACCCTTAACAGAGCCAACCAGAACAAACGAAATGACTGGAATCTCTGGAGGCATCATAAATTGTGATGTTCTCTTTCCATCCTTTCCTTATTCCTTGTCTATTAGTTAACCTTCACTGTGTTATTGAGGGCTGGAGTAAGCATTTGGTGTATTTGTAAGGCAACTAAGTAAAAGTATTGTTACACAACTCTTTGTAGATAGAAAGAAACCATTTGATCAATAAATTCTCCTCTAATAAAATTATACTGTGCTCAATAGGATTGTCGAAGGAAGTGATGATGGAGGCATCAACTGGTATCTGTTAGATAAACAGAGCTCTCAGTTATTTGAGAAGCGGTTCCAACGCAAAACTTTCAAAGTAGATACAAGGAGAAAATCTAATGCATTCAGGTAAACATATAATATCATGGAATGCAATTAGTTTTTATTATTTTTGTTCCATATGTTCTTTTAAATTAATACATTTTTTTCCTGCAGGTTCCATTTCCTCTCAGTCAGAGATCCTAAAAGGCAGTCCAGGTTTCAGATAGGCAGCATTGACCTTTATACAAAAGAGGGCTAATTTTTTGGCCTTGTACATGAAAACGGAGCTTGTTCATATAATTCAGCCAGTAAGGGAGCTGAGACCTTATGAAAATTGTTGTTGGATGAGAGTGATGATATACAGCTTCCACAAAATCATTACCAAAGAAAGAGATTAAAGTGCATTCTGATGTTTGTATAACTGTATTGTAAAATTTACATGCAATAAACATTGAATAGTGATTATTTGAAAGCATGTGCTAGTTCTATGTTATAATTCTGTCTGACAAGGCTGGGCTGGTAATATTATTAAAACTTGGCTCTTTTCTTTTAATCTTTTCTAGATAGCTTGTTTATTAGGTTTATGATCTCGTCACTAGTTTATGTATCTCTGTTTCCCAGCAATGCTTCATGTTTGCGTCGAACCTTCACATGCTAAATGAATAACACTACTAGTGAATAGTTAGTCTAATTGTGTAAAATGATTGAGATATTGTAAAAATTTGTCTGTAAATGATACATATTAATACAAAGATTTTCAAGAGAAAAAAAATGATATAATTAGAAACAGTGAAAGTAAAGGTTGTCGCTATAAACTAACATATTGCACTGGGTCCCTGACTCCACTTGACCCATTTAAATTGAGGGAAAAAATGATGACAGGATCACCATTTTGGACCCTAGAAATCCAATATCAACATCACAAAACAAATTATATTGTACAGAACAAGTTATAAGATTTCCTAGAATATCTGAAAGATTTATAACCTAAATCAGTACTAAAACTATATTATAAACTCATGTTTCTCTTCACTGGGTTTTGATGAATGTGCTTCATAGTACGTACTGACCTACACCCAAATTATATGCTCAAACTAGATCAGGGTTCACAGCTCACAATTGCCAAAACTCTGGCAGGTACACGGATTCATTTGCAAGACAACAGTGAGTCCCTCATTTGCTTTCTTCAATAATCAATCTTTAGAAGCTTTAGTCTCTAGTGTCATTAAGAAAAGTTTTGAGCATTCACTTCACACTTTTATTCTCTCTTCTTGCTCTTCAAGATTGCTTACCTGTAGCTATCTGAAGAAAGCTAACTAAGCAAGCAGCCCTTAGTAAATTGCATCAAATTGTGCCACAAAACACTGGAAGGGAGAACTAGATATTGGATATTAACTACATATATACTTCAATTTGAGGTGGATCACAGCTTGCTATACGTTCAGGAGTGCAAAGATTAGCAAGGATCACACTGAATTCACTACTAAAAAGCCTTGTAAAACTAGCCCCACACTAAAATAGTTCCTTGTTCATTGAACGTTGTGTATAATTTTCATTAGCTCCTTTGGCAAACCTTAATTTCTCCACTACTCTACGTTAGTAAGCTTTCAATTAATCTTATAAAATAGGGTGTGCCCAATTAAATAAAATGCAAGTAGGTTGGTTATAAAGAAAATTAATGACCAAAGTACAAACAAATCAAGTACACCTAACTTCATCCAAAACAAAGATTCCACATAATTTGATCATGCACAACAAAATGGTTCGGCTAAGCGCCAATAAGGTATGTGCTCTACATCCAAATTAGTAATATCAAAACTTGATACCTGATCAACTCTCTCGTATTGGATCAAACATCATCTCATTAATGTTTTTCTGTTTACATGATTATATAATAGAATATATATATACTGGAAGTATTTCCTAATTATTCGGCGTGTTTTAAAATCCAAATTGGGGAATAAACACAAACAGAGAAGGGGAAAAACAGAGGAAAGCAGGTTCGGACCAAAGTTAAATTTGAGGTGTGGATTTGAAAATATTAAGATCGATTTCCGGTGTTCATATGAAATTGTAGATGATTTTTTTAGTATCCACGAAAAACCAAATAATATAAAGAAATTGGCAAAGAGGAGTGAGCGTGAAAACCATACTGGCTTAGAAAATATGACCTGTTCACTTGGCTTCTATGCATGCAACAAGAAAACTTAGAAAGGGAATATTACACCAAAAAGAAATAAAAGCTAATTAGGTGAAAAAGGCTAATGATCTTTCCACTCGATATGATTCTCTTGGCCCACTCTCAAACCACTCTGAGAGAGCTAAAAGGAAGTGAACGAGAATAAATAACAAAATAAAATCAAAGGGAAGAAAAACAAAGGGGACAACAGAAAAGTAAAAGAAAGAGAATGCCCAATGACGTGTTGCTACGTTGAAACCAAGAAAACAGACAAAGACAAGCAACAGTTGAGTGAATGAAAGAGATACACCTACAAATGAGAGACCATAGAGGTCCCTTTCAAGTATTTGATTGAAAAGTCTATTGAGGAAATAAATCAATGGGAAGGACACTTGATTGCACAAACTTTTTCAACTAAATCAACTAATATGTTTGGTTATGTATTGGGGTGACCCAATGGTGAATTTGGGTGCAAGAAATGGTTTATCCCCGGTCCCACAAAAAAAAAAAAAAACATATATTTGCACATCATTAGGCCTTGCCTCTAAATGGACATCTAATCATTTGTGTTCTCCACAAGGAAAAATTATCATTCTTTCTCTCATGCATGAAAAAACTAGTCCTTTTCTTGCACTTTCTTGTACTCATATTAGTGTTGAGTATCTTCCTTCCAATTATCTGAATAACATTGTGAATAGTTATCTTCTTGGTTACACCAGAAAAAGGGGGGAGGGAAGAGTTGAAGTTAAATCTATTACAAATAATTTTAATTAAAAACTCGAGAACATACATGCATATCACATGTATGAATATGTCATGCAAATATGTAAAGTGACAAGAACTCTGTATGTATCCAAGCAATATTGGTGTGTGTAGATATTTTAGGGTTAGTTTCCGTGTTTGTTGTTGAATTGGCTTATCACATATCAATGTCATGCCAAACATAGGTAAAAATCTGAAATATTCTTATAAATACAATCGTAAGAAGTTTATCAAGCAAGGTTTAATCACGTCCATGGAATAGAAACCCTAGACAAACTCAAGGTGGAATCGTGTTGATATATAGAAACAATTCGGAGAAAAGGATAATCAAGAAACTATGAGTGTGACTCTGAAAAGTAAACAAATAAGATTCAAGTTTTGAAACCTGTGGAAAGTAACGATTAAAATATAAAATTATAACCCTCACATAACTTCAGAGTTTTGATGTGGTTACAAAAACTTTAAGATGGTACCTGAGCAACTCAGGTTCAATTCTTATTGGTCATGAATTTAAAGCGGATTTTAGAAGAAAACTTGATATGACTATGTGAGTCAATGTTTCTATGTATAAAAGTATGTATGTACTTCTGGGGCTTGTTAGAATATAAAACTATCACTCTCGCTATAAATTTGGAGTTATAGTGTACTGGTAGGGTACTTTGATAGTAATTATTGTCACCAACAAAGAGTCATCTTAAGATAACAAAATCAAATTGTTTTGAAAAACATCTTATATTAATCACAAGCAAAGTTGTACATACTAGTTATTAATGCATGACTCTCCATATCTTTGGAAATCGATATCATGTATAAATCATATATCCATATCATGTATAAATCATAACCACACCGACACAACATTTGACACCGACAAAATTCACCTTCTTTTCAAAAAATGAATGCTCTACTTACCCATCTTATGCTACAAGCATGCATGCTTCTTCTTGAAGAGTCTTCTTTCTTTTCTCTGGGAATTACTATATAATAATAGCATGTGATGAATAAGAAACTCAAGCAATCAAGCCTTTCCACAGTGGAGAAAGAGAAAAAATCCATGTCTAGCTGCGATCCAATCTAGGTACTCATTAGGGTTGGGTCCTTGAAGAGTAGTGCAAACCAAGATATATATATTTCCTCACATTAATTTTTTTATTAATTGTTCGAAGTAGTCCAAGCCCTTCAACCATCATTCTTTATACACTTGTACATATGCATCCAATTAGTATATCTTACTAAGATCTGCTATATATTTATGAGTGAAGGATGAGTCATTGAATTTGGGGGTCAGCTGCAAAAAAAAAAAAAAAAATCATGGGTCATCATTGTTGCAGCAAGCAGAAGGTCAAGAGAGGGCTCTGGTCCCCTGAAGAGGATGAGAAGCTCATGAAGTATATCACAGCTCATGGCCATGGATGTTGGAGCTCTGTCCCTAAGCTTGCAGGTGTCTGATCTCTTTCTCTTCCTAAAGCTTTCAGGTCTCTCTCTCTAGCTACTTATTTCTTAATAATTGATTTTAGGGTTACAAAGATGTGGAAAGAGTTGCAGACTAAGGTGGATCAATTATTTAAGGCCTGATCTAAAGAGAGGAACCTTTTCAGCTCATGAAGAAAGAATCATAATAGATGTTCACAGGATTTTAGGCAACAGGTAACAAAAAGAAACCAAAACCCTAACCCTAACCCTAGTTATATCAATAACCATCAGTTTCCTCCAATTGAAGTTCAAAATTTTCAGGTGGGCTCAAATAGCCAAGCATCTCCCTGGAAGAACAGACAATGAGGTGAAGAACTTTTGGAACTCTTGCATCAAGAAGAAGCTCATTGCTCAGGGTCTTGATCCAAAAACCCATAATTTAATGCCTTCGGCGCCCTCCCGTGCCTCTAATAATAGCAACAATAATGTTACTAATTTCTCTCAGTTTCATCAATCAAAGTCTTCTACCACAATTCCCTTCACCATTAGTACTACTTCCAATATCAAGAACTTTGAGAAGACTAACTCTATGGATCAGATTATTAATAGCCCAACAGTTGTGACATTGCCGCAATCTACTAGTATCTGCTTGAATGATACTATTCCTAGCTCTAGCTTCCAATATCAAGACCCAAATGTGTTAATGAGCTTCAAAGATCAAGATCTATGCAATTTGATGGATTATACTAATTGTTCTTCTTCTTCTTTGGGGCATGCAAACATATCACCAAATTTCAATCATTCGGAGTTTATGGATGAGGCTTGCATGTGGGCTGGTAATGCAGTTGGGACTGTTGAAGGCCCTAAAGGAAATGGGCTTGAAGAAGAATTGAAGAGGCAAGAACAAGTACAAGAACAAGCCCATGAGATTAATGAGGAGATGTCATATAGTAGCTCCGCGTTTGATCTTGAATTGATGGATTCAGCATTGATGCCTTGCGGGATGTTCAGCAATGGGAGTTCAATGGAACAGTTGCAATGGGATTGCTAGGTCTATTTATCTAAATTCCTATTCTTTTCGTTTTCATTTTTTTTTTCATTAAATGCAATGTAGTAGCACTATTAGACAATTTGATCAATCCTTGAAACTCATAAATTGGTCATTGGTTGTATTACAGATGCTCAGTGAAAACTGTGATCTTATGAAATAATTTTGTTTAATCTTGTTTCCCCCTAAGTTGCTTACTCAGTTTTCGACATGTCTTCAGCTGTTCACAGATTGGTTCTTCGTTAGTGAATATCTACTTAGCAGGATCCAAGAAGCAGATCAAGCTTATTCGGAAAGAATCAATAATTAATTTTAATAGTTTAAGATATGCTTGTGATTTTTAATTAGCTCAACTTAAAATTCTTAATGGCACAGGATATGGAAGCCAATCTTAAACTGCAGAGGTTTACACGCAGAATAATTACTAGATGTCACTCATAATCTACAAAGAAATATCCACATCTGAACAAAATAAAATAAAAAAATGGAAATTAATTAACCTGGAAAGGTTAAGGAGAAAAAAAAAAATTGATTAGAAAGAAAACATGATCTATGCCCCAAGCCAGCTTGCAGAGAGACACATGTACAGGTTCAGCGAGTATTCAGTGACAGATGTTCATGAAAGGACAGGCTCAGATCTCCTATATTAAGCAGAGAAGAAGAAGAGAGAGTCATTAAACATTAATTAAGAGAGCTAATCAGTTTCAGTACTCTCTCTCTCTCTCCCCTTCTATTTTTCTCTCTCCTCTCTTTCTCTCTCTAAGATGGGAAGGAGACATTACTGTTGCAGAGACAAGCTGAAGGTTAAGAGAGGTTTCTGGTCTCCTGAAGAGGATGCTAAACTCCTCAAATTCATCCTCACTAATGGCACCCACCATTGGAACCAAGTTCCTAAGCTTGCAGGTCTCTCTCTCTCTCTCTAAATTAATTTACTATTATTAGCACTATTTCTTTTATTTTTTTTTTTTGAGACTGTTCAGGTTTAGATAGGTGTGGAAAGAGCTGCAGGCTGAGATGGATAAACTATCTGTGCCCAGGTCTCAAGAAAGGCCCTTTCACTGAAGAGGAAGAGAACATCATCAGACAGCAGCACAGAATGCTAGGCAACAAGTACTAAAACGACCCAAATCCCAATTATGCCCCAAGTCTGTTTCTAAATACAAAATTAATTAGTTTTAATTAATGATTTTCTTTCATTTTCAGGTGGTCTGTGATAGCTAAGCACGTCCCAGGGAGGACTGACAACGATGTGAAGAATTTCTGGCACACAACCATCAAGAAAAAAATTGTTGAAGAAGATAACCAAGAAGAGAACCAGGGAACAAACCTTCATTTTTTTACCAACTTACTCAATGTGCCTGATCTCTCTCAGTTCAAGATCCCTCAGCCATCTGCAAGCTTTTTGAGCCTCGAAATGAAGAAGACAAACAATTGGAAAAACGTGGTTCAGCCTAATTCTCTGCAAGTTCCACAGTCGCTTGATCTGTCGTTGCGTGATCCCACTGATTTGATTTGGTACAAGGAGCAGAATCCGGAGTTCTTTATGGATTGTAGTAACAGTGGTTCATCTTCTTCGTCGGTGAAAGGAAAAGAAAAAGTTGATCAGGTTGATGGGATCAACGGAGAGAGAGTTAATCGGGTGATCACTAACGGCGACGACAGTCTCGGCTTTGATCACGAACTGGTCGACGGATGGTGGAACGCATCGCTGTGGAGGCCAGATGGAAGCAACTAAATCTAGAAAAATTAATATAATGTAATAATGAACTATAGATAGAGAGCTGTTAATTTGCTAATGTTGTTGTAGCTGCATGTCAATGTAATGAAAACTTTTAAGTGTTGTTTCTATGATTTTCTTGAGTACCATCATCAGCTAGATCTATAGTTTCTGACTGTCACTGGTGAGAAAGTTTGACATGGTTGCTTGAAGTTCTCATTGGTGTAGGACAAGTGTACTCTTCTGCATGCATCTTATTCTTAGTATTATCCAATGATTTTCTTGATTACATATGCACTGCATTATATAATTAAATATAAGAATATAGATAAAGAACTTGTGTGGTTCTTATCAATCAATTTTAGCAACTTCCCTAAATAGAATCAGTGACCTAATTTCATCCAAACATAATTAAGCTCAATCATATATGGCTTGATTAATTAAACCTTGTCTAGCAGCAACATGAGCCATTTATCCCATTAACTCAAGTTCAATAGTGGGTTCTGATTGTTGTGTCATGGAGATCCCTTAGTCATCACTTCTAAATGTTGCTGTATATAAGAATTTGATAAAAACTCCAACCCTATATATATTTGTACAAGGGATTTTGATTAACCCTATATGTCATGTTTTTTAGGTCTTTTCGGGGCTTGTGAACATAAAAGATAAAGCAGTTTGTAGAGAGATTTAAAAGAATCTAGGGAGAAAAAGTAAAAGCGATCGAGAGTGCAAAGATTTCACAAAGATCTAGTAGGTTATTGCAGATTTTGCTTTGTCAAAGATATAGCCCCAGTTTAGAGTGAACTTTGTTAAAAATCTAGTATCTTTAGTTTTTTTTTCTTATTTTTGCTGAGCAGCATTATCAATCCCTAACAATTACAACTAAATTAAGTTTTTTTCTCTTTGTTTGTTATTTACTTGTTTAGTTTTTGCAATTCAGTTTTAGGATTATCAAGCTAATTAACAGTTGTCCAGCCTTGGACTTGAGCCTCTTTTTAGCAGAACGAGGTGCATAAAAGAGGACAAAAACTGAGAAGAAAAAGACACAAAACAGAAGTGAAGTAAAGACAAGCAAAAGGAAGCGGTTTTCCATAAGTGGCAGTTAATGCGTGTGTTAGCTCGCGGAACATCCGGCCAATATCCAAAATTACTCTTCTCTCCCTCGCCGAGGAAGGTGAAGCAAACTCTTGTGGGACCACTCAAAAAAGAAAAATCTTTGCTGGAGTAAGTAAAGTAAATTACACAATCAATTTTATACCATATTAATGATTTAAATGCATTTTATAAAAGGAACAAATTGCTTATGATTGAAATTCATGGGAAAAGACTATGTATACTAATAATAGTAAGGTGTTATGTGATTTGTAGAATAATTAGTTTACATTTATGAGATGCAATTTATTATACTAAAGTAAGATCAGTATTTCTGGAAAAACCTAGTCAAGAGGTTTATCTTGATGAGAATAGATTATGAAAATTCTCATATATGAGTTCTTAAATTAATTGGAAAAAATCATAGATAGTTGGATGATCAGCTGGATTTCTGAGATGAAATAAATTAATTGGCATTACATTTTATTTGAAAAAATTCCCGCTCATCTTGAGAGAAAATATCCTAATCGTAGGAGTCTCTTAGCAATTCTGCATACAAATTTAGGTAAAATTATATCACATAGGGCAATTTTATCGATTACTAACTGAACTGTCGGTGCTTTTCCAACATATTGCTAAAGTGGATATTTGTACACGTCGATGTATACAAATTTAATTATGTAACAAAAATCAATGTCATCTAACTGTCGGATGACAAATTTTGCTTTACAATATTATTTCTCGTTTAATGGTTTATTTTGATTATATATATATATATATATATATATATATATATATATATATATATATATATATATATATATATATATATATATATATATATATATATATATATATATATATATATATATATATATATATATATATATATATATATATATATATATATATATATATATATATATATATATATATATATATATATATATATATATATATATATATATATATATATATATATATATATATATATATATATATATATATATATATATATATATATATATATATATATATATATATATATATATATATATATATATATATATATATATATATATATAGGGTAAAAGGAACCTAAGATGACACCTTAGATTGTATCTAAGGTGGCACCCATGTGGCTTAATCTCACCCCTAGATCAAAAGAGAGCATTTCAAAAGATCAATTAATATAAAATGCGGTGGGGCCCACTTTCTCTCCCTTCCCAAAACAGCTCACGCTTATTTCTTCTTTTGAGAGCAGATCCAGTTCTTTTAAAAAATCACGGGCGATTTTTTTCATCAGCTCCGCTCTTTGGTCGAGACAATTTACCGGACCCAGCCCTTTACTCGACCTCGAACCTTCAAATTTCACTTCCCAGCCGATACCCCAATTTCTTACGAACCTCTCAGATCCACACACCGCCGACGAACCCACTTCTCCGCTGACGACGAAGACGACCATCAAGGTATTATTTTTTCTATAGTTTCATAATTGATTGAATGCAATGTGGAATTGAGCATGTTAATTATTTCTTCATTTTTTTTGGATTTTCCCGATTTTGTTTTTGGGCTTTCTTCATTTTTTTGGATTTTCCTAATTTTATTTTTGGGTTTTGGATAGGAGATGAAAGATTTCAATGAAGAATATACAAGATTATTTCTGTTGTTATTCTGTAAGTAGTTTGTTGATGAGGCTATTTAGAGGAAGTGCAATTTGTATACAAAATGTTTAAGCATCACCGCTATTTGGTTATCGAGCCTTTACTTGCTTATAAACTTAAAAGATATCAAGCCAAACTATTTAGGAGAGATGAGGGAAAAACTAGGAAGATTAATTTAGTAATTTAAAGTAAATTAACATTCTTTAACTTGAGGGACTTATATTTAAGAAAACGTGAAGCTTTGAGGAACTTATTTATAATTTATATGCTACTTGTAGTATTTATGTTGATGAAAAGAGTTTGCATAGAGATGAATTAATAAGTTTGAGAAAACCATATTGTTTCTTGCATTTCCTATGAGAATAAATTGATTTGAAACAAGTTGTTAGAATAAGTTGATAAGATGTGTTGAATTTTCTAAGGAATTGAAACTTGTCTTTTAACTTGAAATAAGTTGTTAGAACAAGTTAATAGAGTTTTCTAACGGATTGAAATTTGTTATAGGTGATAGCTTGGATGGACTCTCCAATGACTCTCTCACCTATGGATGAAGAGGAAAATAATCCTATGACACCTGAAGGCCAAGATAATGATCTACTATTCATACCTCTTGGGACGTCGCAAGATGCCTCTTTTACAAATTATTTTCCTCATGTAATAATATATTATTCTTTATAGTGCACTATTATGTGAAGGGATGTATGAGAGTAGTAGCCTTTTTTAAGAATAAATTGTGTGTTGCTAATCATGTTTCTTATTTCTTTATTTTTATAGGCATCGGAGCATACGGAGAATGTCCATGATGTTGATGGTGATGAAAATAGAAAAGAAACTCATATTGTTGATCCTTATGTCGGAATGGAGTTTTCTACTCTTGAGGAAGCTTATGAATTTTACAATGCATATGCTAAACTTAAGGGATTTGGTATTCGCAAGAGTAGCTCATCTTGGTCAAGAAAGAAAGATGCGGTTATTTCTAGAACCTTTGTATGCGACAAGGAAGGCTTCAAAAATTTAAAAGATAAAAGAGAAGAGGGCATGGACGTGGTTCGCAAGGCCGATACAAGATGTGGATGTACCGCAAGGATGGTCATTGGACTTGTTACAAGCACGGGAAAATGGGAGGTTTGTAAATTTGAGGATAATCATAGTGGTCATCATTTAACCACTCCAAATCGGGTAAAGAAGCACTATTCACATCGGCCACTTCATCGAGCTCCATCAACAAAAAAATTGATAGATACTCTTGATGGCAAAGGATTAAGAGCTTCTACCATTTGTAAGGTTGTAAATTATATATATATATATATATATATATATATATATATATATATATATATATATATATATATATATATATATATATATATATGAAATAATGTATATGAGGTGGCTCATTTGCTAAATGAGCTACCAAGAGATAGAGTGGTGATGTCCACACCTTTGATGACCAGCTTGGCCTCACAACATGACTATCTCTGGTGAAAGCTCATTTAAAGAAAAATGAATGCCACCTCATACATATTTCTCATATATATATATATATATATATATATATATATATATATATATATATATATATATATATATATATATATATATATATATATATATATATATATATATATATATATATATATATATAGATGCACACACACACATATGTCTTAAAAGTATTTAATCATCATGATTTTTATTTTATAAAATTAACCATATTGGGTTGTAGTTACTTATGCATCAAGTGATTATAAAATTAACGGTTTTATGATAATATAACTAAAGAGACAATGAAAATATATCTTAGAAGTATTTAATCATCATGAATTTTATTTTATAGATGTTTTGAGATATTTAGATCACGATGAATGGAGCGGATCATCAATTGGAATAGTCTAGTTCATAAATCAAGAGGCTTCCTTAGATTAAATCTAAGGTACCACCTTATAAACACTTTTCCATATATATATATATATATATATATATATATATATATATATATATATATATATATATATATATATATATATATATGAGATAATGTATCTTGAATATATGAGGGATTTTTCATATATGCTTTTAAAGTGGCACAATCTCCACCAAGTATACTTTTAATAAAATAAGAAACATTCTCTCTCATACTTTATTAGCTTGGTGGAGATGTATTACTCAACAGATATGAGGGAACCTCATATGACAAAGATACCCATTAATCTTATATATATATATATATATATATATATATATATATATATATATATATACCATTTGTAAGGTTGTAAATGCTACTCATGGAAATGAAGAAGACTCTCTTGCTCGACAAGAATGCCAAGATCATCTTAAAAGAGGACGGAGAAACAATATTGGCCAAGAGTGTGTCTCCATAATCCGACATTTTCAAGAGAAGAAAGTCTCCGATGCACAATTTTACTTTGCATTGGATCTAGAAAATGATGGGACAATGAGAAGTATTTTTTGGGTGGATGGTAGAGCGAGGACTTCTTATTTACAATTTGGAGATGTGGTTTGCTTTGATGTTACTTATAGAACAAATAATTTGAGGTTGCCATTTGCACCATTTACGGGTGTTAACCATCATCGGCAATCTACTCTTTTTGGATGTGCGCTATTAGCCGATAAAACGGAGGAGACATTTATATGGCTATTTAGCCAATGGCTACAATGCATGTCAGGTATAGCACCATTGACAATCATCACCGATCAAGATAAAGCTATGTGTGGTGCAATTCACAAGGTCTTTCCTCAAACCCGACATCGCTTTTGTTCATGGCATCTCGGTAGGATTTCTTTACAACATCTCCAATCATTGCAAAGCGTTCATGGTGAGGAAGTTTCTATAAGGTACAATAAATGGTATTGGAGTAGTACAAAAGAAAAGTTTGAAAACCGTTGGGAAGAAATGCGAGATGAATATGGTGTAGATAAAAGAAGTTGGTTAGTGAATATGTACAATCACCGAGAGATCAAGCTCTGTGTATCTCAAAGACACTTTTTTGGAATGACATCTACTCAACGGAGCGAGGGAATCAATGCTTATTTTGATAAATATGTGAATGCGCAAACCGAGTTGCATGATTTTATTAAGCAATATGATTCGGCCATAAGTGACCGACGAGCTGTCGAACTCGATCAAGATTTCAAGACTACAAACTCAATTCCTACATTGAATACAAAACATCCAATTGAAAAACAAGCTAGTGAGTGTTATACAAGGAATATGTTTCGTATCTTTCACCGAGAATTCAAGGATAGTCACTCGATGCTTCATGAGAAGTTGTCCAAGAATGGTGCGATAAGCACATATGCCGTTTGGATGATGGATGGGGTTGATGAAAGCCAAAAATTAATAAAGTATAATGTTACCTTCGATGCATCAAAAGAAAGGTCAATTAATTGCTCTTGTGCCAAATTTGAGATGGAAGGCATACTATGCAAACATAGCTTGCACATGTTAGTGCATAAGCAAGTGTTAGATATTCCCCCAAGATATATTATGAGGCGATGGACAATTGAAGCTAGACATGTTGGTCGTGGGGTTGTTAGAAATAACATTACAAGTAGTGAAGACCAACTTTCTATTATTAAACATTGGGCACTAAGAGCAAGATGTAATAAAGCACTAGAAGACACATTAATTTCTAGTGTCTTTCATGATGAGTTCAATGATTTTCTAGACTCATATTTTACAAAAGTTGAAAACTTTAAGAAAGAGAAGCAACTTGAAGATCTTGGAGATGAGAGCAATGCAAGCAACAAGATGCCTACATCATCCATACCCGTTCCATGGAGCAAGCTACTCAATTAATCACTATTCGTGATCCGGAGAAACTCATTGCGTGAAGGGACGACCGGCACAAGCTACTAGAATTAAGTCGGATTGGAGAAAGCACAAGAAAAGAGTATTAAAAACAAAGAATTTGCGGCTTTTGTAAGGAAAAGGACATTATAAAGCGAGTTGTCCTTTAGCCAAGGTACTAGCTTCAAAGTTGATTTATTATTTTTTTGATGCATATCTCTTGATAAAGTTGTATTTTTTTATTGTATTGAAGGTGAAAATGGTGCAAATGGAGAAGGGAAGCGATAGCAAAGGAGGTAGTTCAAGAGCAAAGGATGTAGCTTGCAAGAGCAAACAAGGATTGCATGTGATATTATTATTTTTGT
>CM022706.1:7545935-7550935 GCA_012295165.1 Asparagus setaceus
TTTTGTATAGCCGGGTACCAAGCCGCTTCGCTATGCCGCCGCTATCGGCGGTAGTTGTCGGCCGCCACAAGCGGGCGCAGGCAAGATGAGCCGCCTCGCCGACCGGGCGAGGCCGCCCTTCCAAAAGCCAGAACGTTTTCCCGCTTTTAGGCACGATTAAATGCTCTATTTTTAGTGGGCGATCTTCAGCGTAACCGCTTATTAACGCGGTCCAACGCCTCTCGTGATTAATAAAGTCAAGCGGGCCCCACCAAGATTAATTTAGACCCTTCAAGAGATCGCTCAAGTATTCTCGGTGTCTCGCCGCTAGCGACAGTAAGTGCCTCGCCTATAGCGAGACACATGTTGGTGTTCTCGCCAGGCGAGTAATAATATTGCGTCTCGCTATATAGACACATCAAGGTGTCTCGCTTCGCGGCGGAGGCACAAGTGTCTCGCCATCAGCCGTGACACATCAAGGTGTTCGCCGGCGAGATTAAACAAGTGTTCGCGACCGTGAAGCAGACACAATCTCCCCATGTGTTGACTTCTTGAGATTTCGACGACGTTGTTCTTCGATCTTCTCATGATTTAGTCATATTTGAGGTTCTTCAACAATTTTGATGCTTCATGATACCCTCCAGTTTTCGTACCTCTCTATTTTGTCGAGGGTCCGAATACTTTGGATAAGATGCCTTTGCTCGCTCAACGTTGAACTTTGTAGAAGAGGCCCATGTTTTGCTTCAGCTTGAATCCCGGCTACGCCGGCGCCGCCACCATATTTTGGGATCAATAGCCGTTGCATTTGTATTTGGATTGATTGAAATGTCGGTCGCATTTTGGACTAATCATCTTCATCTTGAAAGTCACCACTTGGTTATAATTGAAATGCCTTGAGAATCATTCAGAAAAGCGCCGTCTGTTTTCAATATCGATTTCCAGAAAGCTTCTATATGTAATATCTCGGAATTGTCCCACTTGAAGAAAGCGAAGCGGGCAACTGAAGTGTTCGCTAAAAGGACCGCCACGTAACTGCCCGAAAGCATGCTTGAGCTTCCGGAGGCTTATGTAATGGCACGCTTACAAAGTGCATTAAAATCACTAGGGGAGAAAATGCTTGACCTCGACAGAAGAGTGAACCCATTGCCTCAAGTTATTGCTTGTATGATAGATATAGGATTTTTGGCAAACCCTACCATCAACGGATTTGATGAGCCTTTACCAACTACCGCTTGAGTTGGGCTAGCATGTAGATTATCCGAACCGCTCTACATGTTACGCTGTGCTAAAGAGTGAATTCTCTTAGACTTTATACGATATTGAATATGTAGGCTCTGGCCAATTATCACGGAATTGATTACCCTAAAAGATGTGTTAGACGTCGACTTATCTCTCGATAAGGACGAGATAATATCCCTATGCATGAAGGCATAGTTTAGGTGTCATTAGGTAATGACATCTATGCTACGATTTTGAATACGTAGGCTTGATCAATTATCACGGAATTGATTACCCGGCGCAGATGACTTATCTCCTCGAAGGGGGAGATAACATCCCTATGCATAAAAGCATAGTTTAGGTGTCATTAGGTAATGACATCTATGTACGCATTTTGAATACGAGGCTTGTGGAATTTGTGTTTTCTCTGGGGCTTAAAACGAACCCGTTGTGTCTCTTTGGGGCTAAACAACCCCTCTGTGTTTTCTCTTGGGGCTTAAAACGAACCTCCGTTGTGTTTTCTCTTGGGGCTAAACTAACCCCGCTATCGAGTAGACCTCTCATTCATAAAAGGAATCGAGAGGGGATTTTGACCGTGGTCCTAATCAGAGGAAGGTTTGACCAAGTGGGAGGAAAATTAAAAAATGATCCTAATCAGAGGAAGGTTTGATCGGGATAGGAGTTTTGAGACAATCCTAACTGCTTGAAGGTTTGATCGCCAATCCCGGTGGACCTCTCTTCATGGAAGGAATCAAGAGGGATTTTGACCATGGTCCTAATGTAGGAAGGTTTGACCAAAGTGCATATTTGAGACAATCCTAACTGCCGAAGGTTTGATCTCAATCTGAAATGGACTCTCGCTCATGGAAAGAATCAAGAGGGATTTTGACCATGGTCCTAATCAGAGGAAGGTTTGACCAGCAGATATTTGAGACAATCCTAATCGTATAGCGGTTTGATTGCTCAATGTGGAAGTGGACCTCTCGCTCATGGAAAGAATCGAGGGGATTTTGGCCGGTCCTAACTGTAGGAAGGTTTGACCGATAGAAATTTTTGAGACAATCCTAATCAGAGCAAGGTTTGATTGCTCAATGTGGAAGTGGACCTCTCGCTCATGGATTATCCACCCCGAAAAATTGGGCTGTCTAATCCGAGGAGGCCTTATATTCATATACCTCGGAGTCCTATTTGATTCAAATTTTATTTTCGGCTAAGTAAGACGCCGCTTCAACCAAGGCTTGGATGATGGCCTTGAGAGCTAAGCAATCCTTTGTAGGATGGAGGATCCTCCGTGGTACGCACAGATTTAGGGTCCAAGTTTTGTTAGCCTCCTCTTGATTTGTAATTGAAGCAACTTGATTTTGTTGTTATCAAGGAGGTGTTTGAAGATGATTGGAACTTCTTCGTCCTTGAAAGAGTATGTCTTGTGGAATTCGATGAAGCTTTTGGCTGCCATTGTTGCGACGCTTGACCAACAAAGAATACAGATGCCTTTCCTCTATTACGAGGAAAATTTACTGAGGGTCACCATCTTTTCTTTCTTCCTTCTCGAGGAAACGCTCGCTTGTTCTCCTTGTATTTTTAGGTCTTTCCACGAAGTTGGTGGGACGACCCCATGACTTCCAAAGAATTCTATAGAAAGATTGTTGTGGCAAGTCTTCAAGATGAACTTTTCAACATTGATCCCCGCAATTCATAGCTTTATTGCGGAATCGCTTAACTAAGGTGTCGATTGTCTCCCCACCTTCTCTTTCATCTAAGAGAGTTCCAATTGAGACTTCTGTCGCTATCGGAAGTTGCCGAGAAAAGAACTTTCCATGTCCTCCCAAAGAATTAATACCTGCTTTGAGTCTTCGATACCAATCAAGGCACTACGAAGAGTACCGACGAATGACCGAACCATCGAGGCTCGCTTTCCGAGATTACCCCAAATGTGATTTGAAGTAAATCGTGTTGTGAAGGTGACCCTCTCCCATCAAATGGCGCGGAAGTTGATCAAATTGAATTTCGGCGGTAAGGGATTGAATCCCATTCTCGATACCTGACACGGATACCACCCTTTTGACTTCTCGTGTGGACATCAAAGCATTGATTTTATCTTCAAGCTCTTTCATCCTTTCGCCATCATCTTCCCTTTGTTTTGATTATTTCCAATAGGAAGAATTGGGTCATTTCACCTTGAGCGCCAGATGCGTTTCTTTGAGGTTGATCAACAGAATGTGTTCATCAATCCGAATCGCTTTTCAACATTATATGGTTACTCCACCTTGTTGACTGGATTCAGTCAGGCAACCGCTTGGTTTGTCCCTCATCCGCTGCATGGCTAGCTCCATCTCGTTTCATTTCGCCTTAAGCTCTTTGCTTAGCTAAGGCTTCTTGTAACATTTGAGCCAAGACATCGGAGTAATGGTAAAGCTTCTCGAGATGGGGACCAAAGACTTGACATCGCGGTCATCTGAAGCTATCGCCGAATTGATGTCTGAAGCTTCATCATCGATGACTCTCCTCATGCATCCTCAATCAAGCAACCGACATCTCGGCTGAACTCGGTGCCGACTTTTCCGCAGAGTGAAGTCGTGGTCCTCGCCCATTGCTGGTCTTTTCCTTTGTTCACCATATTAATGGTGACTTCGGGAATTTATCCCCATGAATGGCGATCTTCTTTTCTCTGGGTCGCCTTGACCGGCTCAAATCTTCCGTTGTTGGCAAGGAAAGCCTCTCAATAATCAAGCTCTTTGTGGATGAGCCGCTTGACTCGAATAGGCACATCCCGACAACAACGCCTTGATTAGTTGTGCACACGCAGCAAGAACAATTTATTTCATCGATCGCCCTTTCAGGTGTTGCCACCACCGATGGTGGGTGGTTGGTGAGGTTTATCACGAATTGCACTTCCACCCCCAAGTGTAACGCTGTGTCCTTAATTGGAGGACACGCCTTCTTTGGGGACGCCGACTCTTGACTTGAGAGACAACTTCCGCCGCTGGCTTCGCTATCCGGGTTGCTTCAGATGAATCATGAGGGTCCGTTATCTCGCGGATTTTGCGAAGTCACTTGCCTCAACTTCTTTCTCAAGAAACTCGTGGACCCTTGTAGGATGCTCAAACGAGACGCAAATGTAAAATTCTTTGAGTTGCGCCGATGGCTCACATACTCAACATCACTTGGATTTTGGGTACGCCCCCAACCCGTCGTTGTTTATGGATCGTGACCCAAACGCTCCATTACGGTGTTTTGACTTTGGTTCTCATTGTGACCAAGGCGATTTAACACCGGTTGACGGATTTCCGCACTTAACGTTGATACCTCACCGAAAAGTGGAAGAAAGGGGCTGAAAAGCCAAATTTCTAAGCAGCATGGAGGATCGCCGCATGAAGTAGCCGATCGTTACCGGCGCTGAGATTGCTTACACCGCCATTGCCTGGCGAGGTAGCAATATCGCTCGCCGCTAACGCCGGTCTTCGAATCGCCTCTACCGAAGAATTCGCGAGGCGCACTTTGAGCCAATTTTGACGCTGACTTCGACCCATGCTTGGCGAGCCGCTTGTCGGGTTGCTTTTGACTCTTATGCCTTTATAACAACAAAGACGCGGCTCGAAAGCAAAATGCACGGCGCTTTTGAGCGCTTCTTTGTCAATCGGCCCTTTTGACGAGAACCCATTCTTCCTTGGGAGGAGGCCGACGATTGAGAGATTGCAGCTTGTTGATGCCTTTGATCACGCGGAGTTCTCGATAGTGAACTCCATCCGCTGACTCCGTGAGTTGGCGAACCGACGCCATCTTTTGACGCCGTCTTTGGCGAA
>CM022706.1:7553435-7560935 GCA_012295165.1 Asparagus setaceus
ATATCTTAGAAGTATTTAATCATCATGAATTTTATTTTATAGATGTTTTGAGATATTTAGATCACGATGAATGGAGCGGATCATCAATTGGAATAGTCTAGTTCATGAATAAAGAGGCTTCCTTAGATTGAATCTAAGGAACCACCTTATGAACACTTTTATATATATATATATATATATATATATATATATATATATATATATATATATATATATATATATATATATATATATATATATATATATATATGAATAATGTATATGGCTCGTTTGCTAATGAAATTACCAAGATAAAATTAGCTGTGGTGAGGCCCACCTTGCTAGTCACATCAGGACCTCACCACTCTATCTCTTGGTAGCTCATTTAACAAATGAGCCACAATTCTCATACACTCTCTCTCTCTCTCTCTCTCTCTCTCTATATATATATATATATATATATATATATATATATATATATATATATATATATATATATATATATATATATATATATATATATATATATATATATATATATATATATATATATATATATATATATATATGCTCCAAAATAAATGGATATGCTTGGTACCAAGTATAAAAATGATGGTTGGTAGTGAGGAGGTTCATTCTCATCCTCTCATTCAAATGGTTCCCACTTGAAAATTACCACCCCTTAATTATTTAACCCATGTACACCCATGTGAATGTGATCCCCCTGTTAAATAAGTAGATGAGAATGAGTCATATACCTATTAAGTACCAAGTTTGTGCTAGGCTTCTCAAAAAGTATCATCGACATCGTTTTTCATCATCCGATCATCAACCTTCAAGGAGTAGCCGCCTTGACCTCATCATCATCGCCATTCTTCTAGATCTCCACAATAAATCTTTTAAAGAGTGATCTTAATAAGTTTGGAAGAAAATTCTATGTTGGCTTTGCATTGAGAGGGATCATTTGCCACTGCTTGGTGAGATTGCTTAGTTTATTTCTCATGCAAATGGTAGAGCTATTAAAAAGAAGATCTTATGTGCCGCTTTATCGCCGCTTTGTATCATATTTGGAGAGAACGAAATGCTAGGAGATTTCAGTTTTGTGTTAGCAGGGTTAATGTCGTTGTGAATTTGGCTTGATCGAAGAAGTAGTCTATTCCATCAACCATGAGGTCGGGCTCGATCGCCGCACGCGACACAACGATTCTGCTCGAGACTGGCTCACCGTGGTCGCCATCGTGTTTGGGTCGAAAGTTGATTCCATTGTAAAACTAGAGAAAATTACACTTTTGGTTCTCGCCACAATGAAAATTAAATAACTCTCTTACAAACTCAACAAAAGACGCTACAAGTGTAGATCTCTTGTTTTGTGGGACTTTGCCTCGCGTCAGGACGCCAGAATCGTGGATCAATGAAAGCAACATCGTCAATCGGTTTAGTTAGTGCCGCAGGAAACAAGAACTTCAGCAAATATCTTAGCAAGGTAAGATATCTACTCTTCTCAAGAATAAGTCAAGGCTTAAACTCGAGGAATTCCTCGTGGATCGTGGTTCTTGAACTCCTAGCTGGATTGACACCCCTTTTCGATAGCCGACTTCAAGCAAGGTAATGAGGGTATTTATAGTCTTTGGGAAACATGCCCACGTGTCATGGTGCCGGAGATTTTGTATAGCCGGGTACCAAGCCGCTTCGCTATGCCGCCGCTATCGGCGGTAGTTGTCGGCCGCCACAAGCGGGCGCAGGCAAGATGAGCCGCCTCGCCGACCGGGCGAGGCCGCCCTTCCAAAAGCCAGAACGTTTTCCCGCTTTTAGGCACGATTAAATGCTCTATTTTTAGTGGGCGATCTTCAGCGTAACCGCTTATTAACGCGGTCCAACGCCTCTCGTGATTAATAAAGTCAAGTGGGCCCCACCAAGATTAATTTAGACCCTTCAAGAGATCGTTCCAAGTATTCTCGGTGTCTCGCCGCTAGCGACAGTAAGTGCCTCGCCTATAGCGAGACACATGTTGGTGTTCTCGCCAGGCGAGTAATAATATTGCGTCTCGCTATATAGACACATCAAGGTGTCTCGCTTCGCGGCGGAGGCACAAGTGTCTCGCCATCAGCCGTGACACATCAAGGTGTTCGCCGGCGAGATTAAACAAGTGTTCGCGACCGTGAAGCAGACACAATCTCCCCATGTGTTGACTTCTTGAGATTTCGACGGCGTTGTTCTTCGATCTTCTCATGATTTAGTCATATTTGAGGTTCTTCGGCAATTTTGATGCCTACAGATACCCATCTAAAGTTTTAGACTCCGCTATATTTTGTCGAGTGCGGAATACTTTGGATAAGATGCCTTTGCTCGCTCAACGTTGAACTTTGTAGAAGAGGCCCATGTTTTGCTTCAGCTTGAATCCCGGCTACGCCGGCGCCGCCACCATATTTTGGGATCAATAGCCGTTGCATTTGTATTTGGATTGATTGAAATGTCGGTCGCATTTTGGACTAATCATCTTCATCTTGAAAGTCACCACTTGGTTATAATTGAAATGCCTTGAGAATCATTCAGAAAAGCGCCGTCTGTTTTCAATATCGATTTCCAGAAAGCTTCTATATGTAATATCTGGAATTGTCCCACTTGAAGAAAGCGAAGCGGGCAACTGAAGTGTTCGCTAAAAGGACCGCCACGTAACTGCCCGAAAGCATGCTTGAGCTTCCGGAGGCTTATGTAATGGCACGCTTACAAAGTGCATTAAAATCACTAGGGGAGAAAATGCTTGACCTCGACAGAAGAGTGAACCCATTGCCTCAAGTTATTGCTTGTATGATAGATATAGGATTTTTGGCAAACCCTCGACCATCAGCAGTTTGATGAGCCTTTACCAACTACCGTTTGAGTTGGGCTAGCATGTAGATTATCCGAGTCCGTTCTACATGTTACGTTGTGCTAAAAGAGTGAATTCTCTTAGACTTTATGCTACGATATTGAATATGTAGGCTCTGGCCAATTATCACGGAATTGATTACCCTAAAAGATGTGTTAGACGTCGACTTATCTCTCGATAAGGACGAGATAATATCCCTATGCATGAAGGCATAGTTTAGGTGTCATTAGGTAATGACATCTATGCTACGATTTTGAATCGTAGGCTTGATCAATTATCACGGGAATTGATTACCCGGCGCAGATGACTTATCTCCTCGAAGGGGGAGATAACATCCCTATGCATAAAAGCATAGTTTAGGTGTCATTAGGTAATGACATCTATGCTACGATTTTGAATCGTAGGCTTGTGGAATTTGTGTTTTCTCTTGGGGTAGCGAACCCGTTGTGTCTTCTTTGGGGCTAAACAACCCCTCTGTGTTTTCTCTTGGGGCTTAAAACGAACCTCCGTTGTGTTTTCTCTTGGGGCTAAACTAACCCCGCTATCGAGTAGACCTCTCATTCATAAAAGGAATCGAGAGGGGATTTTGACCGTGGTCCTAATCAGAGGAAGGTTTGACCAAGTGGGAGTGAAAATTAAAAAATGATCCTAAGCGTAGGAAGGTTTGATCGGGATAGGAGTTTTGAGACAATCCTAACTGCTTGAAGGTTTGATCGCCAATCCGGTGGACCTCTGCTCATGGAAGGAATCAAGAGGGATTTTGACCATGGTCCTAGCGTAGGAAGGTTTGACCAAAGTGATATTTGAGACAATCCTAACTGCCGGAAGGTTTGATCGCTCAATCTTGAAATGGACCTCGTTCATGGAAAGAATCAAGAGGGATTTTGACCATGGTCCTAGCGTAGGAAGGTTTGACCAGCAGATATTTGAGACAATCCTAAGCGTAGCAAGGTTTGATTGCTCAATGTGGAAGTGGACCTCTCGCTCATGGAAAGAATCAAGAGGGATTTTGACCATGGTCCTAACTGTAGGAAGGTTTGACCCGGGATAGAAATTTTGAGACAATCCTAATCAGAGCAAGGTTTGATTGCTCAATGTGGAAGTGGACCTCTCGTTCATGGATTATCCACCCCGAAAAATTGGGCTGTCTAATCCGAGGAGGCCTTATATTCATATACCTCGGAGTCCTATTTGATTCAAATTTTATTTTCGGCTAAGTAAGACGCCGCTTCAACCAAGGCTTGGATGATGGCCTTGAGAGCTAAGCAATCCTTTGTAGGATGGAGGATCCTCCGTGGTACGCACAGATTTAGGGTCCAAGTTTTGTTAGCCTCCTCTTGATTTGTAATTGGAAGCAACTTGATTTTGTTGTTATCAAGGAGGTGTTTGAAGATGATTGGAACTTCTTCGTCCTTGAAAGAGTATGTCTTGTGGAATTACGATTTAGAAGCTTTTACGCTGCCATTGTTGCGACGCTTGACCAACAAAGAATCACAGATGCCTTTCCTCTATTACGAGGAAAATTTACTGAGGGTCACCATCTTTTCTTTCTTCCTTCTCGAGGAAACGCTCGCTTGTTCTCCTTGTATTTTTAGGTCTTTCCACGTAGTTGGTGGGGCGACCCCATGACTTCCAAAGAATTCTATAGAAAGATTGTTGTGGCAAGTCTTCAAGATGAACTTTTCAACATTGATCCCCGCAATTCATAGCTTTATTGCGGAATCGCTTAACTAAGGTGTCGATTGTCTCCCCACCTTCTCTTTCATCTAAGAGAGTTCCAATTGAGACTTCTGTCGCTATCGGAAGTTGCCGAGAAAAGAACTTTCCATGTCCTCCGGCAATTAATACTCCGGCCTTGAGTCTTCGATACCAATCAAGGCACTACGAAGAGTACCGACGAATGACCGAACCATCGAGGCTCGTTTCGAGATTACCCCAAATGTGATTTGAAGTAAATCGAGGTGTTGTGAAGGTGACCCTCTCCCATCAAATGGCGTGAAGTTGATCAAATTGAATTTGGCGGTAAGGGATTGAATCCCATTCTCGATACCTGACACGGATACCACCCTTTTGACTTCTCGTGTGGACATCAAAGCATTGATTTTATCTTCAAGCTCTTTCATCCTTTCGCCATCATCTTCCCTTGTTTTGGATTATTTCCAATAGGAAGAATTGGGTCATTTCACCTTGAGCGCCAGATGCGTTTCTTTGAGGTTGATCAACAGAATGTGTTCATCAATCTACGAATCATTGTCTTCAACATTATGGCGGGTTACTCCACCTTGTTGACTGGATTCAGTCAGGCAACCGCTTGGTTTGTCCCTCATCCGCTGCATGGCTAGCTCCATCTCGTTTCATTTCGCCTTAAGCTCTTTGCTTAGCTAAGGCTTCTTGTAACATTTGAGCCAAGACATCGGGAGTAATGGTAAAAGCTTCTCTGAGATGGGGACCAGCACTTGACATCGTGTCATCGGAAGCTATCGCCGAATTGATGTCGGAAGCTTCATCATCGATGACTCTCCTCATGCATCCTCAATCAAGCAACCGACATCTCGGCTGAACTCGGTGCCGACTTTTCCGCAGAGTGAAGTCGTGGTCCTCGCCCATTGCTGGTCTTTTCCTTTGTTCACCATATTAATGGTGACTTCGGGAATTTATCCCGATGAATGGCGATCTTCTTTTCTCTGGGTCGCCTTGACCGGCTCAAATCTTCCGTTGTTGGCAAGGAAAGCCTCTCGAATCTTGAAGCTCTTTGTGGATGGCGTTTGACTCGGAATAGGCACATCGACAACAACGTCTTGATTAGTTGTGCACACGAGCAAGAACAATTTATTTCATCGATCGCCCTTTCAGGTGTTGCCACCACCGATGGTGGGTGGTTGGTGAGGTTTATCACGAATTGCACTTCCACCCCAAGTGTAACGCTGTGTCCTTAATTGGAGGACACGCCTTCTTTGGGGACGCCGACTTTGACTTGAGAGACAACTTCCGCCGCTGGCTTCGCTATCCGGGTTGCTTCAGATGAATCATGAGGGTCCGTTATCTCTCGTGATTTTGCGAGTCACTTGCCTCAACTTCTTTCTCAAGAAACTCGTGGACCCCTTGTAGGATGCTCAAACGAGACGCAAATGTAAAATTCTTTGAGTTGCGCCGATGGCTCACATACTCAACATCACTTGGATTTTGGGTACGCCCCCAACCCGTCGTTGTTTATGGATCGTGACCCAAACGCTCCATTACGGTGTTTTGACTTTGGTTCTCAATTGTGACCAAGGCGATTTAACACCGGTTGACGGATTTCCGCACTTAACGTTGATACCTCACCGAAAAGTGGAAGAAAGGGGCTGAAAAGCCAAATTTCTAAGCAGCATGGAGGATCGCCGCATGAAGTAGCCGATCGTTACCGGCGCTGAGATTGCTTACACCGCCATTGCCTGGCGAGGTAGCAATATCGCTCGCCGCTAACGCCGGTCTTCGAATCGCCTCTACCGAAGAATTCGCGAGGCGCACTTTGAGCCAATTTTGACGTTGACTTCGACCCATGCTTGGCGAGCCGCTTGTCGGGTTGCTTTTGACTCTTATGCCTTTATAACAACAAAGACGCGGCTCGAAAGCAAAATGCACGGCGCTTTTGAGCGCTTCTTTGTCAATCGGCCCTTTTGACGAGAACCCATTCTTCCTTGGGAGGAGGCCGACGATTGAGAGATTGCGGTTTGTTGATGCCTTTGATCCGTGAGTTCGATAGTGAACTCCATCCGCTGACTCCGTGAGTTGGCGAACCGACGCCATCTTTTGACGCCGTCTTTGGCGAAGCTCGCCGGTCAGCTTGAGATCTTGTTGGAGAGGTCACGCAAGCTAACGAAGATCATTGCACATCACAACGTAACTAACCTCCTCTAGGGGATGAAATCCTCAGATATTTGCGGGATGAGGAGGATTTCGATGTGAAGAGGAGAGATACTCTTCAATTTGGCTTGATCGAAGAAGTAGTCTATTCCATCAACCATGAGGTCGGCTCGACGCCGCAAGTCGCGACACAACGATCTCGGCTCGAGACCGCTGCCCCACCGTGGTCGCCATCGCGGTTTGGGTCGAAAGTTGATTCCATTGTAAAACTAGAGAAAATTACACTTTTGGTTCTCGCCACAATGAAAATTAAATAACTCTCTTACAAACTCAACAAAAGACGCTACAAGTGTAGATCTCTTGTTTTGTGGGACTTTGCCTCGCGTCGGGACGCATCCGTGGACCACCGAGCAACGATCGTCCGAATTGGCGGGGTTGAGTTTATGTTTCAAGAAAGAAAATAAGAACTTAAGTAAATATCTTAGCCAAGTAAGATATCTACTCTTCTCAAGAATAAGTCAAGGCTTAAACTCGAGGAATCTCCGGTGTGGATCGTGTTCTTGAACTCCCAAGCTTGATTGACACTCTTCGAGAAATAACTTCAAGGTAATGAGGGAGGGTATTTATAGTCTTTGGGAAACATGCCCACAAGTGTCATAAGTGCCGGAGATTTTAGAAGTAGCGCTGTACCAAGCCGCTGCCGCCTCGCTTAGTCGGCGAGCATATTTACGCTTCGCCGCGCGCAGGCAAGATGATGCTTCTCGCCGACGCGCGTGCCGCCCTTCCACCGCCAGTAACGGTTTTCC
>CM022706.1:7568435-7719194 GCA_012295165.1 Asparagus setaceus
GAAAGTGAGAAATGGTGAAAGTGGATGTGGAGAGGTTAGAGAGTGGATTGTGGATTATGTGCAAAGGAGGAGAAAAATAAAGTTGAGAGTGTGTGGTGGTTATATGCACATAATAACAAAACTAGGTTTGAGATTATATGCACATGGAGGGAATATGAGATTGAGAGAAAATAAGTGCAAAATAAAAGAAAGCAAGATTGAGAGAGAGGAGAGGAAGGAAATCAAAATCAAGAATAAAGGAAAATCAAACAAATGGAAAACAAGGATAAGAATGGTGTATGGAGGGATATGGAATCTTAGATAGATCCTCAATCTCAACCAGAGTGAGTTGATTTGTTAGCTAGTTTCAAACAATCTCTAGGATCCCACAAATATTGGCTCCACACTTTGAAAAGGTAACCTCAAGAGGGTTCTAGCCCAAGGTGAATTAAAGGAAAGAAAAATCTATTCTAGAAAGGAAATACAAGAATTAAATACATTGCATGAAAGTAAATTGCATGAAAGTAAATTGCATGAAAGTAAATCTAAGCTACAAAGCAATAAATGAACAAAGAAAAATGAAAAAGAAATAAAATAAACCAACAACTCTCGATCTTAATCTAATCCTCCTTTTGGTCCTTGGATTAGAAGAAGAGAAAGGAAATTGAAGGTGAAAATTTTCATTTATTGTGTAACAAAGTTACAATTTTGGAAGGTCTTCTCAATTAAGAGTAACCCTCCTCTCCAAATGGAGTTTTTATAAAATATTTCACACTCTAAACACTCACCTTCACCCTATTTATAGCCCAACGGAGTTGATGTGAACCATTGGATCAAACCTAGCCAAAGGAAGAGAAATCCACCATTAATCGAACTGCTAGAACCGATCGGTTGGCGATCGGTTAGCCAACCGGTTAGCCAACCGGTTGGTCAACCATTGGTCTCCCACTAATTTCTTGATTTTTCTTCACTAATTTCTCTTGGATCAATTTGGTATCTTGGGCCTTGGTTTGTCTTCGATTGGGCTTCAATATTTGTAGAAATTCGAGAATTTGAGTCATTTGGGCTTTATTCATTATTTCTTTATTAGCCCAAAATAAGATAAAATGATTATTAGTAATATCTATTCATATAACATAGGTAATAAGGGTATAAAATGTAATTAAAATGTGATAATCGGGCCTCGACATGCCGGTAAAAAGTGTCTTGGATGTGCGGTTTACCCCGTGGTTGATTCCTTAGATTTTGATAACGTCGTTCTTTAATCTTCTCTTGATTAAATCGCACTTGGGGTTCATCGATAATTTTCGATGCCTACAGATACCCCATCTAAAGTTTTTAGACTCCGCTATATTTTGTCGAGGAGTCTGGAATACTTTGGATAAGATGAGCCTTGCTTCTGTTCAATGTTGAACTTTATAGAAGAGGCCTATATCTTGCTCGGCTTTGAACCACAGCTCTGTGGCGTCGTGACCATATCACAGGATCAATAGCTATTGCATCTGTATTTGAATTGATTGAAATGACAAAGTCGATTCTGATCTGATCATCTTCATCTTGAAGGTTGCAACTTGGGTTGTAGTTGAGTTCACAGGAGTATCAAGATAAATATTTATCCAACCATGTTATCTCATCACAGTGGGAGATGACTACTCACCATTACCGTTATGAAGGAAATGGCATATGATTCTTCTTCAATAATGAGGATTTAGAGAAGAGGCACCGTCCAACTTACTGAACATCCGGAATCAAATTATCCGTTGTAGAGATAAGCTATGTAGAACTCAGAGAAAGCTTCCGAATGTAATCCGGGGTCAAATTGCTTTGAATACGCTGTTTGAGAGGTTATGTTTATGGATCGTGGTGAGGGAACAGGCTAAGGGAGGGGCAACTCTAGGCGGAACGTTTGGGGAATTTGCTGAACCCGTGGAATCGGCTCCCGGTATATACATATATCGTCATGATTTTAATATATGTATATATACGTATACTAACGCTCGGCATGTCTTGCCAATGTCACAGTGGAAGAACTGATGGAGGCGGAGCCTGTGCATGAAGAGGGTCTCGGGGAGTTCTCTGAACCAGGCTTAGCTCAGATGATCTCTGTTTCTGAGTCCGATCACAACCTAATTTTCGATATGTTATCGAACGCACTCGAGAGAATCTCGCGGTAGCCGAGGTAACGTGTCTTATTATTCAGATCCTCTCAATTATCTTGCCGATAGTTGATAACTTAACGATATTTTCGCATACAGGCCCCGCCACTACTGCTGCAGAGCAAACTGGAGAGTCTCCGGTTCCGAGTTTAGAGGTTCAGCCTCCCACTTCCCAGGCTGAATCTACTGTTGTCTCGCCTCTCGATGAAGGCTCTCTCGTTTAACCTAAACCACCGGCTACTCAAGCTGAACCTGAATCAACTCCGGTAGTTTCGAGGCCGAATCGACAAGTGCGGGCAAATGCCAAGTTGAGGATCTTCTAGCGCGTCGGTATATCTCGACCCGTCTTTTATAAGAGTTTAAGATTTAAGATCTTCGAAACTCACATTTCTTCTTTCACGGCCTTCTTCCATATTATCGACTCAATTAAAGGCGTTGATGTCGAACGAATCCAGAAGAAGGCGGTCATCGGCCTGAGCTTGAAGGCTTCGCCTTTCTTCTCAATAGTGTTATCGAGAAAGTCGTGAACAAGGGCTTCTCCTTCGGCTCTTTCAAGCGGCTTCTCGATCGGCGTGTGATAGCTATAAGAGAAAGGGCTTCTCCAACTTAGCAGACTCTATTGTAGAGGATCAGATTCAGTTAGAACAAGAGTTGGGGGAACTTCTGAGACTGCGATCCGAGGGCGCTTCCTCTTATATTTCTTCCTGGGTCGAGTCTATTATGAAAGCCAAAGAAGCCAGGCGGAGAGGGCCGAAAGCGTGAATTACAGCAATTTCTGCATCTGAACGCACGGCAAGTCAATACAAAGGAAAAGACTAGAGCCGACTTGCTTCAATCCGTTGAGCTGCAAGATCTCGAGATTGCTCGCTTAAGGAAAGCTCTTGAAGATGACAAAGAGACGCGGACTCTTCTGAAGATCGACCTGGCTGGAGTAGAAAAGTCCTGCTCTAAACTAACCGAACAAATGAAGACTTCTGATGAAAAGTCCGCTGAGCTGGAGCGAGAGATTATTCAGCTTCTAACTCCCGACGATTTCGAGAGTCTTCTTAGAGAGGGAGTTAGAACAAAAGTATAAGGAGGAGCTCTCAAGCTTGGAAGAGCAGATCCGCCACCGCCCATAACCCCGCTAAAGTGCCTCTATTAACTTTTGTTATTTAGCCGACAATTGTATATAACTCATTTTGTATTTTATTATTCATGAAATAAAGTTTTAGTTTTTTTATCGACTTTCATTACGCTATCTATTCTGTTTTGAACAAATGAGCATAATCTTGATAGGATTTTTGGCAAACCCTCAGCCATCAACGGATTTGATAAGCCTTTACCAACTACCGTTTGAGTTGGGCTAGCATGTAGATTATCTAAGTCCGTTCTACATGTAACGTTATGCTAAAAGAATGAACTCTCTTAGACTTTGTACTCACGATATTGAATCGTGGTTTGGTCAATATTCTGAGAATTGACTACCGGCTACGGTGTTAGACGACTTATTCTGATTTAAGGGCGGGAATAGTGCCTACTACGCATAAATAGTAGATTTAACAAATTATTAAGTCAAGAATAAGACCGACCGTATTGAATACATAGACTTTGTTTGCTCACGATCTTGAATCGTAGATTTGGTCAATTATCCGGGAATTGACTACCCGGTGGCATGTTAGATCGACTTATTCCCCGATGGGACGAATAACACATACTACGCATAAATAGTAGATTTATCAAATTATATAGGCTTTTGAAATTGTTATCTTCTCTTGGGGCAAAGACGAACCCGCTGTGTCTCTCAAGACTAACCCGGCCACCGTGTTGAAGAAGAAGGTATTTTCTTATCTCCCGCTTCAATTGAGAACTCCTTGTTCACGTGAACTGTGAGTCAAAAGATTCCTGACGCACGTGCGTCAAGAAATCTATAAAGAAACTCAAAGTGGGATCTCCACTTCGATAATCAAATTGGAGTCGGGCCACGTGGCTTTGACTCAGAAAAAAGGGGCCTTTTAACTCACGTGAGTAAAAGGTGAAATTTGGAGAAACCTAACTACTCAAAATGTTTGATTGTTCAAATTTGTCTCCTCTTGGGGCAGAGACGAACCCGATACTGGAGTGAAATTCTCATTCGCGAAAGGAATCAAGAAAAGATTTTGATATTGTGGGTGGCCTTAACTGTTGGGAGGTTTGGCCAAGTGGGAGTTTGGAGACCATGACTATTCAAAAGTCTGATCATCTAAAATTGGTGAAGGGTATTTCTTAGCTATCGGGATATGATAAACCTGGGTCCTTCATCGTAAAACGGGTTATCCTGAGTACACTAAGGATAGTATTTCTTCAGGAACTTCCCATTAATTGGTATCATCATCTTATCACCGTCTTGGGTGATCAAGCGATATGATCCATTTGAGTAGACCGTATCGATCACAAACGGTCCCTCCCATTTGGGTTGAAATTTTCCTTTCTTCTTAGAGTTAAGGGTCGTTGGTCGCCGGACGGCGAGTACCAAGTCTCCTTCCTTGAAGACCCGATGCCGGACTTTTTTATTGAAGGCTTAGGAAATTCTGGCTTGGTATAACTCAATTTGTTGTTGAGCTTCCAAGCGTTTTCCATCCAACATCTCAAGCTCTTCAAGACGCTTCTGATGTTGCTCATCATCCGTCATTCCCGTCGCAAGTGCGATACGAAGGGATGGGATTTGTATCTCTAATGGTAGGATGGCTTCACATCTGTATACCAAGAAATATGGGGTGACCCCGGTCGGTGTTCGGACCGTGGTGCGATAAGCCCAAAGAGCCTCGCCAAGCTTATCGTCCCAATCTCGTTTATTGGTCTTTATTAGCTTTGCCAAGATCTTGATGATGGTCTTGTTGAAATCTTCAGCTAAACCATTCGCAGTAGGATTATAAGCTATAGATAAAACATCTTGGATTCTAAACTTGCTGTAGGATTTGACAAAGGCGTTGTTGATAAATTGGGGGCCATTGTTGTGCACAATTTGTCTTGGGACACCGTATCGATAAATGATATAGTGTTTGATGAATTTGATGACATCACTCGTCTTGACTTCTTTGAGCGAAATTGCTTCAGCCCATTTGGAGAAGTAATCCGTGATTGCTAAAATAAAGCGGTCACGTTTTGCTGATGGGGGGAAGATAGGTCCTACCACATCCATTCCCCAGGTTTCGAATTGCCAGGAAGTGGCTGACGGATGCAGGTCTTCTGGCGGCTGATGCATGTAGTTAGCATGTATTTGACATGCATGACACCGTCTTGTGTATACAATTGTATTTTTGATCATGGTCGACCAATAATAGCCCAATCTCCTTAGTCGATCTCTTAACTTAGGACCTGGTTGATGTGCGCCACAAGTCCCATCATGCGCTTCTTTGAGGGCTTCTTCTGCTTCCTCGGTTGAAAGATATCGGAGTAGTAAGCATCATATGTACGACGATAGAGCGTTTGAGTCGGCATTATAATAAAATCTCGGTGCCCTTCTTCGGACTGATTCCCTTTCTCTTACATCTTCCGGTAAAATACCGTATAAGACATAATCTATAATGGGAAAAATGCCAATCTCGAGGTTGGTGGGTTAAAGTGTACAGCTTCTTTGATGTCAAAGCATTTCGATGTGAAAAGTTGATCGTCCTCCACGGTAATCAATTGTTCTATTTTTGGGTTGCTGCTAAGCGACTAATGCGCTAGTGCATGCATAGGCGATGCAGGCGTGGTATATATTCGATGAAGAAACTTTTAAACGATTCCGCCATCTCTATTGTCGCTTCGTAATATGGGACTAAATCTGGATTTCTGACTTTGTACTCTCCTCGGATCTGATTAACAATCAGCTGAGAGTCTCCGAAAGCCTCCAAATATTCCACCCCTAACTCCTTGGCAAAACTGAGTCCAAATATTAGTGCATTGTACTCAGCCACATTGTTGGAGCATGATTTTATCAATGAATAAGCCCGGGGTATCACGTGATTTTTGGGTGATACCAGAACAACCCCGGCTCCCGAAGAGATCTTCGATTGTTCAGGAAGACTTGCTACATGAGTTGCTCGGGAGGCGCCATCAAAATATAATTGCCATACATGCTTGTGAGAAGTATGGTTGACCTCGTAGGTTTCGTCGGGTAAGTCTTCATAAATTTTAGCTTTGTCCTTACTAGGTCAGACTGCTAAAAGGTCACAAATTGCTTGTTCTTTCACCGACTTCGCTTAAAGTGGATATGTGATGCAGAGGAGCAATGCCCATCTCGCTAATCGCCAATTCAAAGAGGCCGGTTGCGTCATGAATACTTGGATTGGATTAACGTCCGAGATGACATGTACCCTTTGTCCAACCAGGTAATGACGCATTTTTTGAACTGCAAATACCAAAGCCAAGCATTCTTTCTCAATATCGGGATATCGAGATTCAGCATCCACCATTGTCCTACTCAGATAATAGATTGCTTGCTCGTGACCGTTATCATCATCTTGTGCTAACAAGGCACTTAATGAATGGTTCGTCGCTCTGACATAAATCAAAAATGGTTTCCCTGATTTCGGTGCAGCGAGAACAGGAGGATTTGATAAGTATGCTTTGATATCTTTAAAGGCCTTTTGACAAGCGTCGTCCCATATGAACGAAACGCCTTTTTTGGTGAGCTTGGAGAACGGTTGGCATTTTCCTGCAAGATTCGAAATAAAGTGTCTGACATAAGCCAATCTTTCTTGTAACCCCCTAAGTTCTTTGAGGTTTCTCGGGGGTTGTAATTCGTTGATTGCCTTCACTTTATCAAGATCGATATGAATTCCCTTCGATGTGACAACGAAACCAAGAAATTTATCGCTGGCCATTCCCAGGAAAGACTTAGTAGGATTCATTTTCAACTGATGACTTCGCATGAGATCAAATACCGTCTTGAGATCTTTGATGTGATCACTTTTATTGCGGCTTTTCACCACTAAGTCGTTGACATAACACTCAACGGTTTTGGAGATGCTCTTGGAAGATCTTCGTTATCGCTCGTTGATATATAGCACCTGCATTCTTCAAACCGAAGGGCATGACAGTGTAGCAAAAGATGCCAAGAGGCGTCCTAAACGAGGTGTGTTTCTCATCATCGGGATGCATCTTGATTTGATTGTATCCAGAGAATCCATCCATAAATGACATTCTTTCAAACCCACAAGTGTTGTCTATAATGACAGCCGTGATGGGTAGTGGAAAGTCATTTTGGGCATCTTGGTGTTGAGATCCACGAAGTCGTCTGATTCTAATTATCCCATTCTTTTTTAGAACAGAGACAATATTCACCACCTAATCTGGATGTTGTTCTTCTCTAATAAAATCCGATTCTATGAGTTTCTTTACTTCAGCTACAATTGCTTCCATAATTTGTGGACGAAATCGTCGTTGTTGTTTCACGGGTTTGGCTTCTGGCTTAATATTAAGGCGGTGCACTGCCACTTTTGGATCAAGCCCTGACATATCTTCGTAATTCCACGCAAAGACGTCAATATATTCTTTGACGAGAGAAATTAATTCACCTTTCTCTTCTGGTGAAAGACTGCCGCTGATAAATATAGGTTTTGGATTTACTTCGTCTCCCATATTTATTTAAATCACCTCATCTTCGGTAGGCGGCTCCCTTTGCTCGAATCTATTACCGTACTGAATGTTCAAGTAGAAAGTCCAAGGGTCTTTCCAAGTTGGTAAGTGATCATCTTCTCCAGGCTTTGCCGGGCTTATTGTGGTCATGTTAGACATTAATCCTTTGAATACTTCACCGAGACTAACGTCTGAATCCCACGTTGAAGAATCTGATGAATTGTCGTGATCATCAAATTGCCAACAGCATTCATCGAAAGATGAAGAGACATAACCCAGACCTCTCCTGTGTTCATAATAGTGGTTGGGTTTTCCTTTCGGCACGTGAGAAGGTCGAGGTGGAGTTCGAATGCCTCGCCCGAAACAAAGACCTGCCCCGTGCGCGAAATCATATCCCCATTTCTTCATGTAACGGCGTGCTTGCGGACTATACTTGGAGAAATATTTGCAAGGTCCTTCATCACTATCATCAGCTTCCCAAAAGAGGTTTTGCGGCGGAGATATTTTCCCTTTCCCAAAGATTGTTTTCTTTGCATCTTTTGGCGAACGACGAAAGTTGATCTAGTCGAGCTTTGGAGGCATTTCTTCATCTGGTTGGATGACGAGAGCGGCACGTGCGCATCATAATCCTTATACAGTCCCTGCGTTACACTATCAACACTAGGTACATACTCTAAACCGTCATTTATTATATGCTCATCAGCAAGTTGCCAGTTACAACTTTCTCCTAACAATTCAGTTCCGTCAAGATCGATTATAAGAGGCTCAATATCATTAAGTATAAAGTTTTCATCGTAATCGAGTCGGCTTTGGTATCAGCTTCATTTTCGCTGTCCGTACCCTGGGCCGATGGTTCAGTATCGGATTCAGCGCCATATAGAAGAGAGTCAGTAAAATAATTTTTCAACCCCTTGAATGACTGCTTATCCATGACCACCGTCTTGACCATATTATCAGCGTCGACATATTTTAAACACTGATATAATGTAGACGGGACTATGACATTACTATGGATCCAAGGTCGTCCCAATAGTAGATTGTAAGAAGTCTCTGCGTCGAGGACATAGCATGTGACTTCGGACTTGAGATCCCCAAGCTGGCATTTTACTCGGATTTTACCCAAAGGTCCGAACCGCCGTATTGAATCCGTAAATGACAAGTTCAGAGAAGCCAACTTGTTACCGGAATTCGAGATGATACATCAATCGGAGTGGCATGATGCTGACTGCGGATCCCGGGTCGACTTGAATTCGGTTGACGACAACCGAGCCAATGTACCCAGTAAAATACAAAGGCATGTCATGCTTCGAATTTCTCACTTTCATATCATCTCGGGTGAACGTGATGCAAGGGAAATGCTTAGCCACCAGGTTGTAGTGTTCAGGCTTTTCAGGAACCTGCTTGACTTGTGTGATAAATATTTCTGAATCAGCTAATGCTTCCTACAAAGCCTCTCGGTTTTGGAGAGCCAGACAACTTCGTAAAGTTATTCTTCTTTGGGATATTGGCCAACTGAGCCATGACATCGAAACGATATTGGGCGTTCGAGCTTTCTGGCTTGTCTCTTCCAATCGGTTTACTGAATCGTAGTTGTTTCCGATTCAAAACCTCTTTTTGGTTAGCTTCCTTTTGCCAATCATTATCAACCGGGGGCCGTGAGGAATGCACCTGTGGCTGAGGCTCGTTTTCAGAATATTGAAACCGATATTCATTTCCACTCCTAGTGGCATAAGCTGGTTCTCCTTCCGCCGCAAGAACTTCATGCTTATTTTCAGAAGAAGAAAGGGTTAGAATTTTCTCATCACCTTCCTCTAGAGTTGCTGAGATGTGACCACAAGACCTGCCTTTACGCCTAGATTTTTGTGTCGAGGAAGATCCGGTCCATTGCTCATCTTGAAGGAGGTCTGGATGAACCCAAAGTACTTTGCCATTAGGGGCTGTGTGTGAAACTAATCCCTTGATGTTGACCATGTGGATCATCATTGACCGTCTTAATTTTCACTTTTGGGACAATCTTCTGTTGGTACAGCACGGGTGGCATGGATCCGAAATTGATAGCCACCATATTCGAACCGACTTTCTTTTTTTTCTTTGCCGTTATGATACCGGCATCGATCAAAGCTTGGATCTTGTCTTTGAGGACGAAGCAATTCTTAGTCGGATGATGTACCCTCCTGTGATATGAATAATATTTAGGGTCTGAGATCTTATTAGCCTCCTCCTGATTTGTGATTGGAGGTAACTTGATCTTGTTATTATCCAGGAGGTATTTGAAGATGACTACAACTTCTTCCTCCTTAAAAGTGTACGTTCTCTGTAATCTTGAATCCGGAGTCTTTTGCAACTCTTGAGATTTTTGTTAAAATCTCAGCTGTGGTTGCTGCTGCTGTGGTGATTGTTGACGTTGCTACTGGAATGTCTGATTTGTATCAACAGCAGAAGCTGGCGCCTTTCCTCTGTCACGGGGCACAAAATTTGACTTTGAGGGGCCCGTTGTTGGTTGGCCTCTCTCATTCTTCTTTCTCTTGAGGAATCGCTCAGCTTGTTCTCCTCAAAGCTTCAAGCCTTTCCATATGGTCGGTGCTACAACCCCCATAGCTTCCAACAAATCTAGAGAAAGGTTGTTGTGACATGTTTGCAATATGAACTCCTCGGTGACTGGATCCCTGCAGTTCATGGCTTTGTTGCGGAAGCGTTTGACGAAATAGTCATTCGACTCTCCACTCTTCTATTTTTCATCCAAGAGGGTCCTGATCGAGACTTCAGTATCGTCGTCGAAGAAGTTATTAAGAAAGGAACTCTCCATGTAATCCCAGCAATTGATACTCCCAGCCTTGAGTCTTCGATACCAATCAAAGGCGACCCTGCGAAGGGTACCTACGAATGACCGAACCAATAAAGGCTCGTTTCCCGAGATCACACCCAAATGAGATTTGAAGTAAATTAAATATTGTGTGGGTGAGCCTCTTCCATCAAATGGTGTGAAGTTAATCAAATTGAACTTTGATGGGTACGGAATTGAGTCCCACTCTCTTGGGTATGGACATGGAATGCCGGTCTTCTTGACTTCTTGAGCGGATATTAGAGCATTGATCTTGCCTTCAAGCTCTTTTATTTTTCTGCTTTCACCCTCACCTTGCTTCGGATGATTAATCAGATTACTCCCAGTAGGATGGATTGGGCCATCTCCACTTTGAGTGCCTGATATAGTTTTCTTCGGAGGTGGGTCGGCAATGATGGTTTCATCCACTTCCGTATCGCTATCTTCTATATCATGAGAGACACGGTGACTGGGTCCGCCTTGTTGACTAGACTTAGGTTGTGCAGCTTTCTGACTTTGTAACTCCCTCATCTGCTGCATGGCTAACTCCATTTCTGTTTTCATCTCGGTCTTAAGCTCTTCTCTCTGTTTAGCTAAGGCTTCTTGCAACATTTGAGCCAGCATTTCAAGAGTGATAGTATAAGCTTCTCTAGCCTGACCTACGCTCGATATCGTGTAATCGGATGCCATTGCTGAGCAGGCATCGGAGATCTCATCTTCAGATGAACCCCCTCATGCATCCTTCTATAATCTCTCTCGCCTTTGTAGCCCGCAGCTTTCAACCTCTAGGAAATTCGGGTGCTAACTTTTTCTTCCGGAGTGAAGTCAGGATCTGTGTCCGTCGCTGCCTCTCCTTTTCCCTTGTTTACCATGCTAATGGTAACTTCGGGGAATTCGTCTTGTTGGATAGCAGATTTTCTTCTTCAGAAGCATCATGGCCTTGGCTTCGACTCTTCCGCTCTTGGCAGGGAAAGCCTTTCGAACACCGAAGCTCTTTGCGGATGGGCCTTCGACTCGGAGCAATCACATCCTGATAGTAATGTCTTGATCAGTTGTGCACATGAGCAAGAACAATCTATTTCATCAATTGTCCTTTTTCGTGTGTTGCCACCTTCGGCCTGATAATGCGGTCTCTTAGTGTAATGACTAGGGCGCCATATTGTTTGTTGGTGTGGTTCGTCATGGATTGCACTTCCACCCCCTAAGTGTAATGTTATCTTTAATTGGAAGACACGTCTTCTTTTGGGGGTATTGACCATTCGACCTGGCACACTCCTTAGGAGGCACTTTTGATCATTCGGCCTTGTCAACTGAAGTTGTCGTTGCATGAACCAAAATTGTATGGTCATCTCTTGTGACTTTGCGAATTACACGCTTAAAATTCCTCCCTTCAGCAGACTCGTGGACCCCCTGAGGGATACTCAAACGAGATGCGATAGGAATTCTTGAGGCTTGAGATGTCCCAGCTTGCTCGAGACACTTTTGAACACCAGTTTGAGTCTGGACACGACCCCCAGTTTGTTGTCATGTGGACTGCGTGACCCAAACATTCCTTCACTGGTGCTTTGTCTTGGCTTCTGGTGGATCGAGGCGATTAAACATCGAAGTTGTGAGTTTAGATGGATTCTCGGGCTTTGTTGTTGATACAACAACAGGAGAGGCGGATGGACAAAGCAGAGAAGAACCCTCTTGGCCGAGACAGCTGGAAGTGTCTCGGCTGAAACTTCTTTGGTTAAGACACTTTGATCGCCTCGCCAAAGGCGCGAGCCTTGGGCCGCTTTTGTCCCAGATTCGCGCATTTTGAATCCAGACTTTGTGGCTTTGAATTGATTCCTTGGCCGATTTCAACTCTTGCGCCTTGCGTATAACAGCACGCGCACGAGCGGCACGTGCACGATGCTTTTGGGCGCGCTCCTTCTTCGTCAAACGGGTCCTCTTGACGAGAATCCATTCCTCCTTGATGGGAGTGCTGAAGGTTTGTGATTGAGACGCTATGATTTCTTGACGCCTCTGATATGTGAATTCGTATAATAATGAACTCCGTCCGTCGACTCCATAGCCTTCGCAAATTGGCGGGCCATCTTCTGACGTTGCCTCTGACGAGCCCTCTTCGTTAGAGTTGTAGAGACCTTGTAAGATGACTCTTTCCTCGGAGTAGAGCCACCATGAGCAGAGCTCCCGGCTTTACAATTTGCCGGGGTATTGTTGCGAGGGGAAACCTCAGCCACAATTGGGTGAGATTCATCACTCTTTGTAACAGATAGGACCTCCTTCCTTGGAGATGAAACCCTCCGATGCTTGCGAGATGAGGAGGACTTTGATGAAGAGGAGGAGAGATACTCTTCAAACTTGGCTTGATCGAAGACGTAATCCAGTCCATCGATCATGAGTTCGGCTTGATCGTTGTTTGGCTGTGACACAATAGCCTCAACGTTGAGACTATTGGCTCCCACTGTGGTCGCCAGCGTGTTTTTACTGAGGGTGGGTTTCTTTGCAGTTTCCATTTCAAAACGTTTCAAAATGAAAATAAAACAAATGAAAGATTACACGTGTAACTCTCTCTAATACAAAGAAAATAATCTCACTCTCTTATAAAACACGTACAGAAGTCACTACGTAGCGAGCTCCTGCTTGCGTGGGTGTTGGGCACAGAGACACGCCCACACGCCGCGGAAGCGATATCACCTGAGAGAAGGCCCTGTTTTATATTCCCATTTCGCGAAGAAAATAAGAATAGAAAGCAAATATCTCAACAAAGTGAGATATCCACTCTTCCTCTCAATAGTTCTAGGACTGAATCAAGTGAACCTACAAACAATAGCCAACACACAGTAAATAGTAAAGACACGAGATTTACATGGTTCGGCAAACTTGTCTACGTCCACGGGAGGGGTGAGGGGAGATTCTACTATGAAGAAGAACACCGACGACTTGTACAATCCATAAGCTCGTCCCAAAAGATAAAGCTTTGATTTTTAACCCAAAAGAAATTGACCTCTCTCTTGTAAAATCTCTCTCTCTAGCCGCCGCCAAAGAACTCTCTCTTTTTCTTCTTTTTCTCCCCCACACAAAACCTTAGATCTCCCCTACCAAAAAACCCTAGCTTTAGATACCTATTTATAGGGAAATAAAAATTTTTTTTGTTTCTGTGTCGCGCAGGGAATGAAAAAACCGGGGGGGGGGCCTTTTGTCGCGCGGGGTTGTGTCGCGCGTGGCCATCGTGCGTGGCCACGTGGGTGGCCCCCACCCACGTTCACAGTGGGTTCTTTGCCTGTGCCGGGGACGCGTCGTCCGTGGACCACCGAGCAATGATCGTCGAATTGGCGGGGTTGAGTTTATGTTTCGCAAAGGAAATAAGAACTTAAGTAAATATCTTAGCCAAGTAAGATATCTACTCTTTCCAAGATTTAAGGCGAAGCTTAAACTCGAGGAATCTCCAAGTGAAATGTTCTTAAACTCTTCCTCTGCCCCTTTGAGGTCTCTTCTTCTTAGAATTATTCGAATCCCCAAAAAAATCCCTCCAAAATCTTGCTTTCTAAATTTTTTTTTCTTATGGGTGTAGGAAGCTATTTATAGCCTTTAGGAGGTGTAACCGCTAAAAAGAACACAAGTAGTGACCTGCCAGAATGGCATAGTGGGCGCGACACTTTTTGTGTCTCGGCCCAAAACTGTCTCAGCCAAAGAGGTCGGGTCTCCTGGCTGTTGTAACTACTTTTCCCAAGATTTAAGGCACGTTTAATGCCCCAGTTATGCGCTTAGTGGGGTTTTCAAGGATGTAACTGCCCACTAATGTAGATGAACATCCCCATGTGTTGAAAAGGTCCAACGGGTCCCACAAATAATGATACAACACCTGAAAAATATTTCAGACACTTTTGGTGTCTCGGCGATGGCCGAGACACAAAAAGTGTCTCGGATGTGCCAGTTTTACCCCCGTGGTTGATTTCCTTAGATTTTGATGAAGTCGTTCTTCTATCTTCTCTTGATTAAATCGCACTTGGGGTTCATCGGCAATTTTCGATGCCTACAGGAGTTAAATTGAGAAATTTGTCGCTAGCTAGGGTTAGGGATACTCGTATGTGAATAGTTTAGGTTAGACGATAAGTTTGGGAGAAACTAGAATTTTGGTCTTTACTGAATTGGGTTTGTGATTCAGGTGAACTTTCACATGGTGAGGAAGACATTTCGTGAGCAGGAAGAGTGGATGTAGGATTATTTATCCAAACCACTATAAGATCTAATGTGTTCTGGTTGTAATTTTTTTTATAATCATTGCAGTGCTTATTATCTGTTTTATTCCGCTGCATATTCTGTGATATATCTCAAAAAACAGTAGGCAATCATATTCACCCCTCTAAGCTTGCATCTTAGATCCAACACCAACTCCCCATCCTCCTCCATCAACAGAAGTTGCAGCACTCACATGACCACATTTCACAGCCTCATGAAACGACGTATCCCGGAATTCATTTCTCATGTTACACAAATCAGCTCAGCGATTAGTCCTTTTCATGTGGCTGATCAAAAACATGACCACAGACTTGTGGACCCCACGAGCAGCGAAGTGCAGTGGAGTGTTTCCTTTGGAGTTGACTGAAAACATCATTTCCGGATGTTTCTTGGAGATCTCGGTCACGAATAGTTCGTAGACGAAGCTGGCGGCAATTTGCAGGGCTGTGTTTTTCTCTGCGGTTTCGTCTTGTAGGCAAGTCGGCCTCTCTTGTAAGAATTTGTTGAAGGAGTCTATGTTGCCTTATCTACTATCTTAACACTCGGAATAGTCCTTTAATATATATATATATATATATTTAAAAAAAAAACACTCGGAATAATTCCTGATCCAAAGCTCTCAAATTTGGCGAGAAGAATTTCTGCAGATGTTTGTTAGGGAAGGAATCGCAACTCTTAAATGGAGAAGGGATTGGACATGTATTAGTTACGATGGACTACTATATAGTTATTGACTTGACTTGATCGGCATTCTAGAAAAAGGAAACAAAGAAAGAAGGAAAAGGGTATGCACGCACGCAAGATGATTGAAGCATATCTGCTACGTATAAGGCAATTAAATTGTCTAGCTGGAAAACCGATCGAAGCCTAAAGTCAATAGCTTAAGCAAAATTTTATTTGGAGGAGGGGAAAAAACAACGCTTCCAACCCTTGGATTTTGTCAACTATGTACCCTTACAACCACCACCTGTCCTGAAACTGATGGTAATGTTGGCAAGTGGACAGGAAGTGAGGCGGACCAGAATCTGAACTGCCAGTTCCAGACCTAACTAGCTCGGACCTTTTTTTATTAATCTGAACTGCCAGCTCCATTGGATCTCTATAATTGGTTTTTTTCAACCGGGTGTTATCCTAGCTTGATCTTAATGCTACGGGTGCTTAGGTGATTATCATGTAACTGGTGGTTTCCTTGTATTTGTTTTGCAGTTTTTGCTATTTTGTCTCTGTTTTTTTTTCTTTTATGCAATTCCGCCTTGGAGTCCTAGTACTTGGTTTTTTTGCTTTGATTAATTCAAATCTTTTCCGCTGAGGCAAAAAAAAAAAAAAAAAAAAAAAAAAGGCATAAAGAAATGACGAACATAGTTGGAGAGGCATAAAAAATTTAACCAACTTTAATTTTCACATAACTTAAATGTATAAGTTTTAGGTCATTAATTATTTTGTACACATTTGTACAAAATATGAAACAAAAGTTAACCATCTACTAATGTTTTCTAAAATTGTAGTTAAATATATGTATACGTTTTAGGTCATTAATTATTTTGTACACATTTGTACAAAATATGAAACTTAAAAGTTAAGCATCTACTAATGTTTTCTAAACTTGTAGTTAAATATATGTATAAGTTTTAGGTCATTAATTATTTTGTATACATTTGACCAAAATATGAAACTTAAAAGTTAAGCATCTGGGAATAGTGGGGAGTCATGGGAGAGAGGAGAGAGCGTGGGCGAGAGGCGATCGTGGGGAGATATCACTCAACGCAAGGGGGTTCTGTTCATTATCGTGCTAATCATGGATTAAGACGTTATCGCTGGGCACCGAAGGCTTCAGAAGGTTATCACGGGTACCGAGGTAATAATGATTCTTTTCTCCCTTCCATCAGCAAACAGCGGGGTATCCTAGGACCCAAACCGCCATCTCTCGTGCAGTCTTTTCATCTCCCTCCCCCGTTCAAGAGATCCTTTTCCTCCCTATTCTCAGAGCGTCATCGTCCCCAACCCCCCTTCTCGAAAACCAATTGCAGATGAGGAAGGTTGGACTCAGGTGATTAATAGAAAGAGGTTGCTGAGGGAAAACAGAGGTTTTCCATCGAGATCTACTACTTCGATCAAGCGGTGTTTCCTGTGTGGAGATCCTAAGCATCTATCGTTCTCCTGTAAAATGGGTGACATTGTTTGTTTTAAGTGCAATAGCCTAGGTCACAAGGCCAGAGATTGTCCAACAACCATCAGGGCAACTCCAATTCTTCCTCTGACCTCGGCTTTCAAAGATCACATTGTAGATCTCTCTTCCTTTGCCGTTCTATGTTTGCAGAGGTCAGCCTACCCTTTCTGAACTCCGAGAGATGATGTCTTTCAAATTCAATACAAAGGGTTGGCCTCACAAATTGGCGAGGGCATCTGGGAATAGTTTCTTAGTTCAATTTCCAGACATGGATATGATGGAGCAAGCGGAGGATATGAAACTGGTTAACATGGGGATTTCAAAGGTAGATTCTTACGCTGGAGAGAAGACCTAGGTCTCAAAATTCTTCCCGAGCCTTTTCTTACCTGGGTCAGGATTACACATCTTCCTTATCATCTCTGGGACTGGGAATTCATCCAGGATATGCTCAAGGACATTGGAGAATGTGTCTCATGCTCCGACGACGTAGCATTCAGGTCTCATTTTTCTAACTGTAAGGTCCTCCTTAAGGTTCGAGACATTTCCCTCATCCCTCACGAGATTCGCTTTCGATGCTATTCCCCTTTCGATCATAGTTTGCTGGAGGGTTATGCTATTCTTGAGGCAATTGGGAAACCGGCGAAGGAGAAGGACTTCATGAATAAAGTTGAAGTGCATGAACATGAGTTCAAATGGGAAGGGGAAGAATCCTCTTCTTCGGGTTGGGTTGACCGTAGATCAGATGAAGAAGTGGTTCAACCGCCGGCGGTGGCTTCCAAGGACAAGCTTGATGGTGTTCAGGGGAAGGGTAAATTGGTAACTTCAGTATTTTCAAATTTTACAAAGGCGGGATTTCAGGCTCTTTCTAAGGAATCTTCTGATTTGCCACAATTTCATCAGAATAGGAATATTTCTCTCCCTCCTATTCAGCCGCAATCAGCTGCTGCTTCCATACCGATTTGATTGAGGTTATCTGGAATGGTATCCCTTAATCGTCGAGCGGAATCAATGGGAAGAGTTTCTGTGTCTACAGGGGGTGGGAGGATCTAATGCCCGCGTCATCAACCTGGCGAGGGGCTAATTCTTGACTCGGCATCATACATTCTTTGAGTCGGCTTGCGGGATCCAACTCAGTATCGCTTCCTCCAGGCTTTGAGAATTTTGCTAAAGATAAAAAGAAGAAGCTCATTGGACGCTCGAGATTGGTTGGTAATCCTATCAGTGCTAAGAAATATCGGGTGTACTTGGCTGTCTCCAGTTCTAAAAGTGCCTCAGCCAAGAGGGGTATGTCTTCTTCTTCTACTTCTGTCTCCCTTCCTATTAACGAGAAGTCTTCTCTAGATATTGCTAGAATTTCTATTAATTGTGGTCTTGTAGAGCCTTCAGGTTTAGAGGGTCCTTCCAAGCTTAAGGCTATGGAAAAGGAAAGAGGGGTAGGAAATGTTTAATTTCCTATCATCTCTGTTAGTTTGCTTGGTGTTTTGTCAGTTCTCATGAAGATAGGCTCCTGGAATGTTAGAGGTCTTAATGACCCTGTTAAACGTAGGCTAGTTAGAGATGGTATCTCCTTTGCTTGTCTTGACATTGTTGGTATTCAAGAATCCAAACTCAACTCTAATCGTCAAACCATTCTTAAAAGTCTAGGTGGCAATAGAATCTCATCATGGCTTTCTTTAGAAGCTTCAGAGTCTAGAGGTGGTGTACTATTAGGCTGGAATGATTCTTTGTTTGATTATGTGGAGTCATATATTGGTATTTTTTTCCTTATCTGTTATTCTTCATCATAAAGCCCTCAATTGGAGGTTCATGGTCTCAACTCTTTATGCTCCTATTGATAGAGAGGAAAAAGAAGTTTGTTGGTGGGAGTTGAAAAGAGTTTGTAGTGTTTTTTCTTACCCTTGGGTTCTTTGTGGGGATTTCAATGTTACTCTGAATGCTAATGAGAGGAGTGGCCGTTCTGGTTCTCTGCGTGACATGCGTATGTTTAAAAATCTGATTGATGACCTTTTTGATTGATATTCCTCTCAATGGCAGATGTTTTACTTGGTCTAATTTGAGAGCTTCACCTGTTCTAGCTAGACTTGATCGATTTCTTGTATCATCTGATTTTGAGTCTAAATTTCCTTCTTTAATTCAATTTTCTTACCCCTCATCGTGCTTAGACCATTGCCCTATCATTCTAGATACATCTAGTATCAGATCTAGGCCTTTGTTTAGATTTGAAAAGTCATGGATGTCACTCCTCCTTTGTCTCCTTGGAAGATTGTTGGAAATCCTTTTCACGTCGTGGTTCCCCTGTTGACAGATTGGCTTTCAAGCTCAAAATTGAAGAAGGTTAAAATGGTGGATGTTCGTGGGGAAAGTTGGTTTGTTATTCATTGTCCTTGAATTAGTTTCTGACTTCTTTGGCCTACAACAAAATTCAAAAGAAATGCCTTTTATTTTAAAATTGCAATGAAAACAAAAATTACAACTTCTTCTGTATGAACAAACCACGAGGATCTCTGATATATCGGGATCACAAACTGCGTGGGTTCTTTACTGTCTTAGGGGACTTTTGTGTCCGTGGACCGCGCATAATCCGATCAGTGGAAACAGGGTTGCGGAACTCTGAGGCGTAAAGGGGCTCGTTCACGAAGAAGCAGCGCTGAGGATCACACTCACGAAGGAGAGGGATGCGCTGGGGGATCGCCTCACGAAGGAGAGGGATCGAGGGCGGGTGAATCTACTAGGAGAAATCACGGCTATCCACGAGATTAAGCGAAGCTTAATCTAGAGGGTATCTGTAGTTCGACCGAATCGGTTAAGCGCTTGTGCGATCGGCGTTGGTGGGTTCGTGCTGCGGGTGCTGGAGCGTGCAAAAATCGCCCAAAGTCCAAGCAGATCCGCCTAAAGTCAAGCTTTCCCAAAGCCCGGCCCTTATGTCAGCAAGACCCCAAAAAATCAACCTCCTTTCGGCTAAAATCCCCTTCCTCTTTCCTCCTCCCCTATTATACAATACAGTTAGTAGGAGTGCCTCGGCCAAGTTGGCGATGTGCCTCGGCTAACAGTCGAGTGCCTCGGCTTGGTTGGTAGAGTGCCTCGGTCAGTGCAGTGCCTGCGACGACGGTTCAAGCGAATCTGAGGTTCGTCGAAGCGAGGTTAGCCAAAATGAACAGAGGTTCGCCTTCTGGTTAGCCAAAATGAGCAGGGCCGCCAAGTGAACACAAGGCTTCATAAATGGTGAGGTCCAGTCTGACGTTCGCCTTGAGGCGAGTTCGTCAAGCGAGGTTCGCCGCCGATGGATTCGCCCAGCGAGTTCGCCAAAAGGCGAGGCCGCCGAAGTGAACAAGGCTTCGCCAATCGCGAATCCATAAAAACGGGATTCGCCGAAGGAACCGAGTTCGCCGAAATGGTGAGAGCCGTAAAGTGAACACAAGGCTTCATAAATGCGAGTCGCAAAAACGAGGTTCGCCAAAATGAACCGAGGTTCGCCGAAATGGTGAGCCGCCGAAGTGAACGAGGCTCGTAAATCGCGAGGTTCGCCAGTCACGGCGTTAGCTAAGCGGAGTTCGTCGGAAAGGTTCGCCAAACCCTGAGTTCGCCGAGCGAGCTCGCCGGATGGAGTGCATAAAGCGAGGTTGGCCGACCAAGTTGGCCGAGTGCACCGTTTCGTTGTTTCCGTCGTTTTCTCGGTCTTAGGGCTTAGGCCTGCCTATTCGACTCTTGGCCTTCTCGGACTTAGGTTCCGTCGTATTTGGTTCGGGACTAACTCTTGGTTCGTTCGGTTCAGCGATCTGGAATCCGATCGTCTGTTCAAGTCCGGTTTAAGCGTGCTTGTGGCTAATGAGTTTGCCCGGGTTGGCGTTTAACGATTCGGCGTCCAGTATCATTCGATGGGTTGTCATTCGCCGACTCCCGTCACGAGTTGGTTTCGGGGATCTTGTAAGTATTTTTCAGCCTCTGGATACCCCTCCAAAGCGTCTCGGTCGATTCTTGATGAGTGCAGGATGCTTTGGACATGATGGTTCGGCCTTCGGTCGGTGAGGGTCCCAAAAGATAGCTTCAAGTCTTGATTCTTTCGGACCATCGGTTCTTTGTAGGATTTACGATAAGATCCGCGGTCTTTGCATTTATTGTCGACCGCTTGTTAAAATCTTGATTGGTGGTGGGTGAGTTTTGTTTGTAACTTCGTGTCGGTTGGTTGTTGTTTGACTAACCATCGGACTTTTGGACTTATCCGTATGTGTGAACTCCTTGTTGGCGACACGTTGGTTGTGTCAAATACATGGAATTTCATAACCCTCAGTCGACTATTTCTTCCATCATCACGTGTGTTATTGGTTTAACCACAGCGGGAGGACTAATCTTTTCATGGAGATATCCTCCAAGGATTCCTTGTCGAAACAAGAGACCATTTGGCTTTCAACCATCGTGCTGGCCTTCGGTCGGCGAATGCGATCTTTGGCCTTTGTTGGGATATGATTATTCATAGTGGGAGAAGTTCCTCCGGGACTAGACACGTCGTCCGGTGTCAACACGACTTATATGCCTCGTCAGGTTGTTCCTCTCTTGGATATTATGGTAGGAGGAAATTAAGGGTTATCGAGTTATCCTTAAGAATATGGGTTTATTCTCCAGGAACTCCTTGTTGAAAATTTGGAAATAGTTTATACTCGTAATCCTAGTTGGAGTAGGATTGGGCAACGTGTTGATCGGTGTCGATGCAATCCGTACGATCGAGTTATCCCTAAGAATATTCCTTGTGAGAATATTCTTCCGGGAACTTCTCGACAAATTGGGAAACAGTTTATACTCGTAATCCTTGTTGGAGTAGAATTGGGCGTTGATGCGTCGATGCAATCCGCCGATCGAGTTATCCCTAATAATATTTTTTGTGAAAATATTCTTGCGGGAACTTCTCGACAAATTGGGAAACAGTTTATACTCGTAATCCTTGTTGGAGTAGGATTGGGCAGCGTTGATGCGTCGATGCCATCCGCGCGATCGAGTTATCCCTAAGAATATTTTTGAAAACATTCTTAGGAAACTTCCGACAAATTGGGGAGCGGTTTATACTCGTAATCCTAGTTGGAGTAGAATTGGGCGGCGTTGATGCGTCGATGCAATCCGCCGATCGAGTTATCCCTAAGAATATTTTTGTGAAAATATTCTTGCGGGAACTCCTCGACAAATTGGGAAGCTTGATTTATACTCGTAATCCTTGTTGGAGTAGGATTGGGCAGCGTTGATGCGTCGATGCAATCCATACGATCGAGTTATCCCTAAGAATATTTTTGAAAACATTCTTAGGAACTTCTCGACAAATTGGGGAGCGGTTTATACTCGTAATCCTAGTTGGAGTAGGATTGGGCAGCGTTGATGCGTCGATGCAATCCGCCGATCGAGTTATCCCTAAGAATATTTTTGTGAAAATATTCTTGCGGGAACTCCTCGACAAATTGGGAAGCTTGATTTATACTCGTAATCCTTGTTGGAGTAGGATTGGGCAGCGTTGATGCGTCGATGCCATCCATACGATCGAGTTATCCCTAAGAATATTTTTGAAAACATTCTTAGGAACTTCTCGACAAATTGGGGAGCGGTTTATACTCGTAATCCTAGTTGGAGTAGAATTAGGTGACAGCGTTGATGCGTCGATGCAATCCATACGATCGAGTTATCCTAAGAATATTTTTGTGAAAATATTCTTGCGGGAACTCCTCGACAAATTGGGAAGCTTGATTTATACTCGTAATCCTTGTTGGAGTAGGATTGGACCACATGGGAGAATATTTGGAGAATTGGTAGGGTAGCATCTCCAAAATCTTTCCAAATATTTAGGAAGAGGATGGATAAATTATTGGGCTGTTTTGGATTCCTTTTAGATATCTAATTGGGTCCCAATTAGAATTCTATCCATCGCCAAATAGGACTCCTTATTCAAAGGGATTGGGTTCATGTGGGGTTGTTATAAATACCCACAAACCCTCCTTCCTCTTGACCTAGGCGGCCCTTCTCGTGCACTTTTTCTCTTGTTTTCTTCCCACAATGTCGTCTCATCTTCTCACGAACAACGAGGTATGGCGAGATTTTATATGTATATTTTCTCTTCCTCTCTCTTCTTTTCTCCCCTCTTTCCTTTTTTTTTTGTTGTTGCATGCATGCATGGGAGGAGAAAAACCCGTCGTGGCCATGAATAGGTGGCGGCGCGGCCTGGCGGCGAGGCCGGCCGAGGCGGCGGCGTGCTGACCAGCGCCGGCGCCCGGCGTGGTCGCGGCGAGTGCTGGCGTGGGCGGATGGTCGACCGAGCGGCTATTGAGCTGGCTTCGGCCACCTAAACACCCTCGGGCGAGTGCGGTCGTCCGTTGTTCTTGTTGACATGCCGTTGATGCTCGGTCATGATTGATAGACCATGGCCCGACCAAGCGGGACTTTTGATGCTATATTTGCGATTTTCAGCTGCGTATCTGACCTTCGTGCGTGTTTTGCGGCTTCCGATGTCGTCGGGAAGATCCGCAGCGAGTCGATCAACTCGCGCGGCGTGAATGCCGCCTCCTTCTTTCGGTGGTGCGCGGCGTCATTATATTCTCGTTACATATATCGTTGTATCCCTTAGTTCTCCTTCTTGGCGATTGGGAAGAGCGAAATCCTCCTTTGTGGGGATCGTAGATTGTGTACACTTATTCGACCCTTCGTCCTCCTTTGTGGCGATTGGGAAGAGCGAAATTCTCCTTCCGTGAGGATTGGGGCTTCAAAGATCACCCGTCTCGATATCTTTAGCGGGGCGATTTCATACCGTACCTTTGCTCTGTAGAGCGAAATATATTGCCGCTTTGTTTACTGCACTATATTTATCGTTCTTGGTGTCGATCTGGGATGAAATCGTCATTACCGTTAAAGGTAAATGACTCAATCTCATGGGTTTAGAAGAGTTCTCGCCTTTCTTTGTTTCCTTTTCAAGATATTCCTCCTAAATGATCATTAACCCTTTGTTCTCTTGTGGTGGCGGATGCTCCGATGATTATTAGATCTATTTGAAGGCCCCAAATGTCAAGTCTCGATTCTTAAGGTCATCGGGAAGAATACCTCTTTCCACAGAAGCGAACCTTGGCGAACAACCTTGAGGAAGAAACCCGGCTTGAGCCTACCATCATAATTTGGATGGCGAGTTTGAGGATCGCTTCGTCATCCGATCCGCCGCCTTCCTTCTGACCTTGGCGAAACGGGATTTCCGACCCGCCGAGTGTAGGGCGGGTGGAGGCCTCGAGTTAATCTTGGCGGACCACTTCCCGCGGATTCAACCTATGCGAGATTGCCGGGCCAAAATCTGGCGTTCACGATTCGGTTACGTGATGAGTCTCCTTCATTTGTTGGAGAATGGTTTGAAGCAATGATCTCTATTATCGGGGTTAGATGAAGCGACCTTTATGGTCTTACGCCCATTCATATTGAGTAGCTTGGAGGAAATTGCGTGTTGGTGGCCCTCGGCTAGCTAATGCGTTGTGAGCAAAAGCTCACTAGGCGCTAACTCTGCGTCAGTGTGGAAGTTTAGCCTTTTGATTCATGCAATGAGGTGAAGCGACTCATCGGCGAGGCTCGGATCAAACTTCGTGAGCAGCGCATTTAGCGAAGGAGAATATCGAAACAGAAAGGTTATTTTCGCGAACTCATATAAGCGGCGTCACTGCGGCGTCGGATAATTTGGTACCACACCATGTCGGTCGCCACGAAGTCGGACCGTTCAAGGGAGAAGACTTTCGCGGGAATTTCCAGCGTGAGTGCACGAGTCGGGATGTCGCGAGCGTGAAAGCAAGTTCGGCGATCGTGGGGAACATCACGGTGCTATTCGCGAACTCTGAAGAAGAACGAGAAGGAAGCCAAAGCTTCGGGTTCGAAGCGAACCCGAGGAAAAATTAGCCACCGTCAAAGGCGACCTCGCTTCCTTCACATTACTAGATGCGCCAATGAAGTCGGCGTGTTGCTTTGGTTTTGAGACTTCTCTGTTTTCTTTGTTATTGCGTCGTTGTGATTATCACAACTTTGCTTGAATCGATTGTCTCGACAATTGTAGCTCCTTTATATTTGCTTCAAATGAATAAGATTTATTCCTTTCATTGCTTATTATGATTCTTTTATTTAAATGCGAAATAATTAACCATAACACTTATAGGATTTTTGGCAAATCCTCGACCATCCACGGGTTTGATTAGCCTTTACCAATTACCGTTTGAATTGGGCTGGCGTGCGGATTGTCCACATCCGTTCCTTGCGTGGCGTTGTGCTAAAAGAATGAAACTCTTCTAGACTTGTTGCTATGATATTGAATACATAGGCTTTATACTCTTTTACGGGCAATAGACTGCGGCGTGGTGACGTTGGCTATCCTTCTTAGGCTTGGGATAAAATGCCCGAGTCGATCTCTGTCTTCTTCAATCGGGGAAAGACTAAGCCCGGCAGCGTGTGTTAGGCGTTGGCTTTATCCCTTCTTAGGCCGGGATAAAATGCCCCGAGAATCTAACTTCGGTGTCTTCTTCAATCGGAGAAAGACTAAGCGAGCGAGCGTGTGGCGTTGGCTTTATCCTTCTCGAGCTTGAGATAAAATGCCCCGAATCGAACCACGATGTCTTCTTCAATCGGAGAAAGACTAAACCGGCAGCGTGTGGCGTTGGCTTTAGGTTATTGGCGACACCCGACCCTCAGCGGGTTTGATGAGCCTTTACCAACTACGTTTGAGTTGGGCTGGCGTGTAGATTATCTAAATCCGTTCTACACACAACGTTGTGCTAAAAGAATGAAACTCTCTTAGACTTAATGCTACAATATTGAATCGTAGGCTTCATCTTTCCTGCGGGAAGACTAACTTGCGGCGTAGCGTGTTGGCGTCGGCCTTATCTACTTAGGCTTGGGATAAAATACCCGAATCAAACTCGGTGTCTTCTTCAATCGGAAAAAGACTAAACCGACAGCAGGCGTGTGGCGTTGGCTTTATCCCTTCTTAGGCTTGGGATAAAATACCCGAGAATCTAACCACAGTGTCTTCTTCAATCGAGAAAAGACTAAGCCCGGCAGCGTGTGGCGTTGGCTTTATCCTTCTTAGGCTTGGGATAAAATGCCCCAAGATGAATCTTGGTGTCTTCTTTGACCGAGGAGAATGGCTGAACAGTAAAATTGATTGAGGTGGGAAAGGAAGAATGTGTTCTATTTCGGGATGAGGCTGCCAGATTCCTAGTAGGAGTGAAAAGACTTCGGGTGACCTTTAGTGGACTACACAGTGCGAAAATCTCGGCGCATACCTTGAGTCGGCCTACCTAAAATAAGAGGTGGAACTAAGAGTGGGATCTCGCTCACGAGAGCGAAAAGACTTCGAGGCGACCTTGATCGGACAACCTGATGCGAAAATCGGCGCATACCTTGATTCGGTATACCTAAGATGAAAGATGGAACTAAAAGTGGGATCTCCGCCGAGAACCGAAAAGACTTCGAGCGACCTTGATCGGACAACACAGTGCGAAAATCGGCGCATATGCCCGGTCGGTGGCTACCTAAGATGAAAGATGGAACTAAAAGTGGGATCTCCTTGAGAGCGAAAAGACTTCGAGGCGACCTTGATCGGACAACACAGTGCGAAAATCGGCGCATACCGCCAGTCGGCGCTACTAAGATGGAACTAAAATGGGATCTCCGCCGAGCAAGAAAAGACTTCGAGGCGACCTTGATCGGACAACACAGTGCGAAAATCTCGGCGCATACCTTGGTCGGTAGCTACCTAAGATGAAAGTTCGGTGCTTACCTTGATCGGCTACGGAAAGGGGTGGAACTAAGAGTGGGATCTCCACTCGAGAACGAAAAGAGACTTCGAGGTGACCTGGTGGACAACACAGTGCGAAAATCGTATACACCTTGGTCGCTACCTAAGATGAAAGATGGAACTAAAAGTGGGATCTCCACTCGAGAACGAAGAGACTTCGAGGTGACCTAGGCGGACAACACAGTGCGAAAATCGGCGCATACCTTGATTCGGGCTACCTAAGATGAAAGATGGAACTAAAAGTGGGATCTCCGCCGAGAACCAAAAAAGGCTTCGGCGACCTTGATCGGACAACACAGTGCGAAAATCTCGGCGCATACCTTGATCGGCTACCTAAGATGAAAGATGGATAGAACTCTTGGTTTATCACGAAAGGATCTTACACTTGGAGAGGAAGAATTTTATATTCTATCTCAAGGAATTTTTAGTGGGCCTCTTGTTCATAGAAGGAATCAAGAGTTTTAGTAATGTACCCGAGAAAATTTGTGAGCCAGTCAAGAATTTGATGGTGAGGAGTATGATGGAGGAGGATAAATCTAGGGTTATCCTCGGGAATGTGGGTAACACATCCCGAGGAACTTCCGTTGAAGCGGGTTATCCACGAAGATACTAAGGGTAGTATTTCTTGGGGAACTTCCATTCTCGGCATTAATTAGCCATTTTGGGTAATTAAATCGCACTTTAGAGTAGACCGTCTCTATTCTGCGTCCCTCCCATTTGGGTTGAATTTACCTTCTTTTGGAAGTGAGGATTATTGGTGCGTCGGCGGCGGACCAAATCTCCTCTTTGAAACCGTTGTCGTGCTTTCTTGTTGAAGCTCGACATCCTAGCGGTAGAACTCAATGCATTGTTGAGCTTCCGAGCTTCTCATCATCTCAAGCTCTTCAAGACGCTTTTTGATGTTGTTCTTGGTCGTCATCTCATTGAAGGCGTCGCGAAGTGAATCGGATTTCAGGGAGAAGCGCCGCGCAGTAAACCCGAAGGAGTCGGTTCGCTCCGGTTAGCGTCGCGTCTGGGTAATGCGATATGCGAGTGCTTCTCAGAGTTTATCGTCGGTCCTGCTTGTTTTTCTTCACAAGTTTTGACAAGATCTTGATAATGTCTTGTTGAGCGCCTCGGCTAATCCGTTTCTTCTTTGGATTATAGTACGTTGGCAGGCGCCTTGTATTTAATTTCACAAAAACGATGAAGGAATTCGATGAATTGAGGACCGTTGTCATGCAGCGATCGTCTCGGGACACCATGTCGATAGATGACATGGTGTTTGATAAACAGCGGCGGTACTTCGCGCCCTTTAGCGGGTTGCTTCCGCCCACGGAGAGTGTCGGTGTCGCTAGAATAAACCGATGTGGCCCGGTGAGGAGGAAAAATGGGACCTACAACGTCCATTCCCCATGTCTCGAATGGCGAGGATGTGGCGAAGGATCTGGCTTTTCACGGAGGCGATGCATATAATTAGCGTGAATTTGACCGCGTGGCATCTCGAGCATCTGTGACTGCGTCATTAATCATTGTTGGCCAAAGTATCCCATTCTCGATTCGATCGTTAGAGTTTGGGACCAGGGCAAGTGCGCCCACATTCACCTTCATGTGCTTCGAAGGACCTCTTACGCCTCTCTTTGTTTGAGAGCGCCAGATCAAGGACATCGTACCCGGCGATATAACATGCGGGTCTACGTAATGGTAGAAAATCTTGGAGCTCTTGGCGGGGATTGACTCTTTCCTTCACGGCGAGAATACCATGTAAGGCGTGTCGATGACGTAATCTCGGGCTCCAACTTAGTTTGGTTGTATGCACTTCTTTGGTAACTACCCGCCGTTTTCTTGTACCTCATCATACATCGGTACAAAAGAATCAGATCCCGACGGATCAAGATGCAGATCGGTCCTAACTTCATGAGGCCTACGGATGCGATATCAATTGCGAATCGTAGTATGCTTGAATACTCTACCCCAGCTCCTTGTGAAGCTAAGTCCAGATAAGTAAGCGGCGTTGTATTCGGCTACGTTATTGGAACAAGGTTGATGGCGAATAAGCCGCGGGGCATGACATGATTCCCGGGAAACTGACGACCACGGAAATCTTAGAACATCGGGGCACTTGCTACATTAGTAGCTTCGAGAAGCTCCGTCAAAGAATGCGATCGCCATATTTGTTGGTGCGATGTAGTGTTAACCGTGGACTTCATCAGGAAGATCATCATATAGCTCAAGCGCATCGTTATCGGTGGCGGTAGAGATCGCAAATCGCTTGTCCTTACTTTTGTTGCTTGAAGTGCAAGTCATATTGGGACAAGTAAAGGCCCATTTAATAGCCTTGACTCATTGAGGCGGTGAGTCATGAATATTCGGACGGGATTTACTTTAGAGATAACATAAATCGTCTGTCCAGGCTAAATAGTGCGCATTTTAATCGCGAACACTAATGCAAGGCTGCTTCTCGACCATTGGATATCGAGACTGGTAGAGCTAATGTTAAACTCGAGGTAATACCGCGCACGTTACGTGACCGCGTACCGTCGTCTTGCGTGAGCAAAGCTCAGCGAAGTGGTCTGTTGCCTTGATGTAAATCGGGGAATGGCTTTCGACTAGCGGTCGCGACAAGAGCGGGGAGGTTTAGAGATATGATTTGATCTCTTGAGCGGCTTTCGGCGGTCGTCCCAAATAAGCGACCGCCCTTCTTGTTCAACTTAGAGAGCGGTTGGCACTTCCAGCGAGTTTGATATAACCGCCTGGATGTCACATGTCGCCCTTATAATCCTGAGTTCTTCGGATTTCGGGGTTGCAATTCTTGAATCGCCTTCACTTTGTCGGGGATCGGCGTGGATTCCTGTCGGTGGCGAGCGAATAGAAATTTTCCTTTGGACATCCCAAGGAAGGATTTGGCGGGGTTCATTTTAGGCGATGGGCTCGCGCCAGGCTCGAAAACCGTTCTAAGATCTTTGATGTGATCTCTCTTGTCACGGCTTTCACGACCAAATCGTCAGCGTAGCATTGACTATTTTCGAGATGATCTTGGAAAATCTCCGTCATGCTTTGGTATGTGCGGCGTTCTTTAAGCGAGCGGCATGACCGTGTAGCAAAATATACCCGATAGGCGCGAGCGTTGTGTGTTTAGGCGTCATCGGGGTGCATCTTGATCGATTGTAACCGAGAAACCATCCATGAATGACATTCTTTCAAATCCACGTATGTCGACTATGACATCGGTGATTGGAAGAAAATCATCCTTCGGGCAGCGGCGTTTAGGTCTGTAGTCGACCGGATCCTAATCGAACCATTCTTCTTCATGGCCGGGACTATATTAGCCACCCAATCCGGATGTTGAATTTCCTCGATGAATCCGATTCTATGAGTTTCTTCACTTAGTCTCGATTGCACGCAAGATTTGTGGACAAAGCTTTTCTTGTTGCGGCAGCGAGTTTGACATCCATCATGATATTGGCGATGTGTAATACATTAGGTCGAGTCTGGCATGTCCTCGTAGCTCGGTGAATACATCGATATACTCACGATTAAGGCAATCAACTCTTCCTTTTCTTCGAGGGAAGAGTATTGCTGATGTTTATGAGTTTAGGATGCTCTTCATCACCCATATTAACACGGACTACCTCATCCTTAGTGGGGGTTCTCTTTGTTCGAACCTATCCCCAAAGCTGCTCTTGGAGTTGATGGATTCATGGGTCTTCCCATGTTGGCATGTCTTCATCACTCTCAAGCATGCGAGGATCAGCTGAAGCCATATTTGACATTAAAGCCTTGAAAGCTTCTCCGGTGTCGGAATCCCAAACGAAGAATCGGGCGAATGTCGTCTACCTCATCGGTGGATTATTATCAATCGACCACGAGCATTAGTCTTCGAGGAGGATTTGTATCCCAATCCCTTCTAAATCGTAGTAGTTATCAGCTTCCCTCTTGGGACATATGCGCTTTAGGAGGGACTCGAGGACCTGCGCCCAAAACATAGACCTTCCCCTTGTGTCAAGGTCGTACCCCACTTCTTCATGATATCGGTGTCTGGACTATATCTGAATGTGTGGAGGATAAATCTATTATCATCTTCATCTTCTTCAAAGAAATGATTAGTTGGGCGCATTTCCTTTTCCGTAAACCAAGTCTTTCTCACTACTTGATCTTCGTGGGATGGCGAGTGCCAACCAAAGGAGTCTGGAACGCTTTGTGTAAAGCAAGATGGCCAGAGTTGGAGGTGCAACTTCTGGATCGTTGTATAAACTTTGTCATCACATCATTCAAAGACAAAGGATACTCTAAATGCGTCATTTATTGATTCATCGGCAATTTGCCAATTACAATGTTCATCGGCGATTCTTCATCGTCAAGATTGATTACAAAGGGGTACAATGTCATTTAAAATAAAACCTCCACTATAACCAAGCCGGCGGTATCGACTTCTTCACGTCGTGCCTTGGGCGATGATTGATTTAGGACTCATTCTGTAGAGGAGAGAATCGGTGAAATAATTCTCCATCCTTAAGCGGTTGTTTGTCGCGACCGTCTTGACCTCATTATTAGTGTCTACATATTTGAGACGATGAAAGTAGATGGGACTATAACGTTATTGTGGATCCAAATTGACCAACAATAAGTTATAGGAAGTCTCGCGTCAATCACATAGCGGTGACTTGGACTTTAAGTCCCCATTTGGCACTTTATCCGGATTTTTACGGCGGTAGACCGTGGTGTTAAATCCGTAGATCACCGATGTTGATGCCGGCTGGCAGAATTCCAAGGTGATACATGGTTGAGGGGCATGATGCTCCGGCGGAACCGGATCGACTTGGATCAGGTTAACTCACTAGAGCCAATATACCGGTGAAGTATAGCGGCCTATCGTGCTTGGAATTCCTGTCGCATATCCTCCTTTGTAAAAGTGATGCGGGGAAGTGTTTGTGGCGAGGTTGCATTGTTGGGCCGACTCTTACGGACTTGGCGTCACGGAGTGAGAAGACCTCTCGAATCGGCGAGGGGCTTCTTGAAGGAGCTTCTCTTGTCTCTTTTGACAACATAGCGGTTAAGTAAGAGTGATCCTTGCGGGAATATTAGCCAATTGGGCCATAGCGTCGGCGATATGGGGCGTTGGAGCTTCGGTTTGTCTCTTCTAATCGGGTGATTGAGCGAGAGGCGCCGGGGCTGAACTTCTTGTGGGCTGCCCATTTGTGGCTTCCTTAGCGGCCACCACGCTGTCGCCTTCCGATCGCAGTGAAGTCGTTGGCACCCCGTTACGGCAGATCTTGGCATTAGGGTGGGGACTTAGGGTACTTATTGTACTGCGTGTCGCTCACGGTGGCGTGGGCTTGAGTTCCCCTTGGACGGTGGAATGTTACCACACGTTGCGTCATCTCCGTCGAGTGCGGGAGTAGCCGACATGCCTTTCCCTTACGCTTTGATTTTTTCTTCAATGAAGAAGGGCTACCCATTGCTCATCCTCAAGCAGATGCGGGTGGATCCGAGACTTAGCCATTTGGGGCCGTATATGATACAAGTCCTTTCGGCGTTGCTTTCGTGTGGGTCGTCATTCCGCGATCATTGCGACTTTGACCACTGGTTTGGGTTCAAACCATGTCAATGTGCGACCAAAAGCTTATGGACACGCATTTGCTCCGACCTTCTTTTCTTTGGGCGGCTTCATAGTAATGACCCTCACGTCAATTAAAGCTTGGATTTTATCCTTAAAGTAAAGCGAGGATTTAGTGGGGTGATGAATTGCCACTGTGTCTGTTGATATTTTGGGTCGTTAGTCCTCATTGCTTCCTCTTGATTACGAATCGGAGGAGCTTGATCTTGTTATTTTTCGACAAGATATTTGAAGGCAGGAATCTCGTGTCCCTAAAGGAATAGGACTTTGGGAATCTGGGTTACGAGGCCTTACGTTTCGTGGCCGGTTGCCCGCGTTGATTGTTACTGTTGCGGCGGTTGTTCTTCTTCTTCTTCTTCTTCTAGGGGTTGGAGTTGGAGCGTTTGGTTCACAACCGCCGTCTTGGCTGCTCTTTCCCTGCGCGTGGGACAAAGTTGCGGCGAGCTTCGCGGTCGGTGGCCTCTTTCCGCCTTTCCTCTTGAGGAATCTTTGACTTGCTCTCCACGAACCTTCAAATCCTTCCCGTTATAGATGGTGCGTCCCCATTGCCTCTAGCGTCTATGGACAAGTTGTTATGGCGGTCACGGAGGATGAACTCCTCGGTTATTGGATCCGGCGGTTCATTGCCTTGTTCGAATCTTTGACAAAGATATCCACGGTTTCTCCGTCCTTACGTTTCTCGTCGAGCAATGTCGATCGATGCCGGTATCGTCGTCGAAAAGAAATTGGTGAGGCTAGACTCCATGTCGTCGGTGTGAATGCTCGGCTTGAGGCGGTACCATCGGCGACTCCACGAAGGGTGCCAGCGAATGACCGAACCATCGGGGGCTCGTTCGGAAATAACTCGAGTGCGACTTGAAATAAATCAAGTCTTTGTCGGGGAACCCTTCGATCAAGCGGTGTGAAGTTTATTAAATTAAACTTAGGCGAGTGCGAATTGATTCCTCCCTCGGGTATGGGCAAGGAATACTGTTTTCTTCACCTCTTGGCGGAAATCGGTGAGTTGATTTTGCTCTCGAGGTCTTTGATCTTCTGGCTCTCATGGCGACCATATCTTATGCCCGGCGTTGCGTGGTTGAGGGTTATCATCCTCTTGAGCCTCCTCACGAATGCGAATCTTGTCATCTTGGATGCGGCGTCGATCTTGTGACTTCGATTCTCGATGTTTTGTCAAGGCTTGGATCTGTTGGTCATGCATTTCTCTCGCCGTGCATGGCCAAATCCATCTCTAGCTTGAAGTTTTCCGTTGTTTAGCCAATGCTTGTCTAGCATTTTAGCCACTTGATGCAATGCGATCATGGCGTTTCTTGGGGCTCCCTTAGCTGAATCACGGTATGATGAGCGATTGCGAGCCATATCCGATGCATCATCCTCGGCGGGTATCCTTTTAGAAGTTTGTCGTTATCACGGACCGTCGGATAGTCGGGACCATAAGCGAGTTAACCGTTGCGATCGTGGGGATGGCGTGGCGATGATTTTTGCGGTCATGTTATTAGTGACCTCGGCAATTCATCCTCCCGGGATGTCATCCTTCTGCGGAGTCGCCTTGACCTAGGTCTTGGCGTGTTGGTGCTAAGCCTCTGGAAGACCGATACCCTTTCTAGAGTTTCTCGTCGGCAATTGCACTCTGAGAGCACCGTTTTGATGAGCTTAGAGCACAAGCACGACCGTATGAGTTTGGGGGAATCCCTCCGAGATTTCCTCGTACCCCCACCTTTCGGTATCTTGTTCATCGACGTATGTGTGCGAGGAGAATCGCGTGTGTTGGCGCGATCTCGGGTATAACGTCGTCGTCATCGAGCGAAGGCGTCTCCTTCAGAATGGCCAGCTACCGAAAGTAACTTCTGGCTTAAAACATGTGAAGTTCGAGGACTCTGGGACTTCGATCTTTAATCCGGTTGGTGGGGTTGCGAGGAATCTCGGTCCTTTCACAGGCAGTGCGGCCTCTGTATGAGGTGACCCGTGATCCGCCGAGGACCCAGCGATCCTTGATAGTTGGTTTGGTGGTGATAGCGGGGAGTTGGCTTCACCACGGTTGAGTCGCAGCACACGACCTTGGCGCCGTCGGTCTTTGGTTTTGAACTTGAGGCGCCTATAGCCGGCTTAAGTCTTGAGACGGGGGCGTGGGCAGGGGTTGGGGAGCCAGCTAGACTTGGGCCTCCAAACACGGTGGTGCGTCGGCGGCTTCTTTACCACCTCTTTCTTCAATTCCGCGAGCTTGTTGTACCAAAGCTTCGTTACTGCAAGGAGTGCTTGGCGTTTGAATCGCTCTGGCGTGGAAGCGGTTCAGCAACACGCGGACCCTCGTTGGGCGGCTTGGATGGGCGTCGATCTCTTGAGGCTGAAGCCTGCGTAAGTCACGGATCTTAGATCGCTTAGTAGCGGACCCCATCCATGGATTGCGGGGCTTTGGCATGTTTGCGGCGCCATGCTTTGTGCGTCGCCTTTGGCGAGCTCGCTTGAAGTCGCGAGCGTCGTTGGCGTTCATCTCGGCCCGTTGTAGTTGGACTTGAGCGAGGGGATTTCTTGCTACTGCGGCGAGTTGGACTTCGCCGTCACGGGGCTCTACATCGGGAGGCCCGCCGGGTTCTCCCGCGGCGGAGTCCTTCTTGGAAGCGGCGGGGAGATTTGGATCTGGAGGGCGAGAAAGATACTCCTCGTGCCTGGCTGGTCGAACTTCGAACTTCGACCTCTTCCTCCAGGGATAGGGATCGCGGTTGCGTACGCGAGCGACCTCCGATCGAGGCGGTGGCTCAATGATTACCGCCCGGCTTGTTCGCGGTAAAAGTCGGTTTGATTGTCATTGATTTGAGCATTACAAACTTGATTCGCTGAAACAAATTCAAAGAAAAATATAGCCTTTTTATAAGGCTTACAATGAAAATCAAAAAGATTACAACTTTTTCTGGATGAACAAACCACGAGGATCTGTTATATCGAGATCTAGCTTGCGTGGAGTTCTTTACTGTCTTAGGGACTTTTGTGTCGAGTGGACCACCCGCAATTCGATCCGGGTTGGAACTCTGAGGCGTAAAGGGCTCGTTCGAAGGAAGCGAAGCGCTGAGGATCACACTCCACGAAGGAGAGGATGCGCTGCGGGGATCGCACTCCGCGAAGGAGAGGATCGCCGGGCGGGTGAAGATACTAGGAGAAATCCTGGCTATCCACGAGATTAAGGCGGCTTAATCTAGAGATATCTGTGGTTGACCGAATTCGATTACCTTAGCTTGTAGATCGGCGTTGGCTGGGTTCGGTGCTGTAGGTGCTGGGCTGTGCAAAAATCCGCCCAAAGTCCAGCGAGATCCGCCTAAAGTCAAGCTTTCCCAAAGCCCGGCCCTTATGTCGGCAAGACCCCAAAAATCCAACCTCCTTTCGGCTAAAATCCCCCTTCCTCTTTCCTCCTCCCCTATTTATACAAGTCGGGGGTTGGCCGAGTGCCTCGGCCAAGTTGGCAGTGCCTCGGCTAACAGTCGAGTGCCTCGGTTTAGTTAGTAGAGGTGCCTCGGCGGGCTAAGGTGCCTCCGACACGAGTTCGCGAATCTGAGGTTAGGTCAGGCGAGGTTAGCGCAAAATGAAGCGAGTTCGCCCGTCTTGCGAGGTTCGCCACAAAGCAGGTTCTCAAAATAGGCGGGGCCGCCAAGTGAACACTTCGCCAAATGGCGGGGTCCGCCAAGTCGCGGCGTTCGCGGGGATTACGTCGAGGATTCGCCAAACAGCGAGTTCCTGAAGCGAGTTTGCCAAAAGGAGCTGAGAGCCGCCAAGTGAACCACGAGCTCGCCAAATGGCGAGTCCGTAAAAACGGGTTATGCGAAAAGGCCAGAGTTCCAGCCAAAATAGTGAGAGCGCCATGAAGTGAGGCTCTGAAATGCGCCATCGCGAGTCCATGAAGATCACGGCGTTCGCCAGAAGAACAGGTTCGCAAATAGGTGAGCCATGAGTAATTCCTGAGCTCGCCATCATGAGTGCAAAACGAGGTTCGCTGAAAAACCGAGGTTCGCGAAATATTTGAGCCATGAAGTGAACAGAATTCATAAATGGCGAGATCCTAAAAACGAGTTCGCCAGAAGAACAGGTTCGCCAAAAACTGAAGCCGAGAACGAGCTCATAAATCGTGAGTCCGCCGAAGATCACGGCGTTCGCTGGCGAGTTAAATCAAAGCGGAGTTCCTAAGCCGAGTTAAGCGAAGCGGGTTCGCCAAAAGCGAGTTAGCCCGGCCAAGTTAGAGGTGCACCGTTTTCGTTGTTTCCGTCGTTTTCTCGGTCTTAGGGGCTTAGGCCTGCTATTGACTCTTGGCCTTCTCGGACTTAGGTTCCGATGCGTATTTGGTTCGGGACTAACTCTTGGTTCGTTCGGTTCAGCGTCTGCAGAATCGTCGTCACGTTCAAGTCGGTTTAAGCCGTGCTTGTGGCCGTGGAGTTTGCGCCCGGGTTCGCGTTTTAACGATTGGCGTCCATTATCATTCGATGGGTTGTCATTCGCCGACTCCCCGTCACGAGTTGGTTTCGGGGATCTTGTAAGTATTTTTCAACGCCTACAGTGGAAAAAGTATATTTATGGTTCCATTTCTTGCTCTAAAGAAAAGCTTATTTCTGAGATTGGATCCCTTTCTATTCTTGAAGAGTCCAGACCCCTCTCTGAACAAGAATTTTCTCATAGAATTAGTCTTAAAGCTAAGTTGTTTAATCTTGCTAGAGCGGAAGAGGCTTATTGGCGTCAACGTTCTATGTCTTTGTGGCTTTTAGAAGGGGATTCTAATACTGCTTTCTTCCATAAGACAGCCTCTTCTCATAGGTGTAGGAATTTTATTCCTTCCCTTATGCACAATGGATGTCTTATATCCTCGGAGTCAGACATTAGAGAGACCTTTCAGTCCTTCTTCTCCTCTCTTTTCAAGGCTTCTTCTCCATCTTCTTTTGAGGTTGATTGGGACAGTATGTATCCATCTAATCCCACATCTCTTTCTCTTCTTGACAACCCTTTCTCTCAAGAAGAAATTAGGAAGGTTGTTTTCTCCCTTCATCCTGACAAGTCTCCAGGGCCAGATGGTTTCCATATTATTTTTTACCAATCTTTTTGGGATACTATTAAAGATGATATTTTCTCTTTCTTTGAGAGCTTGTATCAGGACTCCTCCTCCCTTGCTGCTATAAACTTCTCTTTTATCTCTCATTCCGAAAGTAGATGGAGCTAATTGTGTTAAGGATTTTCGACCTATTAGTCTTCTAAATGGTCTTTTCAAAATTTTCACTAAGATTCTAGCTAACAGATTAGCTCCATTGCTTTCCTCTCTTGTGGATCATTCTCAGTCTGCTTTTCAAACTGGTAAATCCACCCTCGATTCTATCATTTTAGCTAATGAAATGGTTCATAGTTGTTGTTCTAAGAGAAAAGAAATTTGTATTTTCAAAATAGACTTCATGAAGACTTTTGATTGTGTGAGTTGGACTTTTCTTTTATCTCTTCTTCGGGCAAGAGGGTTTGGATCTAAGTGGTGCCATTGGATTGAAAATATCCTCTCTTCCTCTAAAGCTTCTATTCTTGTCAATGGTTCCCCAACCAGTTTTTTCCGCTCTCGTGGTCTTAAACAGGGAGACCCCTTATCTCCCATGCTCTTTATTTTGGTGGTTGATGTCCTAAACAAAATGTTAAGTAACAGTGTAGCTGCGGGTGATCTTTCTGAATTACACCTTAAAGGTCCTCTCAATTGTATTTGTTCCCTCCAATTTGCAGATGACACCCTCGTTTTCTATCGAGCTAGTCAGGAAGATATCTCCACTCTCAAAACTATATTTTATCTTTTTGAAGATATCTCGGGTCTTAGCATAAACTATGCTAAAACATCTCTTTTTTATTGTGGCAAATTCCAGGCTAGGGGGATTTCTTTTGCTAAATCAATGGGGTGCTCTCTGAATTCTTTCCCTTTCAAATATCTTGGTCTACCTATTAAGCTTGGTCCTCTTACTAAAAGTGAATGGCAACCTCTCTTAGACTCTTTCTCTCGTAAGCTCTCTCTTTGAAAAAGTAAACATCTATCTATTGGGGGGGCGTTTGGTGTTAGTTAATTCAGTTTTGTCCTCCTTACCCTTGCATTACATGTCCTTTTTTAAACTTCCAAGTTGGGTGGTCAAATCCATTGATAGATTGCGTCAAAATTTTCTATGGGGAGGTTCATCTTTAGCTGTCAAAGGGAAAGCTCTAGTTAACTGTTCTTCAGTGTGTAAGTCTAAGAAAGAGGGTGGTTTGGGTGTTCTTAATCTAACAAACTTCAATTTAGCTCTTTTATCAAAATGGGTATGGAAAGTTTTAAATCATGACTCCTTTGTTGGCAATACCATTTCAGCTTTATATAATCTTCAAGACTCTCCTCTTACTAGTACACCAACATCTAGGTCAGTTTCTAAGTTTTGGTCTGATGCGGTTCATAGCAGTTTGGCTTTGAGAGGTATTTTGACATGGAAGTTGGGTAGGGGTACTAGAGTCAGATTTTGGGAAGACAAGTGGGTAGGTAACTTCACTCTAGCTAGTTGGTTCCCTGCTGCGTATGCGCTAGCATTTTCAAAAAACTCTACTGTGGCTTCTCAAGGAATGATGCGGCACAATGTTTGGATCTGGAAACCCATTATCGAAGAGCTATCTCACCAATAGCTGGGCAACAATTACAGGACATGAGGATTTTATTAGAGGCTGCTCCATCTCTATCGGATTCTTTAGACATACCTTTATGGCCTGTTAATAAGAATTGCAATTTTTCTGTGAAATCTCTTTACAGTATGCTCAACCACGGAGGAGTCAATTTTGCTCTGTATCATTTCATTTGGTCTTCTTATTTACCACTCAAAGTCAAGATTTTCAGTTGGTTGCTAGCCAAGAACAAACTGCAAACCAGAGACAATTTAATTAAGAAAGGATGGGTTGGTGATATTTTTTGCCCATTTTGTCTTGCGGCCGAGGAATCAGCAGATCATCTCTTTTCTAAATGCAAGTATGCTCTTGATACTTGGCAATTCTTTTTCCGATGTAGCGCTGAAAAATACTTACAAGATCCTCGAAACCAACTCGGATTCGAGCTTCCTTAATGACAACCCATCAATGATACGGACGCCGAATCGTTAAAACGAACCCGGGCGAAACCCACAATACAAGCACGGCGAACCGACTTGAAACGCACGACGGATTCCAGATTTTGAACCCGAACCAAGAGTTAGTCCCGAACCAAATACGTACGGAACCTAAGTCCGAGAAGGCTAAGAGTCGAATAGTGTGGCCTAAGCCCGAAAGACCGAAACACTCGGAAACAACGAACGGCCAAGACTTCGGCTAATCCTTGGCTCTACGCTTTTGGCTTAACTCACACCGGGCGAAGCTCGCCTTTCCGCTAACCTCGTTTACGGAACTCGCTCGGACGAACTCCGCCTCGGAACGCCGATTCTGGCGGATCTCATGATTTATTAGCCTGTGTTCACTTGGCGGCTCACTTATTTCGCTAACCTTGCTCTTCATAACTCATGGCGAGCGAACCTCGCCTTTCTCGGCGAACGCCGTGACTTCGGGCGAACGCCGTGAGATCATTTGACTCGCGATTTACGTAGCCTGTTCACTTTCGTATGGCTCAGCCATTTCGCGAACCTCGGTTCTTCCGCGAACTCCGGTTTATGAATCGCTTTCGACGAACTCGCCTTCGGGCGAACGCCGTGACTTCGGCGAACTCGCGGTTTGGCGAACTCGCTTTTCTTCGGCGAACTCTCGGCGAACGCCGACTTTCGGGCGGATTCCTCGCCATTTACGAAGCCTTTGTTCACTTGGCGGCCTCAGCTCATTTTGGCGAACCTCGCCTTGTGGCGAACTCAAGAAGACGGCGAACCCTGGTTCATTTTGGCTAACCTCGCCTTTCGACGAACCTCAGATTCGCGAACCTCGCGGCCGAGGCACCTCGGCAAATGCAGGCACTCGCCAACTAAGCCGAGGCACTCGACCGTTAGCCGAGGCACTCGCCAACTGGCCGAGGCACTGCACCAACCCCCGACTTGTATAAATGTGGGGCTGGATGGGCCGAGGAGGTCGATTTTTTGGGGTCTCGGGCCGACATAAGGGGCCGGGCTTTGGGAAAGCTTGACTTTAGGCGATCCGCTTTGGACTTTGGGCGATTTTTTGCACGCTTCCGAAAGCACCGGCGAGCACCTAACCCACCAACGCCGATCTACAAGCGAAGGTAATCGAATTGGTCGAATCCATGATACCTCTAGATTAAGCTCGCCTTAATCTCGTGGATAGCGCTGGATTTCTCCTAGTAGATTCACCCGCCTCCTCATCCTCTCCTTCGAGGCGATCCCCAGCAGCGATCTCTCTCCTTCGTGAGTGTGATCCTCAGCGCTTCGCTTCCTTCGCGGAACGAGCCCCTTTACGCCTCAGAAGTTCCGTAACCCTCGGATCGACCATGCCGGTGGTCCACTGACACAAAAGTCCCCAAGACAGTAAAGAACTCACGCAAGCTAGATCTCGATATAACAGATCCTCGTGGTTTGTTCATCCAGAAAGTTGTAATCTTTTGATTTTCATTGTAAGCCTTATAAAAAGGCATATTTTTCTTTGAATTTGTTTCAGCGACCGTTTGTAAATTCAAATCAATGACAATCAAACCGACTTTACCGCAACAAGCCGGGCGACCACATTGGGGAGCCACCGCCTCGATCGGAGGTCGCCGTACGCAACCGCTGATCCCTATCCCTGGAGGAAGAGGTCGAAGTTCGAAGTTCGACTCAGAGAAGCACGAGGAGTATCTTTCCTCGCCCTCCGTGATCCAGCCTCTCCCCGGGCCCAAGAAGGACTCGCTGCAAGGAGAACCCGATGGGCCTCCGATGTAGAGCCCCCAGACTGGCGAAGTCCAACCTCCGCCGCAGTAGCAAGAAATCCCCCTGCCCTCAAGTCCAACTACAACGGCGCTCGAGATGAACGCCAATGACGCGCCCGCGACTCTCCGCGAGCCCGCCAAAGGCGACGACAAAGCATGGCGCAAACATGCCAAAGCCCCGGCAATCCATGGATGGGGTCCGCTACGGCGGATCTAAGATCCGACTTACGCAGAGGCTTCAAGAGATCGACGCCCATCCAAGCCGCCAACCAACGAAAGGGTCCGCGTCAAACGAACCGCTTCCACGCTTCAGAGCGCGATTCCGAAACGCCGCGACCTTGCGCGTGCACGATGGTACAACAAGCTCGGAATTGAAGAAAGAGGTGGTAAAGAAGCACCGACGCATCACCGTGTTTGAGGCCCAAGTCTAAGGTGCCCCAACCCCAGCCAGCCCACGCCCTGTTCCTGGCAGACTTAAGCCGGCTATAGGCGCTCAAGTTCAAAACCAAAGACCGACGGCCAAGGTCAAAGGTTCGCACTGAACCGTGGTGAAGCCAACTCCGCCATCACCACCAAACCAACTATCAAGGATCGCTGGTCCTCGGGGATCACGGGTCACTCATCATAGATAGGCCGCACCTGCCTGTAAAGGACCGAGATTCCCGCAACCCCACCAACCGGATTAAAGATCAAGTCCGAGAGTCCTCAAACTTCACGCCACATAAGCGAAGTCAAGGCGAAGTTACTTTCGTAGTTTTGGCCATTCTCGAAGGAGACGCCTCGCCCGATGACGACGACGTTATACCCGAGATCGCTGCCAACACACGGCAGATTCCTCCGCACATACGTCGATGAACAAGATACCGAGCAGGGTACGAGGAAATCCTCGAGGATTCCCCAACTCATACGGTCATGTTTGTGCTCTAAGCTCATCAAAACGGTGCTCTTGAGTGCAATTCACGAAACCTCTAAAGGGTATCGGTCTTCCGCAGGCTTAGCACCAACACGCCAAGACCTAGGTCAAGGCGACTCCAGAAGGATGACATCCCGAGGATGAATTGCCGAGGTCACTAATAACATGACCCAAAAATCATCATCACGGCCATCCCAACAAGATCTAACGGCTAACTCGCTTGCGTCCCGACTATCCGACGGTCCGTGATATGACAAACTTAAAAGGGATACCCGAGGATGATGCATCGGATATCGGCTCGCAATCGCCTCGATCATACTATCTAGCTTAAGGGAGCCCCTAAGAAACGCTATGATCGCATGCATCAAGTGGCTAAAATGCTAGACGGCATTGGCTAAACAACGGAAAACTTCAAGCTAGAGATGGATTTGGCCATGCAGACGATGAGAGAAATGCATGACCAACAGATCCAAGCCTTGACAAAACATCGAGGTGAATCGAGTCGCGATCGACGCCGATCAAGATGACAAACGATTCGACTGTGAGGAGGCACAAGAGGATGATAACCTCCTGAACCACGCAACCGGGCATAATGTAGATATGGCTGCTCATGAGAGCGAAGATCAAAGACCCGAGAGCAAAATCAACTCACCGATTCCGCCAAGAGGTGAAGAAACAGTATTCCTTGCCCATACCCGAGGGAGTGGGAATCAATCCGCACTCGCCTAAGTTTAACTTAATAAACTTCACACCGCTTGACGGAAGGGTTCCCCGACGCAAAGACTTGATTTATTTCAAGTCGCACTCTGAGTTATTTCCTAACGAGCCCCGATGGTTCGGCCATTCGCTGGCACCCTTCGTGGAGCCGCTTCGACACCGCCGCCTCGCCGGAGCATTCACGCCGGACGACATGGAGTCTAGCTTCCTCACCAATTTTTCGACGACGATACCGGTATCGATCGACATTGCTCGACGAGAAACGTATGACGGAGAAACCGTGGATATCTTTGTCAAACGATTCTAACAAGGCAATGAACCGTCGATCCAATAACGAGGAGTTCATCCTCCGCACTGCCATAACAACTTGTCGATAGACGCTAGAGGCAATGGGGACAGCACCATCTATAACGCGGAAGGATTTGAAGGTTCGTGGAGAGCAAGCCGAAAGATTCCTCAAGAGGAAAAAGGCGGAAAGAGGCCACCGACAGCCAAGCTCGGGTTGCAACTTTGTCCCACGCAGGGAAAGAGCAGCCAAGACGGCGTTATGTAACCAAACGCCCAACTCCAACCCCAAAGAAGAAGAAGAAGAAGAACAAATGGCCGCGAACAGCAATAATCAACGGCAACCGGGCCACGAAACGAAGGCCTCGTGAGCCGAGATTCCCAAAGTCCTATTCCTTTGGGGACTAACGAGATTCCTGGCTCTTCAAATATCTTGTCGAAAATAACAAGATCAAGCCCTCCGATTCGTAATCAAGAGGAAGCAATGAGGACTAACGACCCAAAATATCATACAGATCACAGTGGCAATTCATCACCCCACTAATCCTCGCTTCACTTTAAGGATAAAATCCAAGCTTTAATTGACGTAGGGTCATTACTATGAAGCCGCCCAAAGAAAAGAAGGTCGGAGCAAATGCGTGTCCATAAGCTTTGGGTCGCCATTGACATGGTTTGAACCCAAACCGCTGGTCAAAGTCGCAATGAAGACGGTGAATGACGCATCCACACAAGCAACGCCTAAAGGACTTGTATCATACGCCCCAAATGGCTAAGTCCTCGGATCCACCCGCACCTACTTGAGGATGAGCAATGGGTAGCCTCTTCTTCATTGAAGAAAAATCAAAGCGAAGGGAAAGGCATGCCGCTGCTCCGCACTCGAGGGAGATGACTAACAGTGGTAACATTCCACCGTCCGAAGGGAACTCAAGCCCACGCCACCGTGAGCGGACACGAAGTACAAATACAAGTACCCTAAGTCCCCGACCCTAATGCCAAGACGCCGCCGAATCGGGTGCCAACGACTTCTCACTCGCACCGAAGGCGCAATGAAGGTGGTCGCTAAAGAAGCCACAAAGCAGCCACAAGAAGTTCAACTCCGGCAGCCTCGCTCAATCACCCGATTAGAAGAGACAAACCGAAGCTCCAACTCTCCATATCGTTGACGCTATGGCCCAATTGGCTAATATTCCCGCAAGGATCACTTCTTACGAATCAAGGTTGTCAAAAGAGACAAGAGAAGCTCCTTCAAGAAGCCCTCACGATTCGTGAGGTCTTCTCACCCGCATCAGGCCAAGTCCGTAAGAGTCGCCCAACAATGCAACCCCTGGCTAAACACTTCCCCGCATCACTTTTACAAAGGAGGATATGCGACGAGGAATTCCAAGCACGATAGGCCGCTATACTTCACCGTATATTGGCTCTAGTGAAGTTAACCGATCCAAGTCGATCCGGTTCCACAGAGCATCATGCCCCGCGCCATGTATCACCTTAATTCCCCGCCAAGAGCCGCATCAACAGCACGTGATTCTACGGATTTAACACCGCCCTACGCTAAAACCGATAAAGTGCCAAATGGGGACTTAAAGTCCAAGTCACCGCTATGTGATTGACGCGAGACTTCCTATAACTTATTGTTGGGTCGACCTTGGATCCACAATAACGCTATAGTCCCATCTACTCTTCATCGCTGTCTCAAATATGTAGACACTAATAATGAGGTCAAGACGGTGGTCGCGACAAACAACCGCTTAAGGATGGAGAATTATTTCACCGATTCTCCTCTACTGAATGAGTCCTAAATCAATCATCTACCAAGGCACTGACAGTGAAGAAGCCGACACCGGCCGCTTGGTTATAGTGGAGGTTTTGTTTTAAATGACATTGTACCCCTTGTAATCAATCTTGACGATGAAGAATCGCCGATGAACATTGTAATTGGCAAATTGCCGATGAATCAATAAATGACGCATTTAGAGTATCCTTTGTCTTTGAATGATGTGATGACAGTTTATACAACAATCCGTGAGTTGCACCTACCAACTCTGGCCATTTTTTACACAAAAGCAGCTCAGACTCTTTGGGACAACACTCCATCCCACTAAGATCAAGTAATGAAAAGACTTGGTTTACTAAAAGGAGATGCAGCTCCAACTAATCATTTCTTTGAAGAAGATGAAGATGACAATGGGCCTATCCTCCACACATTCGTGATATAGTCCCAAACACCGGGTATCATGAAGAAGTGGGGTATAACTTGACACAAGGGAAGGTCTATGTTTTCGCAGGTCCTCGAAGTCCCTCCCAAAGCTGCATATGTCCCAAGAGGGAAGCCGATAACTACTACGCATTCTAGACGGGATTGGGATACTAATCCTCCTCGAAGATGAATGCTCATGGTCGATTGATAATAATCCACCCGATGAGGGAGACTCATTCTGCCTGATTCTTCGCTTGGGATTCTCACACCGTTCTGAGAAGCTTTCAAGGCTTTAATGTCAAATATGGCCGGATCCTCGCTATCTATTGAGAGTGATGAAGATATGCCAACATGGGAAGACCCATGGATCCATCAACTCCAAGAGCTTTGGGATAGGTTTCAACAAAGAGAACCCCCACTAAGGATGAGGTAGTGTTAATATGGGTGATGAAGAGCATCCTAAACTCATAAACATCAGCAATACTCTTCCCTCGAAGAAAAGGAAGAGTTGATTGCCTTAATCGTGAGTATATCGATGTATTCACCGAGCTACGAGGACATGCCGACTCGACTCTAATGTATACACATCACCAACATCAAGATGGATGTCAAACCCGCCAAGCAAATCAAGAAGACGGTTTCGCCCACAAATCTTGCGTGCAATCGAGACTAAGTGAAGAAACTCATAGAATCGATTCATCGAGGAAATTCAACATCCTGGATGGGTGGCTAATATAGTCCCTGGCCATGAAGAAGAATGGTTCGATTAGGATCCGGTTCGACTACAGAGACCTAAACGCCGCTGTCTCGGGATGATTTTCTCTCCAATCACCGACGCCATAGTTGACAATACATGGATTCGAGAGGATGTCCTTATGGATGGCTTTTCGGTATAATCAAATCAAGATGCACCCCGATGACTTAAACACACCGCTCGTAACTTCCATCCAGATATTTGCTACACGGTCATGCCGCTCGCTTAAAGAATGCCGACATACATACGAAAGCAATGACGAGATTTTCCAAGATCATCTCCGAAAAACTAATGCTACGCTGACGATTTGGTCGTGAAAAGCCGTGACAAAGAGATCACATCAAAGATCTTAGAACGGTTTTCAAGCTCATGCGAACCCATCGCCTAAAGATGAACCCCGCCAAATCCTTCCTGGGATGTCCAAAGGCAAGTTCTCGCTTCGCTGCCACCGACAAAGGAATCCACGCCGATCCCGACAAAGTGAAGGCGATTCAAGAGTTAACCTCCGAGAAACTGGAGAGAACTGGGTTAAGGGCGACATCATGCATATCCGACGGTTCATATCGAACCTATCGGGAAGTGCCAACCGCTCTCTAAGTTGAACAAGAAGGGCGGTCGCTTATTTGGGACGACGCTGTCGAAGCCGCTCAAGAGATCAAATCATATCTCTAAACCTCCCGTTCTTGTCGCACCGCTGTGGGAAAGCCATTCCCGATTTACATCAAGGCAACGGATCACGTTGAGCGCTTTACTGCGAAGACGATGACAGCCGTCAATGCAATGTGCAAGTATTACCCGAGTCAACATTATCGGTGCCGAAGTCTCGATACCCAATGGTCGAGAAGCAGTTGCCTTGCATTAGTGTTCGCGATTCAAAATGCGCACTATTTAGTCGGACAAACGATTTATGTTATCTCTAACGTAAACCGTCCTATTTATGACCCACCGCCTCAATGAGTTGGCGCTGCTTAAATGGGCCTTACTTTGTCCCAATATGACTTGCACTTCAAACAAGTGGTCGGTCAAAGGACGTTGCATTTATGATCTTTGGTCGCCACCGACAACGGACGCAGCTTGAGCTATATGATGATCTTCCGATGAAGTCCACGGTTAACACTACATCGCACCAACAAATATGGCGACCGTATTTTGATCGGAGCTCGAGCTACTAATGTAGCAAGTGCCCCTGATGTTCTAAGATTTCACCGGTCGGGTTGTCTTAGTTTCCGGGAATCATGTCATGCCCCCGGTTTATTCGCCACCAACCTTGTTCCAATAACGTAGTCGAATACAACGCTACTTATCGGACTTAGCTTCGCCAAGGAGCCGGGTAGAGTATCTCAAGCATACCGCATTCGCAATTGATAGTCAAACGATCCGTAGACTATGAAGTTAGGAACCCCGACCGTCCCTATCATCGATAGCCGCTGAAATGGCGTACTCATTTAAAGAATTCTTCATCGAGTATATCCCGCTCGTAACGCCATGCATGCATTACCGCATTAGCGATCGCCGGCACAACCTTCCGACCGAAAGCAACTAGTTACGTCAGACTCATCACTTTTGTACCGATATATGATGGGGTACAAGAAGACAAAGGGATAGTTACCAAAGAGGTACATGCAACCTGCATCAAGTTGGAGCCCCGAGATTAGCTTCCTATTTATCGACACGCCTTACATGGTATTCCTACCGTAAGACGAAGGAGAGAGAGTCAATCCCAAGAGCCCCATTCTTTACCTAATAACGTAGACCCGTGATGTTATATCGCCGAGGGTACGATGGTCTTTACCTCGATGCCTTTCAAACAAAGAGGCGTAAGAGGTCCTTCGAAGCATACCTAAGGTGAATGTGGTGCCACTACCGGTCCCAAACTCTACGATCGAATCGAGAATGGGCTACTTTTGGCCAACAATGATTAATGACGCAATGCTGCATGCTCGGAGATACCACGCGGTCAAATTCACGCTAATTATATGCATCACTCCGAAAGCACCGATCCTTCGCCACATCCCGCCATTCGGACATGGGAATGGACGCTAGAGGTCCCATTTTTCCTCTACCAAAGGTGATCGGTTTATTCTAGCGATCACCGACTACTTCTCCAAGTGGGCGTAGCAATCCCGCTAAAAGAAGTAAAGGCGAAAGTACTGCCATGGTTTATCAAACACCATGTCATCTACCGACACGTGTTCCAAGACGGATCGTGTATGACAACGGTCCCCAATTCATCGCCAATTCCTTCATCGTTTTATGGAAATTAAGATAAGACGCCGCCTAACGTACCTCTATAATCCAACCGCAAATGGATTAGCCGAGGCGCTCAACAAGACAATCATCAAAATTCACGGGCTTGTGAAAATAAATGCTTGATCGATGATAAGCTCTGAGAAGCACTCGGGCATATTGCACAACCCAGACGCGACGCTAATCGAGCAACCCCGATTCTCCGGGTTCACGCTGAAGCTTCTCCCATTGAAATCCAAATTCCATCACTTCAGACGCTCTTCAATGCAGATGACGACGTAAGAACGACATCAAAACGCCTCAAGAGCTTGAGATGTTGATGAGAAGCTCGAACCTCAACAATGCATTGAGTTTTACCAAGCTAGATGTCGAGCTTTCAACAAGAAAGTACGACAACGAGCAAAGAAGGAGATTTGGTCCTCGCCGCCGACTCCACCAATAACCTCACTTCCAAAAAGAAAGGTAAATTCAACCTAAATGGGAGAGACCGCTTGTAATAGAGACGCCTACTCTAATGGTGCATGACGCCTAATTACCCAATGGTGACCGACCTAAGCCGATAATGGGAAGTTCCCTCAAGAAATACTACCCCTAGTATCTTCGGATAACCCGCTTCGACGAAGTTCCTCGAGGATGTTTCACTCCACCTTCCTCGAGGATAACCCTAGATTTATCCTCCATCATAATTTCCTCACCGACAAATCTTGACGCTGGCCTACAAATTTTCTCGGTACATTACCAAAATCCTCTTGATTCCTTCTATGAACAAGAGGCCCACTAAAATTTCACCGAGATAGAATATAAAATTCTTCCTCTCCAAGTGTAAGATCCTTTTCGTGATAAACGTAAGGGTTCTATCCATCTTTCATCTTAGGTAGCCGATCGGTACGATTTTCAAACCAGTTGTCCGCCTAAGGTCACCCGAAGTTTTTCGCTCTCTGAGTGGAGATCCCACTTTAGTTCCATCTCTCCTGTAGCGCCGATCAAGGTATGCGCCGGATTGTCAAACCAGTTGTCCACCAAGGTCACCTCGAAGTTTCTTTCTCGGAGTAGATCCCACTCTAGTTCCATCTCTCTAGGTAGCCGACCAAGGTATGCGCGGGATTGTCAAACCAGTTGTCCACCAAGGTCACCCGAAGTTTCGCTTCTGAGTGGAGATCCCACTCTTAGTTCCATCTTATCCAGGTAGTACCGACCGGTTGTATAAGGCCGGATTTTCGCACTGTGTTGTCCGACCGGTCGCCGAAGTCTTTTCGGCTCCTCGGGCGGAGATCCCACTTTTAGTTCCATCTTTCATCTTAGGTAGCGCCGATCAAGGTGGCGCCGGATTTTCGGACTGTGTTGTCCGATCAAGGTCGCCTGAGTCTTTTCGTTCTCGGCGGAGATCCCACTTTTAGTTCCATCTTTCATCTTAGGTAGCCACCATCGGGTATGCGCGGATTTTCGACAGTTGTCCGACTGGTCGCCGAGTCTTTGCTCGGAGTGGAGATCCCACTTTTAGTTCCATTTTTCATCTTAGGTAGCCGACCGGAAGGTATAAGGCCGATTTTTTCGACCAGTTGTCCGATCAAGGTCACCGAAGTCTTTTCGGTTCTCGGGCGGAGATCCCACTTTTAGTTCCATCTTTCATCTTAGGTAGCTACCGACCGGAAGGTATAGTACGGGATTTTCGTGACCAGTTGTCCCACCGGCACGCCTAGTTCTTTCGATTCTCAAAGCGGAGATCCCACTTTTAGTTCCATTTCATATTAGGTAGCGCCGATCAAGGTATGCCGGATTTTCGACCAGTTGTCCGGATCAAGGTCGCCTCGAGTCTTTTCGGTTCTCGAGCGGAGATCCCACTCTAGTTCCACCTCTATTTAGGTAGCGCCGATCAAGGTATGGCCGAGATTTTCGCACTGTGTAGTCCGACTAAAGGTCACCTCGAAGTCTTTTTCACCTACGGCAAGGAATCACAGCATTCTATCCCGAAATAGAACACATTCTTCCTTTCCCACCTCAATCAATCTTACGCCGCCTATTCTCCCGCCAAAGAAGACACCAAGATTCATCTGGGGCATTTTATCCCGCCTAAGAGGGATAAAGCCAACGCCACACGCTGCTGCCTGCTTAGTCTTTTCTCCATTGAAGAAGACACCGTGAGTTCGACTCGGGTATTTTATCCCAAGCCTAAGAAGGGATAAAGCCAACGCCTAACACACGCTTCGGGCTTAGTCTTTTTCCGATTGAAGAAGACACCGAGTCCGATTCTCGGGTATTTTATCCCCGCTTCAAGAAGGGATGAGTCTACATGTAACACGCTGCTGTCGTGGTCTCGCCCGTAAAAGAGTACTGGCCTATGTATTCAATATCATAGCAACAAGTCTAGAAGAGTTTCATTCTTTAGCACAACGCCACGCGGAACGGATCCGTGATAATCGCACGCTTAGCCCAACTCAAACGGTAGGTTGTAAAGGCTAATCAAACCGCTGATGGTCGAGGGTTTGCCAAAAATCCTATAAGTATTATGGTTAATTATTTCGACGGCAAAAGAATCATAATAAACAATGAAAGGAATGGATCTTATTCATTTGAAGCAAATATAGAAGGAGCTACAACCGCTTAAACATCAAGTCTATGACAAAGGATTCGCTGCTCAAGCCGGTGACATTTCACCATGGTAAGCCCGGTGGAGTTCTTCCCGCAACTTGGCCCCCGGCGACTCTCATCGGTGTCCAAGGTTCGTTGCCTCCTCGAGCTCAACCGCTTTTTGCTTCGATAGGTCGAAGTTCCTTAGACGCAATGGCGAGGGCTTTTCCTTGTTGGCCTTAGCCCAAAATACTCATCTTATCTTCCTCGCATGGAGCTCTCGAAAGCAAGATATCCTCTCCGCACTCACAATATCACCGATATGGCTTTGGGAAGAATATGTTCACGACAACAGCCCAGCTGATCGGCGCTCTTTCAGATTCGACTTCGAGCTCAAGAAAACACGAAAGCATCGCGCCATGCCTCTAAACGTGAGCCTTCAGTGAGCAGCTACATATGAGGAAGCTCCAACCGCCCGCAGCTCTTGCGTCTCAAGCTTTCCTCCGTGATGGGCGTAGGTCATCAACAATGGCCGAGCCACCTCTAACCCATATCCCGTGATCAAGGCCATCCGGGATCAAGCAATTCAATCGATGAAGAGAAAGCCCGCCATGAAGGACCTTTTTCGATCACCGTGGTTCACCGAGAAAAGAATGAGCTGCATTTCCAAACAGATAATAAGATGGGATGGATCTTCATCCAAAGATCAACGCCTCGCCAGTCATGGAGTCAGATGTAGGCTCAGACTCGAAGAAAAGAGAACCTTAGAATCTTCAACCAAAAACTAATGGATGCATGTTCGATTGGGGACTCTACCCGCCTCCTTCGTGTAGTTTCAGAGATTGGTGAGTCTACCGAGGCTAATCTATCGCCGATACTATCAACCGCAATGAGCCCTCAATGTCGCCTATCTCAACAAATGGTAGCCGATTCGAAAGCGCGAAAGAGGAGTGCCCGCCACTACACAAAAGAAATGTCTCACCTCTTTAATTATAGTGATATTAGCCAAATGGTCTGGTCCTATAATTAGTCGAAGAGAAAATTTAGACCTTCTTCGTGGATGGTACGCAAATCTTCACCAAGGGTATCACCATCCCGGACCAAGCGACAAGCAGTGTCATCCATGGAGGTGTTGCCAGATAAAACCCTTTCCACCTAAGTCTTCCATGGAGAAGTCTCAAAAGAAGGCATTAAGAAGGCTAATGCAACTAAGACGAACAATAGGTAAAGCTACTTACCTCCTCAAGCAGCGGGAGTTAGCTTGCTTAGTCTCTGCTGCATTTGTCTCCCTCGCAATCCTCTAAAAGAGCAAAAACGAAGAGGCAATTAGTGGGGTACGAATCGAAGTCGCTCACTCTCGTGATTCGCCATCCGTAAGAGGAGTTATCGATGTTAGATGTACCGGTTCACCGAATAGTCCTACATCTCCCCAGCTCCATACATTTGTTGAGTAAAACTTCGTCAAGATGAGCGTAACCGGGCCCGCAGACCGGTGAGGAAAATCAAAGCCGTGATCATAATCCCTAAAAATCCCTCGCATGCAAACGAGAAATGTCACCAAAAGCCGAAAAATTTCAGATTACATCACTGAATTGTTACCTTCGCCATCGATTGATCATTAATGGTCAAGTCTATATCAAGGAACCGAGGATTCACATTCTTATGGGCTAACCTCTTTCGCTTAACCCCTTGAGAGGGTTGAAATTCTTCTTCTCCAACGCATTTGCCCGAAAATTCAGCTGGATGAGAAATCCAATGGAAAGGATGAGAAAACGAAGGGGAAAAGGAGAGAGTACCGAGGTTCTTCTCATAAACCGCAGCCTTAGCTTGGTCTCCTAAAGTCGCAAAGATCGAAGTTGTGGAACTCCTCCTCAGCCTCGCTTTACATGAGATTGGCGGCGCTCTCTCGAGCTTGAACGGGCGCCTCGGTGCTCGAGTGTCGGCTCGCAACGATGCTTCGCCACTAGATTCGAGATAGCCCTCACAGGACCGCCTGCTAGCTACTAATAGCCAACTACAAGGGAGGAACGCCGATTCCGCCGACTCGGCCCGAGCTCGAGACTCAAAGCGGAGATCCCACTTTAGTTCCATCTTTCATATAGGTAGCTACCGAATCGGTGCATAAGCGCCGGATTTTCGCATCAGTTGTCCGACCAAGGTCGCCTCGAAGTCTTTTTCGGTTCTCGAAGTGAGATCCCACTCTTAGTTCCACCTCTTATTTTAGGTAGCGCCGAATAAGGTATGCGCCGAGATTTTCGCACTGTGTAGTCCGACTAAAGGTCACCTCGAAGTCTTTTCAATTCCTAATGCAAGGAATCAGTCATAGTCTCTATCCCTGAAATAGAACACATTCTTCCTTTCCCACCTCAATCAATCTTACTGTTCAGTCATTCCCAAAAAGAAGACACCAAGATTCATCTTCGGGGCATTTTATCCCTAAGCCTAAGATAAAGCCAACGCCACACGCTGCCGGTTTAGTCTTTTCTCCCATTGAAGAAGACACCGTAGTTCGACTGGGGTATTTTATCCCAAGCCTAAGAAGGATAAAGCCGACCACACGCTGCTCTGCTTAGTCTTTCTCCCATTGAAGAAGACACCGAGTTCGACTCGGGTATTTTATCCTAAGCCTAAGAAGGGATAAAGCCAACGCTTCACACGCTGCTCGGGCTTAGTCTTTTCTCCGATTGAAGAAGACACCGTAGTTCGACTGGGGTATTTTATCCCGGCCTAAGAAGGGATAAAGCCAACGCCACACGCTGCTGTCGTTCAGTCTTTCTCCCATTGAAGAAGACACCAAGATTCATCTCGGGCATTTTATCCCAAGCCTAAGAAGGGATAAAGCCAACGCCACACGCTGCTGTCGGGTTTAGTCTTTCTCCCATTGAAGAAGACACCAGATCATTCCGGGCATTTTATCCCAAGCCTAAGAAGGGATAAAGCCAACGCCTACCACGCTGCTCCGTAGTCTATTCTCGCGATAAAAGACGGCTTCACGATTCAACATCGTGAGCATTAAGTCCTAGAAGAGTTTCATTCTTTAGCACAACGTCAGGTGTGTAGAACGGATTTAGAAAATTCTACATGCTAGCCCAACTCAAACGGTATGGTAAAGGCTCATCAAACCCGCTGAAGGCCGGGGTGGGCTAATAACCCTAAAGTCGACGCCTAACACGCGTCGGCTTAGTCTTTTTCCGATTGAAGAAGACACCTGAAGTTCGACTGGGTATTTTATCCCAAGCCTAAGAAGGGATAAAGTCGACGCTTAACACGCATCGCCGGTTTAGTCTTTTCTCCGATTGAAGAAGACACCCAGATCGATTCGGGTATTTTATCCCGCTTCCGGGTAAGGGGGATAAGCCAACGCCACATGCGCTGTCGCGGCTCTCTGCCCGTAAAAGAGTATAAAGCCTATGTATTCAATATCATAGCAACAAGTCTAGAAGAGTTTCATTCTTTAGCACAACGCCACGCGGCGAACGGATGTGGACAATCCGCACGCCAGCCCAATTCAAACGGTAATTGGTAAAGGCTAATCAAACCCGTTGATGGCGAGGATTTGCCAAAATCCTATAAGTATTATGGTTAATTATTTCGCATCTAAATAAAAGAATCATAATAAGCAATGAAAGGAATAAATCTTATTCATTTGAAGCAAATATAAAGGAGCTACAATTGTCGACAATCGATTCAAGCAAAGTTGTGATAATCACAACGACGCGGTCAACAAAGAAAACAGAGAAGTCTCAAGACCAAAGCAACACGCCGACTTCATTGGCGCAATCTAGTAATGTGAAGGAAGCGAGGTCGCCTTTGACGGCTAATTTTTCTCCCGGTTCGCTTCGAACCCGAAGCTTTGGCTTTCTCAAGTTCCTCTTCGAGTTCGCGCGCAATAGTAGCCGTGATGTTCCCCGACGATCGCCGAACTTGCTTCTCACGCTCGATGACCTCGACTCGTGCACTCACGCTGAAATTCTTCAAAGTCTTCTCCCTTGAACGGCTCATTCCTGCGGCGATGACATGGGTGTGGTACCGCCTATCCGACGCCGCAGTGACGCCGCCGCCATATGAGTTCGCGAAAATAACCTCTCTTGCTCGATATTCTCTCGCTAAATGCGCTGCTCACGAAGCTTTGATCCAGCCTCGCCGATGAGTCGCTTCACCTCATTGCATGAATCAAAAAGGCTAAACTCTCCACACGCACGCAAGAGTTAGCTGCCTAGTGAGCTTTTGCTCACAACGATTAGCTAGCCGAGGGCCACCAACACGATGAATTTCCTCCAAGCTACTCAATATGAATGGGCGAAGACCATAAAGGTCACCCATCTAACCTCGATAATAGAGATCACTGCTTCAAACCATTCTCCAAACAAACCAAGGAGACCCATCACGTAATCGGAATGAACAGCAGATTTTGGCCCGGCAATCTCTGCATAGGTTGAATCCATGGAAGTGGTCCATCAAGATTAACTGGGCTTCCACCCCTACACTTGAAGGGCCTGAAATCGGTTTCTACCAAGGCCGTAAGGAAGGCGGCGGATCGGATGATGGAAGCATCCTCAAACTCGCCATCCAAATTATGATGGTAGGCTCAGCTTCGCTGGTTTCTCCTCGGTGTGCTCGCCATGTTCGCTTCTCTGGAAAGAGGTATTCTTCCGATGACCTTAAGAATCAGACTTGACATTTGGAGCCTTCAAAGTAGACGAATAATCGCATCTGAGCATCCGCCACCACAAGAGAACAAAGAGTTAACATCATTTAGAGGAATATCTTAAAAAAGAAAAAACAAAATAAGGCGAGAACTCTTCTCGTAAACCTATGAGATTGAGTCATTTAATTTTATAACGGTATGACGATTTCATCCGATATCGATACCCGGAGAACGATAAATATACAAGCAGAAACAGCTGCAATATATCCCGCTCCACGGTTAAGGGTACAAAGATGAAATCGCCCCGCTAAAGATATCGACGGTGATCATCAAGCCCCAATCCTCACGGGAGAATTTCGACTCTTCCCAATCGCCACAAAGGAGAACGGCTGGGTCAACAAGGTATACAACCGAAGGCCGATCCTCAAAAGGAGGTATCAGGCTATATGAGCGCTGTTCCCCACAAAGGAGGAATCAAGGCCGCATAATCATGAATGCAAGTTGTGAATGAGCAATTTAACATAAAAACTCACCAAGAATAATGATGGCACGCCATCGCGAAGACGGAGTATACCGGCCGCCTCGGCACGCGGATCTTCCCGACGACATCGAAGCCGCAAAACACGACGAAAAGTCGACGCATGGCTAAAAATCGCAAATACAACAAAGAAGAAGTCCCGCTGGTCGGCCATGGTTTATCAATCATGATTGGGGCCTCAACGCTGCCAACAAAACGACGGATGACCGCGACTCGACCAGGGTGCATGGCGCTTCAGCCGCTGTGGCGCCGCATCGAGCTTCAACGCCAGCGCCGGTCAGCGACCGAGCTTCACCGCTGTGCTCGTCAGCGATCGCAGCCGACGTACCGGCGTCAAAGCCGCATGGGCGCCACCACCACTGGCCGCTTAATTATGGTCATTAAGCCGCCTATGGGTCACGCCACCGTTTCCATGCATGCAACAAAAAAAAAGAAGAAGAAGAGAAAAGAAAAGAGAAGAAAAGGAAATATAAACTCCTCATCATACCTCGTTGTTCGTGAGAAGATGAACGACACGAGGCGAAGAAAACGAAACAAAAAGCGCACAGAAGGGGCCGCCTAGGTCAAGAGGAAGGAGGGTTTGTGGGTATTTATAACAACCCCACATGAACCCAATCCCTTTGAATAAGGAGTCCTATTTGGGATGGATAGGAATTCTAATTGGAGCCCACTAGATATCTAAAAGGAATCCAAAACAGCCCAATAATTTATCCATCCTCTTTCCTAAATATTTGGAAAGATTTTGGAGATGCTACCCGCTCAATTCTCCAAATATTCTCCCATGTGGTCTAATCCTACTCCAACTAGGGATTACGAGTATAAACCGCCCCCAAATTTGTCGAGAGTTCCCAAGAATATTTCCATAAAAAATATTCTTAGGATAACTCGATCAAGGCGGATCAATCGACGTAAATCAACGCTACGCCTAATCCTACTCCAATCAGAATACGAGTATAAACTGCTTCCAAATTTTCAACGAGGAGTTCCTAGAGAATAAACCCATATTCTTAAGGATAACTCGATAACCCTTAACTTCCTCCCACCATAATATCCAAGAGAGGAATAATCGACGAGGCTGAAAGTCATGTTGACACCGACAACGGTTCAGCCCCGGAAGAAACTTCTCCCACCGTGGATAATCATATCCCAACAATGGTCAAAGGCCGCGACTCACCGACCGGCTAGGACGATGGTTGAAAGCCAAATGGTCTCCCTCGCTTCAACAAGGAATGCTCTGAGGATATCTCCATGAAAAGATTAGTCCTCCCACTGGTTAAACCAACAACACACGGATGATGGAAGAATAGCCGAATCGAGGGTTATGAAATTCCATGTATTCGACATTAACCAACGGTCGCCAACAAGGAGTTCACGACATAACGGATAAGTCCAAAAGTCCAATGGTTAGTCAAACAACAACCAACCGACACGAAGTTACAAACAAAACTCACCCACCAGCTTCAATCAAGATTTTAACAAGCCGTCGACAATAAATGCAGACCGCGGATCTTATCGTAAATCCTACAAAGAACCGATGGTCCGAAGAATCAAGACTTGAAGCTATCTTTGGGACCCCACCAATCAAGGTCGAATCATCATGTCCAAAGCATCCCGCACTATCAAGAATCGACCGAGACGCTTTGAGGGGTATCAGAGGCTGAAAATACTTACAAGATCCCCAAACCAACTCGTGACGGGAGTCGGCTAATGACAACCCATCGAATGATACGGACGCCGAATCGTTAAAACGCCAACCCGGCGGCAAACCCACACGCCACAAGCACGGCTTAAACCGACTTGAACAGACGACGGATTCCAGATCGCTGAACCGAACAACCAAGAGTTAGTCCCGAACCAAATACGCATCTAACCTAAGTCCGAGAAGGCCAAGAGTCAAAATAGGCGGCTAAGCCCTAAGACCGAAAATGACGGAACAACGAGAAACGGCGAACCTCGCCAACTTGGTCGGCCATCCTCGCTTTTGGCGTAACTCATCCGGCGAAATTTCTCGCTAATCCCTGGCTTCATGAACTCGCTTTCGATTTACCGCCCGCGAACGCCGCAGACTGGGCGACTCGCCATTTGGCGAGCTCGTGTTCACTTGGCTGCCTCACCATTTCGGCGAACTTGCTTCGGCGAACTCGCGTTTGGCGAACTCGCTTCGACGTAACCTCGCTTTCCGGCTAATCGCCAGACTTCATGGACTCGCCATTTATGAAGCTCATGTTCACTTTACAAGCTCGCCTTATTTTCGGCGAACTCGGTTCCTTCGCAACCTCGTTTGGCTTAACCTCGCCGACGTAACTCGCTTTCTCGCTAACGCCGTGACTTCGGCGAATCCGCGGTTTGCTAACTCGCTTCGGGCGAACCTCGCTTCCGGGCGAACGCCTGACTTTCGTGGACTCGCGCATTTGGCGAGCCTTGTGTTCACTGGCTAAGCCCCGCTCATTTTGGCTAACCTCGCTCTCTTTGTATAACTCGAAGACGGGCTAACCTCGTCTTTTGGCAAACTCGCTTTGACGAACCTCAGATTCGCTTGAACCTCGTGCGGAGGCACTTAGAATTCTGCCGAGGCACTCTACCAACTAAGCCGGTGGCACTCGACTGTTAGCCGAGGCACTTTCTAAACCCCCGAATTTGTGGGGCGGATTTTAGCTAGGGAAGAGGAGGCCGGATTTTTTGGGGTCCGGCCGACACAAGGGGTCGGGCTTTGGGAAAGCTTGACTTTAGGCGGATCTCGCTTGGACTTTGGGGATTTTTGCACGCTCGAAAGCACCGGCGAAAGCACGAACCCGCCAACGCCGATCTACAAGCAAGGTAATCAATTGGTCGAACTACAGATACCCTCTAGATTAAGCTTCGCCTTTAATCTCGTGGATAGCCTGGATTTCTCCTAGTAGATCTCACCCGCCCCCGGCGATCCTCCCTTCGCGTGCATCCCCGCAGCGCATCCTCTTCGCGGAGTGTGATCCTCAGCGCTTCGCTTCCTTCGTGGAACGAGCCCCTTTACGCCTCAGAGTTCCGTAACCCGGATCGAATTGCTGCGGTCCACGACATAAAAGTCCCCACGTGCAAAGAACCTGACGCAGTTTGGTGATCTCGATATAACAGTAGATCCGTGGTTTGTTCATCCGTGAAAAAGTTGTAATCTTTTTGATTTTCATTGTAAGCCTTAAAAAAAGCGATATTTTTCTTTGAATTTGTTTCAGCGATCAAGTTTGTAACAGTTCAAATCAATGACAATCAAACCGACTTTTACCGCGAATAGCCGAAACTGGGAATTGGATCGTTTCAACATGATCTTTCTCATATGATGGAGTCCAAAGGCCAATTTCTTCAAGATAATAACAGTTGTTTGTTATGGTCTATTCTTTTTCCGATTTTTGCATGGTGCTTGTGGAGAGAAAGGAATTCTCTGATTTTTAATGGTGTCATAAGAGAACCATCTCGGGTGGCATCTAATATTGCCTACTTCCTATTGTTCTGGACAGATAACTCTCTCCACAAGAAGGCGGTAAGGATGAAGGAAATCATTCAGAGAAGAAATTGGATGAGCTCTTGAGCAGCACTGACGAAGTGGGTTAACCTGCTTGGTGTTCTTCGGATACTCAGTCTTTTGAGGTTTTTGGTATCATGTTTTGTTTCTTGTGTAACTTTCAGGTCTATCAACTCTTGCTATATCAGTTGTTTTGGTTGTGTATTTATATCCTTAGGTCATTGATTTTGAGTAATTGAATGATGAAGGTGGTGACGGCTAGGGTCCTCTCCCACCTCACACTCAGTTGTTCTTATCTAACCTTGGATATCTTTTGTATATATTCTGATCTATAATATATATCTTTTGAAATAGGGCAGTTTGCTCTATTTTTTACTTCAAAAAAAAAAAAAATGAGAGAGAGAGAGAGAGGTCTTTTATAATAGATAATAGAATTGTTTTTAATTATATACAAAAATGATAATATTATTCTCCTTTTTTTAAGGATGAAGGTATAGTTCCACCAAATTTTGTTCTATCACCAGCTATTCCACTATATATGTAGTAAGAAATTGATTTTGCAAATATACTCAATGAAATACATGTTTTATAATATTTGTTTTTACATTTAATAGATTAAAATACATTTAAATACTTTCAAAAAATTGCATTAAATATTTGCAACTTTTACAATATTAATAATTACATTTGAAATCTAAGCAATCTAGGATGCTATTTGTTAATTTTGTTTCTATGATATGTCAGACTTATATTTGTGATATCTAGTATTTCTAAAATTTGGTAATAGGTTAATAATTTTTAATATTTAATTAATTACTTTTATCTTTTATATTATTATATTTTTTCAAAACCATTACTTATTGAATGGCATTGGCCTACATATGGTTTGTTTTCTTTGTTGATTTTTTCAGAGAGGGAGGGAGATTTGATGAGAGTTATAAGAAAACATGATAAGAGATTGCTTGTTGATTAATAGTACTTATTTCTTACTCAAGGAAAAAATACTTATTTTATAAATAACTAAATTGTAGGCATAAAAAATTGCTTGTCAATACCCGAGCAAGACTCGTAACGGTGGGTTGACAACCCACGATCCATTCGACAAACCGACGCCGCGATAACGCTGCAGAAGCGAGCCGATGAACTCATGAAGTGGGTCGCAAGGCGCATTTAATCAACGAGGCTACGCGGTTATGGAATGAATCCAACAAGCAAAGCTTCAACGAGATCGACGGATTCAAACGTTAACGAGATCGGATTTGAACATCGACCGATCGTCACTTAAACCGTTGACGGGATGAAACCAATCAAGTGAACCAAGCGCTGACTCATAACGACAATGACAAGATCGAACGAACGCCGCTGAAAAGTCCGAGAAACCAAACCAAACCGAAGAGCCAAGCGGCGTCGCGTAAACCCCGGACACCGCTGGTGTCCGGCCAATGGTCGGACACCAAATGGTGTCCGCCGACACCAATGGTGTCCGCCGGACACCAATGGTGTCCGCCGGACACCAATGGTGTCCGCCAAGGTCGACACTATTTGGTGTCCGGCTAAGGTCGACATCATAGGTGTCCGCCAAGGTCGACACCATTAGGTCCGCCGGACACCAAATGGTGTCCGTCGCCAACAAACCCCCTCTCCCTCTTGTTTTCCTATAAATAGTGGGGGTGCCTGGCCAAGGGTCGGATTTTTGGAGTTGGATTTTCTCGATATTCTTGAGAGAGCCCTCGCGAGATCCACGAGCCGCCGACGCACACCCGGAGCACCGACCAGCACGTCCGACGCACGAACCGGAGGTGTTTAACCTGGTCCCTGGCTACAGCGTGATTTCTCCTAGTAGATCTCACCCGCTTCCCTACGATCCTCTCCTTCGCGGAGTGCGATCCCCGGCGCATCCTCTCCTTCGCGGAGTGTGATCCTCAGTGCGCCGCTTCCTTCGTGAAACGAGCCCCCGCGACGCCTCAGAAGTTCCGTAACCCGGTTTCCACCGATCTCAATTGCACGGTAGTCCACCGGACGAACAAAAGTCCCCTACATGCAAAGAACTCCACGCAAGCCGGTGATCCCGTGAAAATAGAGATCCTCGTGTTTGTTCACAAAAGGAAGAAGTTGTAATTTTGTTTTCATTGTACCTAAAATAAAAGGCATTTCTTTTGTTTGAAATTTTGTTGTAGGCCAACGGCCGTAAACAAGTTCAAACGAGCAATGAATAACAAGTCTACTTTACCGCCAACAAGCCGGGCGATTACAAGGGGAGGCAACGGTCTCAAGTCGAGATCGTTGTCGTAGCCGCCAATCCGCATCCCTACCAAGAAGAAGTCAAAGGCCCTGGGCGACGATAGGAAAAATTCTCGGCCGCCGACTCGCAAGGGGCCGCTGCCCTTGACCCCCGCTAACCGGCTAGCGGACCAAAACTCGCAGAGGGTGTAATAATTACGCCCAATAAGTCAACCGAATCCAAGTTGATCCGGTTCCGCCGGAGTATCATACTATCATCCTTGACCGCATCGCCCTCCCCACAAATCCGTATGATCTCCGCACGCAAGAAAGATCCATTTGTCCTCGCTCCCGAACTTTAAGGCGAGGATCTTAACTCCGCCAAGGTCGGGTTGCACCAATGGCATCCTTCCGCATCCAAGATCGCCGGATCTATGCAGAGATCGCCACGATGGCGGCCGACTCGACGCTGCGAGTTCGCCAAGGCCCCGAATCACCGACGGTGTCCGCTACAAAGTGGATCTGAAGTCCGTGAGAGGTCAAGAACCTCATCAATAGGTGCACGGCAACTCCTCCAAGCCGCTAACAAATGATTGGTTCCGCCAAACGAACCGATCAACACTTGAAGAACGATCCAGAGGGCGCCAGGCACACACCGCTCTAGTTCAGAGGCCCGATGTAGAAAAAGGAGAAGTGGACAAGAAGTCACCAAAATGCGCCAAGTTTGGAGTCCGAACCGAACAACGATTCGGACGAAGGCCAAAACGTTAGTCAAGAATCACCACCTCAAACCGATTCGCTAAGGCTCGGCCGCCACGGGTGACTTGATTCAAAGAATATCACACCTCCTACGATTTCATCCAAATGTCCATCCACCAGGTTCGCCGCCAATCCCGCCATGCATCCTGCAGCAAGAAAACGGCTTTGGAGCACCTCGCTCATTGCATGATGATCGAGGTAAAATTTCGATCAAAGAACGATGGTCTAAGTATGAAGTCCCGTCACTCCTCGGTAATAGTCGACCCACCTCAACCGCGGATAAGAAGATTCCGTAGCCGCCTCACCGATTCGGATCGGTTCGAGCCCGCCGAACTTCGCCGCAAAGGCTTAACGCTGAGATTAGTGACTCTTGAACCTCGATAATGTGACTCATCCTCGGGAGACGCTTATCCGACGACGATGACGCTATACCCAGAAGTCATACCAACACACGAAGGGTTGCTCCGCATTCATGCCGGCGAGTTGTACTATCGCGGCCGGGGTACGAAAATCTCGAAGAGAAGTTCCTCAATTGAACACGCATTGTCCGTGTTCTCAAACCAATCGTATGTGTTGTCGAATGTAACCGCACTGCCACCAAGAAGGCCGCCTTTGATAGGCTTGGCAACAAGATCGAGTCTCAAAGGCGATATGACCAACAGAGGGTTGGGATATTAATCCTCCTCGAAGACGAATGCTCATGGTCATTGATGATAATCCACCCAATGAGGGAGACTGACATTCGCCCGATTCTTCGCTTGGGATTCCGACACCACTCTGAGAAGCTTTCAAGGCTTTAATGTCAAATATGGCTTCTCATTGATCCTCATCCTGAGAGTGATGAAGACATGCCAACATGGGAAGACCCATGGATCCATCAACCTAAGAGCAGCTTGGGGATAGGTTCGAACAAAGAGAACCCCCCACTAAGGATAAGGTAGTCTAGGTTAATATGGGTGATGAGGAGCATCCTAAGCTCATAAACATCAGCAATACTCTTCCCTCGGAAGAGAAGGAAGAGTTGATCGCCCTAATCAGGAAGTATATCGATGTATTCGCTTGGAGCTACGAGGACATGCCAGGACTCGACCCTAATGTGGCGACTCATCACCTCAACATCAAAGTGGATGTCAAACCTGTCAAGCAATCGCAAAGACGGTTTCGTCCACAAATATTGCAAGCAATCGTCGACGAAGTAAAGAAACTCATAGAATCGGATTCATCGAGGAAATTCAACATCCGTGATTGGGTGGCTAATATAGTCCCGGCCATGAAGAAGAATGGTTCGATTAGGATCCGGTTTACTACGAGATCCAACACCGCTGTTCGAAGATGACTTTCCTCTTCCAATCACGATGTCATAGTCGACAACACGCGGTGGATTTGAAAGAATGTCGCTCATGGATGGTTTCGGTTACAATCAAATCAAGATGCACCCCGATGATGCCAAGCACACAAAGATTCAACGCCTATCGGTATATATTGCTACACGGTCATGCCGCTCGCCTCAAAATGCCGGTGCCACATATCAAAGCAATGACTAAGATTTTCCAGATTATCTCCGAAAACGGTCAATGCTACGCCGACGATTTAGTCGTGAAAAGCCGCGGATGCAGGAGATCACATTAAAGATCTTAGAACCGTGATTTGAGCTCATGCGACTCATCAACTAAAGATAAACCCCGCCAAATCCTTCCTGGGATGTCTAGTGGCAGCCTCGGCTTTGTCGCCACCGACAAAGGAATCCACGCCGATCCCGACAAAGTGAAGGTAATTCAAGAGTTGCAACCTCCGAAATCTGAGAGAACTCGTGGGTTATAAGGGCGATCATGACATCCGACGGTTCATATCGAACCTATCCGAAGTGCCAACCATTTTCTAAGTTAAACAAGAAGGGCGGTCGCTTATTTGGGACGACGCCGCCGGCGCTGAAGAGATCAAATCGATTCGCTAAGCCTCCCGCTCGCTGCATCGCAATGAAAACCATTTCGATCTACGCCAAGGCAACGGATCACTGTTAAGCACTTTACTCAAGCAGACGACGGCATGCCGGGTCACGCAATCGGCAAAGTATTACCGGTTTAACATTAGTCTGCGGCCGAAGTCTCAGATCCAATGGTCGAAGCAAAGGCCTTTGCATTAGTGTTCGCGATTTAGAAAATGCGGCACTATTTGGTCTGACAGACGATTTATGTTATCTCTAAATCCGTCCGAATATTTATGACCCACCGGCCTCAATGAGTTGGCGCTATTAAATGGGCTCGCTTTTGTCCCAATATGACTTGCACTTCAAACAACGTAAGTCACCAAAGGACAAGCGATTTATGATCTCTGGGCCAACCCGACAACGGATGCGCTTGAGCTATATGATGATCTTCCGACGGTTCAAGAAGTGAACACTACATCGCACCAACAAATATGGCGATTGTATTTTGACGAGCCTCTCGAGCTACTAATATAGCAAGTACCCCGATGTTCTAAAATCTCCACTGAGTCGGAGTTGTCTTGATTTCCTGGGAATCATGTCATGCCCCGCATATTCACTCACCGAACCCTGCTCCAATAACGAAGTAATACAACGCTACTTATTGGACTTAGTTTCGCCAAGGAGTCGGGGTCAATATCTCGCCGCATGGAGATTCACAATTGATAGTTAAGCAGTTCGTGGTGACTACGGTCGAACTGATCTAATCCCCTATCATCGATAGCCGTTGAAATAGCGCACTCATTCAAGAGTTTTTCATCGAATATATTCCACGCCCAAAACGCCACGCTGATGCACCGGGCGGCGCAATGTGGTCGCTAGCACAACCTTCCGACCGGAGCAATTAGTTACGGCCAGACTCACCACTCTTCGCATCAAGATATGATGGGGTACAAGAAGACAAAGGGGTAGTTACCAAAGAAGTACATGCAACCCAAACCGAATTGGAGCCCCGAGATTGGCTTCCTATCATCGACTACGCCTTGCACGGTATTCGCCGTAAGACGAAGGGAGAGAGAGTCAATCCCAGAAGAGCTCCAAGATTCTTCTACCACACCTGAGACCCGTGATGTTATATCGCCGGGTACGATGGTCTTTACTCCTGCCTTTCAAACGAGAGGCGAGGAGGTCCTTCGAGAAGCACACGAAGGTGAATGCGAGCGCACCAGTCCGGTCCCAAGCTCTACGATCGAATCAGAGAATGGGCTACTTTTGGCCCACAATGATTAATGACGCCGAGCACGCCGAAATGCCACGCTGTCAAATTCACGCTAATTATATGCATCACCTCCGTGAGCAGCTTGCATCCTTCGCCACATCCCGCCATTCGAGACATGGGGAATGGACGCTGTAGGTCCCATTTTTCCTCCGCCGCTAAAGGAGATCGGTTTATTCTAGCGATCACCGACTATTTCTCCAAGTGGGTCAAGCAATCCCGCTTAAAGGAAGTAAAGGCGAAGTACCGTCATCAAGTTTATCAAACACCATGTCATCTATCGACACGGTGTCCCAAGACGGATCGTGCATGACAACGGTCCCAATTCATCGCAATTCCTTCATCGTTTTATGAAATTCAAGATACAAGACGCCTCGCCGATGTTCTATAATCCAAAGAAATGAATGGGTTAGCCGAGGCGCTCAACAAGACGATCATCAAGATTTTGTCAAAGCTTGTGAAGAATAACAAGCGAGACCGACGATAAACTCGAGAAGCACTCGGGCATATCGCACAACGGCACGCACGCCGACAGAGCTACCCCGCACTCTCTCGGGTCACTGTGTGAAGCAATTCTCCGCTGGAAATCCAGATTCACACTTCGACGCCTCTTCAACAGATGACGACCAAGAACAACATCAAACGCCTCAAGAGCTTGAGATGTTAGATGAGAAGCTCGGAGGCTCAACAATGCATTGAGTTCTATCAAGCTAGAATGTCGAGGGCTTTCAACAAGAAAGTTCGACAGAGAACCTTTAAGGAGAGAGATCTCGCCCTCGCCGCTAGACGGCCGATAATTCTCAACTCCAAAAGAAAGGTAAATTCAACCCAATGGGAAGGACCGCTTATAATAGACACAGCCTATTCAAACGGTGCATATCGCCATCACAGACGGCGACCGCAATTAATGCCGATAAATGGAAGTTTCAAAAGTATTATCCTTAGTACATTCGTGATAACCCATTTTGATGGGAAGTTCCTCAGAGAATATCTCACTCATATTCATGAGGATAACCCTAAATTATTGTGTTTTCCTCCAAAATTCTCTCACCGATCAAATTCATTGACGGTGGGCCCACTAAAAATCTCCCCGTCCAATCACCAAAGAAAATCCCTCTCGATTCCTCCACGAACCAGAGGTCCACTTTCAAATTCTCGTTAGCAATCCTACAAAGTGAAAGCTATCCGCACTTTCCAAGATTCTCTGTGGAGATCCAATTCTTAGTTTCTCATCGGGAAATAGAATACATTCTTCCTTTCCCACATTTTACCTCGAGATAGAATACATTCTTCCTCTCCAGAAGCAAGAGATAGAATACATTCTTCCTCTCTTGTCTTAGATTCTGAGTGGAGATCCCACTCTTAGTCTCATCTTTCAAGAGTCTCAAAATGGAGATCACATTTTTAGTCTCTCCCAATCGAAAAGACAAAATCCTTCCTTTCCAATATCCGAGATAGAGACAAGATCCTCCTTCCTCTCCATCTAAGAGATAGGATACAAAACCTTCCTCTCTTGTTCGCCCTCACCCTGAGATAGGAGACAAGATCCTCCTTCCTCTCCATCGGCAAGAGATAGGATACAAAACCTTCCTCTCTTGTTCGCCCTCACCCGAGATAGGAGACAAGATTCTCCTTCCTCTCCACATTCTAGAATACATTCTTCCTTTCCCATCTCAATCAATCTTAATCCCAATGGCCTTCTCCCAAAAGAAGACACCAAGATTCATCTTGGGGCATTTTATCCAAGCCTAAGATAAAGCCAACGCCACACGCCTGCTTAGTCTTTTTTTCCGATTGAAGAAGACACCTGAGTTCGACGGGGTATTTCATCCCAAGCCTAAGAAGGGATGAGTCTCGGTAACACGCCACGTTAGTCTTCCCGAAAAGACGGCTCACGATTCAACATCAGCATTAAGTCTAAGAGAGTTTCATTCTTTAGCACAATGTGTGTAGAACGGATTTAGATAATCTACACTAGCCCAACTCAAACGGTAGTTGGTAAAGGCTCATCAAACCCGCTGAAGGTCGGGTTGGCCACCCTAAAGTCAACGCCACACGCTGCGGTTTGCTAGTCTTTCTCCGACAAGAAGACACCGAGTTCGACTCGGGTATTTCGTCCTCAAGCCTAAGAAGGGATGAGTCTACGGTAATACGCTGCTGGGTGGTCTCGCCCGAAGAGCACCAAGCCTATGTATTCAATATCATAGCAACAAGTCTAGAAGAGTTTCATTCTTCCAAAGACAACGCCACGGCGAACGGGTCCGATAATCCCGACGCTAGCCCAATTCAAACGGTAGTTGGTAAAGGCTAATCAAACCGCTGACTACCGAGGGTTTGCCAAAATCCTATAAGATATTTGGCTAATTATTTCGATTTAAATAAAAGAATCGTAATAAAGCACAAAAGAGGATAGAAACACGCTTTATTGATAAAAGACTGGTTACCAGCTTCTAAACATCAAATTTGTGACAAGAAATTTGCGCTTCAAATCGATACTTTATTGAGGAAAGCTTGTTGAAGTTCCTCCTCAAGCCTCGCCTCGAAGTCTCCTCACGCCATTAAGGGTCTTTATGGCTTCCTCCTCGACTTCACCACTTCCGCTTTGAAAACTCGCTTTTCTGACATGACCGCAAGAGTCTCCTCCTTGTTGGCCTTTGTCGCCTTCAAGATGATGATTCCTCCTCGCTGAAGTTCCCTGCTCGAGCTCTACTATCCTCGCTTCCCCAAGAATACACAAGATTGAAAATGCTCCACCGGAAGACGGCTTCGTGACAGCAGCCTCCAAAAGACGACCCTGCCTTGCCGCAGACCAACTTCGAGTCCAAGAATGACGCCGAATCACGCCAAGCTTTCAGCAGCCTCTCTCGACTCTATATGAGGAGAGCTCCTGCTTCAAAGTCTTGCGTACTTTGAGCTTAACCTCCAAATGATCGGAGATCATTAATGGTCTGGCAATTCTCGATAACCCGCGATCTCGATTGTGGTTACCCTAGGATCAAGGAATAAACCCATAAGAGAAAGCCCGGCACCGGTGAAGTGTGTCTACCACTATGGCCAAATAGGAAAAGAACGAACAATTCCCTGATAATAAGCCGAGATGGATCGCCGCCGACATCAAAGCTCTATCTAAGTCGGAAGAGTCGCACTCGCAAAGGAAGGAAAAGGGTTAAAACCCCAAAACAAACTCAATATGAGTATTGGCGCGAAGGGTTCAGATCAGAGCCTCTTGCCCTAATGAAACCGGGCGAACAGCCAGCAATGGCATCAACAGCCTCAATCAGATCTCAACCTCGCATCGTCCGACATATCAATAGTTATGAAGTCGACTCGAGGAATAGCAGCCTCAATGTCACCGTGACGAAGTCTCATATCAAATGGGAGACATTTTGATCATAGACTAACTATTTAAAATTGAATAGTCCTATGATTATCGAAGGGAAGCTTTACCTTCAAAGGAATCACCGATATCCCTAGGAATTCCTAACTCAAGCTCAAGATCGCCAGAGGAGGAGCTGCCTCGGTAAATCGCGATCAAATCCTCGAACTTCCATCGAAAAGCTAGCATAAGAGTGTGAAGTATAGATGAGAACTGCAGGAAACAAATTTCATGTCTTTGCAAGTGATGTACGGGTAGAAGAATACCAATATTAGATCTAACCGGATTTTCCAATCCGGTCCTATCGTATTCTAAGCCTCATTCACACCGAAAGTACTTGCTCAACGGCCGACGCGGCAAAGTCAGGGAAGGGAAAATCAAAATTGGCATCCCCATCAAATTCTCCTGCACAGGAGGAAATCGTGAGAATCATAAAAAGGCCGGATAAACAGAAGGTTATGGGTTAGCCGAACATTACCCCTATCACCGGCAGAGTCTTCGCTTGTCGAATCCAAGTTAATGGTCCGAGAGGCAGGTCGAGATCTGTGGACAAGTCTCTTTCGTTTAAGAGGAACTCCATTGCGGAGTTTGTCCCCATCGCAAGGGCGACCGCATCTCTTTCCTAAGATGCCCTAAAAGATAGATCAGAGTCAGACTAGGATAGCATAGGAGAGGTATGGGTATTTATAACAACTCCTAATGGGCCCAAACCAATTCTAATTAGAACTCTAATCAGCCCCTAATTAGGAGTCCTAATTGAACCTTATCCGATGTCAAAATAAGTGCCAAATCAGTCCGCTGATTGGCTCCTACCCTCCGCTATATTTGGAAAGATTCTCAAGATTTATTCCGCTAATACCTTCTAAGGCCCATCGACGCCAATCAAACGGGTCGCCTAATCCTACCCAACTAGGATTACAGTATAAACCGCTTCCTAATTTATCGAGAAGTTCCTAAGAATATTTTCACAAAAAAAAAAATATTCTCGTGGATAACTCGATTGTACGGATTGCATCGCCAATCAACGCTACGCCTAATCCTACTCCAACTAGGATTACGAGTATAAACCGCTTCCTAATTTATCGAGAAGTTCCTAAGAATATCTTCACAAAAATATTCTTAGGGATAACTCGATTATACGGATTGCATCGACGCTTAATCAACGCTACGCCTAATCCTACCCAACTAGGATTACGAGTATAAACCGCTTCCTAATTTATCGAAGTTTCCTAAGAATATCTTCACAAAAATATTCTTAGGATAACTCGATTATACGGATTGCATCGACGCCAATCAACGCTGCCGCCTAATCCTACCCAACTAGGATTACGAGTATAAACCGCTTCCTAATTTATCGAGAAGTTTCTAAGAATATCTTCACAAAAATATTCTTAGGGATAACTCGATTATATCGGATTGCATCGACGCCAATCAACGCTGTCGCCTAATCCTACTCCAACTAGGATTACGAGTATAAACCGCTTCCTAAATTGTCGAGGAGTTTCCTAAGGATATTCTCACAAGAAATATTCTTAGGGATAACTCGATCGTATGGATTGTGCCGACGAAATCAACGCCGCTTAATCCTACCCACTAGGATTATGAGTATAAACTATTTCCCAATTTAACGAGAAGTTCCCGGAGAATATCTTCACAAAAATATTCTTAGGGATAACTCGACATACGGATTGCATCGACGCCAATCAACGTCGCCTAATCCTACTCCAACTAGGATTACGAGTATAAACCGCTTCCTAAATTGTCGAGGAGTTTCCTAAGGATATTCTCACAAGAAATATTCTTAGGGATAACTCGATCGGCGGATTGTGCCGACGCGAAATCAACGCCGCTTAATCCTACCCACTAGGATTATGAGTATAAACTATTTCCCAATTTAACGAGAAGTTCCCGGAGAATACTACCATATTCTTAAGGATAACTCGATAATCCTCAATTTCCGCCAGAAAAAGTTAATAAATTCTCGCCGAGACTTATATAGACGCCAACAACGCTTTTACCCGAAAGAACTCCCCATCAGATCAATGTTGATTCGCATCGCCGAGGGCCTACCAATCGCAATTGAGGACCGAACAAATCCCGTGAAGAATACCTCCCACCGTGGATGAATACACTCCAACGAGGAGTAATACAAGAGCGACGCCAACCGACGCGCCGCCAACGAAGGATTCACCGATCAACGGTTCGATCCACGAAGATCGCGACGCCACTAACGCTACACTCACGATTGAAGGCCAAACCCATATAGTTTGAAGTCAATTAACGTCAGAGTGAAGAATTCCCGATCAATGGAGGAATCTCGATGGTCAATTGGACGACAATTCACCGACACGAGTCAACAACAAATGAACTCAATTAGCTACAATTCGAAAATCCAACAACGGTCAAGCAATAAATGCAAAGATCAAGAACACCCCTGTATCCTACAAAGCATCGAGAACCCGAGAATTGGAGGAATCAAATCGAGCCAATCTCAAAAGAAATTTATCTACCGACTTCTGGTCAAGATCTCGACAACGGTCGACAAAAATACAAGATCGTAATACCTTCAAGAATCCTACAGCAATCGAAAGACTGAAAGGAGTGGAGAGATCAAACGCTAAGGTCATTCACAAGACCCATCACGATCGAAGGGTGAAGGGCTCATCATGTCAAAGCGCCCCGCATCGCCAAAGAATCGACCGAGACGCTTTGGAGGGGTATCTGAGGCATAAAAATTGCTTGTCAATACCGAGCAAGACTCGAACGGTGGGTTGACAACCGACGATCCATTCGACAAACCGACGCCGCATAACGCCAAAGCGAGCTGATGAACTCATGAAGTGGGTCGCCAATGCATTTAATCAACGAGGCTACGGTTATGGAATGAATCCAACAAGCAAAGCTTCAACGAGATCGATCGGATTCAAACGCTAACCAGATCGGATTTGAACATCGACCGATCGCCACTTAAACCGCTGACGGATGAAACCAATCAAGTGAACCAAGCGCTGACTCATAACGACAATGACAAGATCGAACGAACGCCGCGAAAAGTCCGAGAAACCAAACCAAACCGAAGAGCCAAGCGCTCGCCGAACCGACACCGCTTAGGTTAACGGTCGGACACCAAATGGTGTCCGCCAAGGTCGACACCATTGGTGTCCGCCGACACCATTGGTGTCCGCCGACACCATTGGTGTCCGCCGGACACCATTGGTGTCCGCCGGACACCAAATGGTGTCCGCCAAGGCCGACACTATTTGTGTTCGCAAGGCCCATAACCATAGGTAACAAGGTCGACACCATTGGTGTCCGCCGCCATCAAACCCTCTTGTTTTCCTATAAATAGTGGGGTGCCGGGCCGGATTTTTGGAGTTGGATTTTCTGATATTTTTGAGAGAGCCTCGCGAGATCCACGAGCCGCCGACGACAATTCCGAAAGCACCGACGCAGCACGTCCGATCTACGAACCGCGAGGTAAGCTTAACTCGGTCGGGCTGTAATAGCGCCAGGATTTCTCCTAGTAGATCTCACCCGCCCGGCGATCCTCTCCTTCGCGGAGGCGATCCCCGGCGATCCTCTCCTTCGTGAGTGTGATCCTCAGCGCCGCTTCCTTCGAAACGAGCCCCCTGACGCTCAGAAGTTCCGCAACCCGGTTTCCACCGATCTGAATTGCGCGGTAGTCCACGGACGAACAAAAGTCCCCCAGACAGCAAAGAACTCGACGCAAGCCGGTGATCCCGTGAAAATAGAGATCCTCGTGTTTGTTCACAAAAGGAAGAAGTTGTAATTTTGTTTTCATTGTACTAAAATAAAAGGCATTTCTTTTGTTTGAAATTTTGTTGTAGGCCAACTAAGCCGTAAACAAGTTCAAACGAAAGCAATGAATAACAAGTCTACTTTTACCGCAACGTAAATCACCCTTAATCCTTTAAACTTTAGCTTGTCAGTACTTGGTAATTTTATAAGTAGTATAGATAATCTTCAGTATGTTTAAGATTTGGTAATGTAAACATTTGCTACTTAATTCATTGTTGTATGCTTATTTTAGGAGACTGCTTGTTGATATGGTAACAATTAGTATACGTTATCACATTACGTCAACAATGAGAAAAAATCTTCCATTCGCCATTGATGACAGACGTTTGCTCCACAATAATATTTTTCCGAGTAGTTTCCAGTAGTCTATCCTCGCACAATATAGCGTCACACAGTTGCTTTAAACCGCGTGGAGAAAAAAAAATGCAGGTAAGTTGCATGGAATATACGTCGTGTAATTGACAATACTTCGGATCCTTCCTCATGTATTGGTCAGATTGTAGTAATTAAATTTAAACAAAAAGGATCTGAAGCTCTCATCGTATCTACTCACAATCATTGTCTTTGAAATTGTCTTAAATTTGAGATGATAATTTATGTAACATATATTTTTTCTATATGCATTATTTGGTCGTCGTGAAAAATAGACTTAAAATGAAACGCTGAGAGAGTAACATATTAATAAAAGTGTTCAAATGTTCGGTTTAGAAATCTCATATACCGGATGAATTGATTAGTTTTCATATTTACTCTGATCCGAAAGAAAATGTAAGACAACATTTGGCTCCTGGATTAAGTGGGACTGGGATTTAGGATGGGATTGAGGTATTAAATTCATTTCCATGTTTTCTAAAACGAAAATTTCCATTTCCATATTTGGTTAATATATGTTAGTTCATCACGATATTGGAATTAAAAATATATCAATTACCAAATTCTTCCCTCACCCTTCTACCCCTCCCACATCTGGTATAAGAGATTTCAAAACCGCAATATTTATAATTATTTAGCATAACTTCAGAAGAAATAACATAATTAACATAAAAGATAAGATACTATATCCTCATCATAAGATGGATCAAGTATGAAGCAAGTATGAAGCAATTAGAAGGTTTCACAAAAATATAGACCAAAACTATCCAAATAAGATATGAGATGACACAAATAATGTATTGCTATCGCATGTTGTAACCTGGTTTCCACAAAATTGGAGTAGGGATGGTTGGAAATTCTGACTGTAAGAACTTTAATAAGACTTGATTACCTCAAAGAGATTGATAAAAATAAAACTAAAGCGGAATTATACCTGAATCCATGGTTTGGATCTTGAGTGGATTGATGGATCTTCTAATCTTAGGGCTTCTTCTCTTCCTTAGATCTCTTTTTAGATGGGGGTAAAAGAGATGAGAATTCTTGTGTTTATGTACCCTAGATTAGGGACCATAACCCCATATATATAGGTGTTGCACTTTTACAATTTGGCCCCTCATCAAATTGTAATTACAACCCGTATCTCACATTTAGCCCATGACAATATATAAATACCGATAACCCAACTTAATTGATCACTTTAGTGGGTTTCCTTAAGTGATAGATTTACATTAATTTAACATATGTGCCCACAAATAGATTTAATTAGATTTAAATCTAACAATCTCCCACTTGGCCACCATATGTATCCTTAAAATGTGTATTACCTTATGAGCTCAAAATCTCTATCACATACAAGGGTATTTCCAAACAATCTCGCCCATTGACCATATCAATATAGGATCAAAGCGGTTTTCACACATTTATCGTGACTAAACCCATCAATGGTCACATATACTAGTACACCAAATGACATAGATCAATCATGGATGTACAAAGATGAAAAATTACATGCAATGTGATCCGTGCATGCCTATTTTCAACCGGTCCTACCAAAACTTTAGTGAGGTCAACTTTAATCATAATGTAACAGAGTGGTTAACTCAATACTTTAGTCCGACGTAAAATAACCAAAGCTCTAATAGGTCCAAAATACTCATAAAGCAATAAAATCACAAACTCCCACTAAAACATGATATCCTCAAATATTACAACCCCATATGAGCAAAGGTGCTCTTAAAAATTTTGGGTGGTAATCCTTTAGTAAGAGGATCGCTATCATGGAGTTTGTCCCAATATGCTCTATGGATATCCGCCCACTCGTACTTTCTTTCACAACTAGGAACTTAATGTCAATATGTTTTGACTTAGTTGAGCTTGTTGTTGTTGGAATACATGACTGGATTTATTGTCACAAAATAACTTTAGTGGTCTTTCAATATTTTCCGTAATATGCACTGCTGACAAAATTTCGCAGCCATATTCCATGATTGGATGCCTCATGACAAGCTATAAATTCGCCGCCATAGTGGAGGAAGCTACAAGTGTCCGTTTGACACTTTTCCATGATATAGCTCCTCATGCTAACATATAAATGTAGCCCAAGTAGACTTTCTGCGTTTTCAGATCCAAAGAAAATCGTAATCGAGTACCCAATGACCTCCAACCGATCGATTTCAGATGTGAGTATATAATCTTTTATTTTCTAAAGATACCGCGATAACCCTTTTGATCAGCGATCCAATGATCCATCCTGTGGTTGCTTAAGTATCCGCTTAACATCCCAACAATGTACGCAATATCCGGACGCAGACATACTCGAAAGATACATTAGACTCCTACAACAAGCATAGGAATCTTCGATTTCCTAATTTCAAGGTTACCTTTAGGGCATTGATTGAGACTAAACTTGTCTCCTTTAGAAAAGGGGTATCACCGGTATGCAATTTTGCATGCCAAACCTTATGAGTACTTTATTGATATAGCTTTTGTGATAATCCAAGTATACCTCGAGAACGATCTCGATGTATCCGATTCCTAATATAAAGAGACGCCCCCAAGATCTTTCATCTCAAAATTTTTGATAGAAATCTCTTGGTTTCGTGCAACAAGCCTATATCATTAGTGGCAAGCAAAATGTCATCCACATACGAACCGTAAAAATATACTTACTCCCACTGAATTTTGATATACACAATCATCAACAATATTCATCTCAAAACCAAACGAGATAATAATTTGTTGAAACTTGTGGTACCATTGACGAGGAGCTTGCTTGAGTCCATAAATAGATTTCCTTAGTTTACAAACCATATTCTTTGAGTCTCCTGACACAAAGTTTTCTGGTTGTACCATATAGATCATCTCATCAATGTCTCCATTGAGAAATGCAGTCTTAACATCCATTTGATGTAACTCAAGATTGAAATGAGCAACAAGTGCCAAGATAGTCTTGAAAGAGTCTTTCGATGAAACCAGAGAGAAAGTCTCTGTATAGTCAATGCCTTCCTTCTGAGTATAGCCTTTAGCTACAAGACGTGCTTTATACTTTTCCACATTACCATTTGCATCCAGCTTGGTTTTAAATATCCATTTACAACCAATTGGTTTTGCACCTTCTGGCAATGGGACAAGTTCCCAAACCTTATTGTCTTGCATAGACTTGTACTCCTCATTCATGGCATCAATCCACTTTTGAGAGTTAGAACTTTTCATGGCCTGAAGGAAGTTGATTGGATCATCTTCCATCATTCCATTACTTTCTCATGTTCTTGAACAAATACAATATAATCATCCGAATAGCATTTCTCCTTTCTCTCGTGGATCTCCTTAATGGCACCGGTTCTTGAGGTTGTTGAGTTTGTTCTTCCGAACAGGAGTTGTTCAATATTGCCTTCTTGAGGTTCCTGGATTCATTTCTTGAACAATAACAGTATAGGTACTTGAATATTGTCGAAATGACCGTATGGATTGGATTTAAAGCCAATTCTTCCTCAAAGGCAATGTCTCTAACCTTATTTCTCCCCAAACTCAACATCCTCAAAGAATATTGCCGTTCTGCCTCAAAAATATTCCCGAGTGTGGGATCATAAAACTTATAGCCCCCGGATCGCTCGTAATACCCAATAAAGTAGCCGCTAACTGCTTTGGAGTCCAATTTCTTTTCATTTGGTCTATAAGGCCTTGCCTCACCGGACATCCCCAAATATGTAAGTGTTTTAGACTGGCTTTCGACCACCCAAAGCTCATAAGGTGTTTTAGCAACCGCTTTACTTGGTACTGCTAAGAATGTAAGCCGCAGCCTTTAGTGCTTCTCCCGAGTGACTCGTAAAGAAGAATGAGCAATCATACTTCTTACCATATCCTTAAGAGTCCTCGTTGCCTTTCAGCTACACCATTCATGCTAGGTGATCCCGCATGGTGTATCGGGGACGATACCGTCCTCTAGGTATCTAGCAAATGGTCCCGACGTTGTTCACCGAACCATCATATCTCGCCGTAGTACTCACCACCACGATCAGATCTAACGGTTTTAATCCTTTTATTGAGTTGGTTCTCAACTTCACCTTAAAAGCTTTGAATACGCCCGAGACTCGATTTTTCTTTAATGAGATATAGTACCCATAACGTGAGTAATCGTCTATGAATGATATAAAATATTATTGACCATTCCAGATGCCGTAGGGAATGGCCCACAAATATCCGTATGTATCAATTCTAAGACGCCTCAAGATCTGCTGGCACCTAATCTCTTAACTTTAGTCCGCTTTCCCTTGATACCAATGCATACATCAAAGTCTCAGAAATCAAGGGAATCCAAAATACCATCGACACAAGACGCCAACTCTACCTTTTGAGATATGACCCAAGCGCTTGTGCCATAATGATGCTGAATTTTCCTTATTTAATTTACGCTTAGTACCACGTGATTCCACATTCGTGGTTTCATTATAAGAAGCAATCAGATCAAGCAAATATAGGTTATCAAAAGTACTCAAGAAACCAGCTCCCACAATATTAGAATTTAAAGATAAGCTAGCCCGGTTATTTTCAAATGAACAATAATAACCGATTTGTCCAATAAAGGAATAGAAACTAAATTCGCCTAAAAGACGGACTACAAAAGTATCTTTCAAATCCAAATAGGAACCAGCCCTAACAATAACCTAAAGTGCCCAATTGCTTCCACATCTACCGATTGTCCATCGCCCACAAAGATGTGTCTTTCACCATCACTTGCCTTTCGGTAGCTCGTGCAACCCCGCATAGAAACACTTATGTGAGTAGTAGAAGCCTAATCTAACCACCAAGTGTTTCTAGATACCGAGACTAAATTAACCTCGAATGCACCAAAGTAAGGAACGCATTCTTTTGACACGCCAGCGGATATTTGGTACAATCCTTCTTTATGCGGTCCATTCTATGACAAAAGAAACAACCCCGATTATCCTTATGTTGTTTCTTTGAACCGACTCTTAGCGCCTTCTTTATCATTCTTTCTTTTCTTGCCCTTATCCTTATGGGCGTAGCCAAATGAGCACTTTCGCCTTATCTTGCTTCAACTGCCTTCTTCTTGCACACAAGATGAAATGAGCTCATTCAGAGTCTATTTCTCCTTCCGCGCTATAACCGACCTTAAATTGATTAAAGTGTGCGTGAAGAGACAAGAACACCAGATGCACCAATAACTCATCACATAGATCGAAGTTTCGCCTTAAATTTTGAAGCAATATGAGACATTTCCATAATGTACTCCCCGATATTTCCTTTGCCTTTATACTTCATTGAAATCAAGCGAGCTAATAGCTGCTTGTTTCTACCTTATCGCTTTTAGCAAAACGCTTTCAATTTCAGAAGGAAATCTTAGGCTTTAGTAATCCCGGGATTACATTGCCCTAAAGGCTTCCTAATGCCGCTTGATGATCATGAGACTCATGCGATTTGAACGCCCCACCTCTCATACTCCTTCTTTGCATCGAGTGCTTTTCGCAGCGAGAGGTTGAGGTTGTTCGCTTCTTAATGCAAGGTCTAGATCCATGCAGCCAAGAACAATTAAAATGTTCTCTTTCCAAATCTTGAAATTAGACCCATTTAGCATGGGAATTGAGTTGACAAAAGATTTTCACATTAATAGCTATAATTATTAATCAATAAAATTCAAATAATGACATATCCCCATCCAAGATATCTTGTACAACATTAATATCAAGTCTTTGGATAGTAATATTAACTGCAAGTGATATCTTGTTGCAATGATCAAACACTGACAATAACACATGTCAAACAACAAACCCATCTTTGGATTGATTTGTTATCCACATGTAAACCTTATAATTGTCACGCTTATCATCACAGACATACATCTAAATAAATATTAATCTTCCTTTGGGCCATTAAATATCTACTCGAAAAAGTATACACACAACCATCTAACATCCTTCATGAACAATCTACACAAGAGAGGTTACTTTGGCAACATCTTGCTTCAATTAATCATTTAGAATGAGAGACCAACTTAATTCCTTAGTGTCATAATACTTGAATGAAATAATTGATTAACACCGAAATTTAATTGAGTTTGCTCGAATTGAACTGCGAGGCTCGCTTGAGTTTGAATCATGAGGTTCGACTTGAGTTTGAATCATGAGGTTCGACTTGAGTTCGAATCATGAGGTTCGACTTGAGTTCGAATCATGAGGTTCGACTTGAGTTCGAATCATGAGGTTCGACTTGAGTTCGAATCATGAGGTTCGACTTGAGTTCGAACGGCGAGGTTCGACTTGAGTTCGAACTACGAGGTTCGACTTGAGTTCGAACGGCGAGGTTCGACTTGAGTTCGAACGGCGAGGTTCGACTTGAGTTCGAATCATGAGGTTCGACTTGAGTTCGAATCGCGAGGTTCGACTTGAGTTCGAATCATGAGGTTCGACTTGAGTTCGAATCATGAGGTTCGACTTGAGTTCGAATCATGAGGTTCGACTTGAGTTCGAATCATGAGGTTCGACTTGAGTTCGAATCGCGAGGTTCGACTTGAGTTCGAATCATGAGGTTCGACTTGAGTTCGAATCGCGAGGTTCGACTTGAGTTCGAATCGCGAGGTTCGACTTGAGTTCGAATCGCGAGGTTCGACTTGAGTTCGAATCGCGAGGTTCGACTTGAGTTCGAATCGCGAGGTTCGACTTGAGTTCGAATCGCGAGGTTCGACTTGAGTTCGAATCGCGAGGTTCGACTTGAGTTCGAATCGCGAGGTTCGACTTGAGTTCGAATCGCGAGGTTCGACTTGAGTTCGAATCGCGAGGTTCGACTTGAGTTCGAACGGCGAGGTTCGACTTGAGTTCGAACGGCGAGGTTCGACTTGAGTTCGAACGGCGAGGTTCGACTTGAGTTCGAACGGCGAGGTTCGACTTGAGTTCGAACGGCGAGGTTCGACTTGAGTTCGAACGGCGAGGTTCGACTTGAGTTCGAACGGCGAGGTTCGACTTGAGTTCGAACGGCGAGGTTCGACTTGAGTTCGAACGGCGAGGTTCGACTTGAGTTCGAACGGCGAGGTTCGACTTGAGTTCGAATCATGAGGTTCGACTTGAGTTCGAATCATGAGGTTCGACTTGAGTTCGAATCATGAGGTTCGACTTGAGTTCGAACGGCGAGGTTCGACTTGAGTTCGAACGGCGAGGTTCGACTTGAGTTCGAATCATGAGGTTCGACTTGAGTTCGAATCATGAGGTTCGACTTGAGTTCGAATCATGAGGTTCGACTTGAGTTCGAATCATGAGGTTCGACTTGAGTTCGAATCATGAGGTTCGACTTGAGTTCGAATCATGAGGTTCGACTTGAGTTCGAATCATGAGGTTCGACTTGAGTTCGAATCATGAGGTTCGACTTGAGTTCGAATCATGAGGTTCGACTTGAGTTCGAATCATGAGGTTCGACTTGAGTTCGAATCATGAGGTTCGACTTGAGTTCGAATCATGAGGTTCGACTTGAGTTCGAACGGCGAGGTTCGACTTGAGTTCGAATCATGAGGTTCGACTTGAGTTCGAATCATGAGGTTCGACTTGAGTTCGAATCATGAGGTTCGACTTGAGTTCGAACGGCGAGGTTCGACTTGAGTTCGAATCATGAGGTTCGACTTGAGTTCGAATCATGAGGTTCGACTTGAGTTCGAATCATGAGGTTCGACTTGAGTTCGAATCATGAGGTTCGACTTGAGTTCGAATCATGAGGTTCGACTTGAGTTCGAACGGCGAGGTTCGACTTGAGTTCGAATCATGAGGTTCGACTTGAGTTCGAATCATGAGGTTCGACTTGAGTTCGAATCATGAGGTTCGACTTGAGTTCGAATCATGAGGTTCGACTTGAGTTCGAATCATGAGGTTCGACTTGAGTTCGAATCATGAGGTTCGACTTGAGTTCGAATCATGAGGTTCGACTTGAGTTCGAATCATGAGGTTCGACTTGAGTTCGAATCATGAGGTTCGACTTGAGTTCGAATCATGAGGTTCGACTTGAGTTCGAATCATGAGGTTCGACTTGAGTTCGAATCATGAGGTTCGACTTGAGTTCGAATCATGAGGTTCGACTTGAGTTCGAATCATGAGGTTCGACTTGAGTTCGAATCATGAGGTTCGACTTGAGTTCGAACGGCGAGGTTCGACTTGAGTTCGAATCATGAGGTTCGACTTGAGTTCGAACGGCGAGGTTCGACTTGAGTTCGAATCATGAGGTTCGACTTGAGTTCGAATCATGAGGTTCGACTTGAGTTCGAACGGCGAGGTTCGACTTGAGTTCGAACGGCGAGGTTCGACTTGAGTTCGAATCATGAGGTTCGACTTGAGTTCGAATCATGAGGTTCGACTTGAGTTCGAATCATGAGGTTCGACTTGAGTTCGAATCATGAGGTTCGACTTGAGTTCGAATCATGAGGTTCGACTTGAGTTCGAATCATGAGGTTCGACTTGAGTTCGAATCATGAGGTTCGACTTGAGTTCGAATCATGAGGTTCGACTTGAGTTCGAATCATGAGGTTCGACTTGAGTTCGAATCATGAGGTTCGACTTGAGTTCGAATCATGAGGTTCGACTTGAGTTCGAATCATGAGGTTCGACTTGAGTTCGAATCATGAGGTTCGACTTGAGTTCGAATCATGAGGTTCGACTTGAGTTCGAATCATGAGGTTCGACTTGAGTTCGAATCATGAGGTTCGACTTGAGTTCGAATCATGAGGTTCGACTTGAGTTCGAATCATGAGGTTCGACTTGAGTTCGAATCATGAGGTTCGACTTGAGTTCGAACGGCGAGGTTCGACTTGAGTTCGAATCATGAGGTTCGACTTGAGTTCGAATCATGAGGTTCGACTTGAGTTCGAATCATGAGGTTCGACTTGAGTTCGAATCATGAGGTTCGACTTGAGTTCGAATCATGAGGTTCGACTTGAGTTCGAATCATGAGGTTCGACTTGAGTTCGAATCATGAGGTTCGACTTGAGTTCGAATCATGAGGTTCGACTTGAGTTCGAACGGCGAGGTTCGACTTGAGTTCGAATCATGAGGTTCGACTTGAGTTCGAACGGCGAGGTTCGACTTGAGTTCGAATCATGAGGTTCGACTTGAGTTCGAATCATGAGGTTCGACTTGAGTTCGAACGGCGAGGTTCGACTTGAGTTCGAATCATGAGGTTCGACTTGAGTTCGAATCATGAGGTTCGACTTGAGTTCGAACGGCGAGGTTCGACTTGAGTTCGAATCATGAGGTTCGACTTGAGTTCGAACGGCGAGGTTCGACTTGAGTTCGAATCATGAGGTTCGACTTGAGTTCGAATCATGAGGTTCGACTTGAGTTCGAACGGCGAGGTTCGACTTGAGTTCGAATCATGAGGTTCGACTTGAGTTCGAACGGCGAGGTTCGACTTGAGTTCGAATCATGAGGTTCGACTTGAGTTCGAATCATGAGGTTCGACTTGAGTTCGAATCATGAGGTTCGACTTGAGTTCGAATCATGAGGTTCGACTTGAGTTCGAATCTTAGGGCTTCTTCCTTAGATCTCTTTTTAGATGGGGTAAAAGAGATGAGAATTCTGTGTTTTGTACCCTAGATTAGGGACCATAACCCCATATATAGGTGTTGCACTTTTACAATTTGGCCCTCATCAAATTATAATTACAACACCAGTATGCATTTAGCCCATGACAATATATAAATACCGTAACCCACTTAATTGATGACTTTAGTGGGTTTCCTTAAGTGATAGATACACATTAATTTAACATGACATAGATTTAATTAGATTTAAATCTAACATGACAAGTTGAGTCGGTGTGTAGATTCAATCAGAACACTCTATAGAAAAAGTGATCTATATATAGTTAGAGGGTTAGTTTAGAAATTATAACTCTTCTATTTATGAGGTAGATCATCTCACTCCTATACAGAAATGGTTCTAATAGGATCCATGCTCATTTCTAGAATCCCTCGTGTTGATAATAAATTTTACAATTATCAACCCATATAAAGTTGATGTGATGTCCTCATCCTGCAGCACCTCCTTGCTGGCATCAAGCTGATATATATGATCAAATAAAAGAAAATTAATAATTACTGATTAAGATCGTTTCAATTAGTTTATTGAAGTAGTTCTGTTTGTATGTCTTTATTAGAGATCAAGTAGGAGTTAGGTAAGTCAAAATCTTTTATGAAAGTTTATATCAGGGACGTTCTTATTTTAACTGGTAGTTTCAAGTACATATCTACCTGCTCACATTACAAACCCATGAAGAGTAATATTGATAAGGAGTGTCCAAAAGTGAACATTAGTAGCTGGTCATGTAAAAAGTAAAAGGGTGGAGAGGTTGAAGAAGGAAAAGTAATAAGCTTCAATGAGACGTTGATGAAGATATTTTGGCTTCAGAGGTTTGTTAACAATCCATATTAGCATTTCAAGAACACTAGTTAATTAATTGAAAGAGATCTAGTATATTAACAAGTCATCTTTGGTGGTACCGGCAGGGGCTAATCTATGTGGTGCTATAGGGTGCAGTTGCACCTAAGAATTTCATAAGAATTTCATAATTATATTCTAAAATTTTCTCGAACTTCAATTTGACTCCCATATGTTTTTGAAAGTTTGTACTGCTAATATGGCCTAATCTTGCTTATATAATCAACAATTACTAGCTCATCTGAGCCCAATGTATTCAATCACTCATTCCATTTGAGTTTAGCAAATTACCAATACTTGTTAATATTAACCAATACTTATCATCCGCCTCCCAAAGAAAGTTTTTCTGAATTCGCCACTGGGCGCCAATTATTAAAAGGAAGAGGGTCTTCTGTTCTATTCACATGTGTACTCTCATTATTGATGGATTGGTAGAAAGAATATTATTTTAACTGAGATGGTGAAGAAATTAAATTTGTAGCTTGACATAAAATACTATTCTCATATCAATTGCTTGATTAAATAATATTGAATGCCATAATAAGAAACATCATTGTGTGATTTCATTTTCTATTGGAGGAAGTCTATTTAAAGATAAATCTATTATGTGCTATAAAGAAAATACTGGGGACAGCAAAAAATTGGAGAAATGAAGAACAATTTTCTTTATAGTTGCAAATCAAAGGATACAATACTAATTTTTCACAATTTTAAAATTTTGAAGCGAAAAAAGAGAAAGAAGAGTTCTATCTTTTCATTTTTTACCATCTACATAATCTCACTCATCCCTTCTCACTCAACGTTCTTTTCATTGTTTTTATTTTAAGAAAGGCCTTTATTCAAAGATCACTGAGCAACATTCCATTTCACAATTATGTTTATGTTAAAACGTAATATCAATTATGATAAATTAAAAGATAAATCCTAAAAATTTCATTAAAAACATTTATATATTTAATTAGTAAATATATTATCAAGTTTAATATTATGCATAAAATTTGTGTATATTTAATTAGGAAATTTATTTCTAGCATCTACCATCTAAAGAGATAGGATGGCGGTGGGCCCCATAAAGCTGTGGGGCCCACAGCCTCTCTTTCTCAAGTGAAACAGATGTGAAACAAGATGTTGATTTAATTAGTACACATGCCCTGAGAATGCGCACATGTGACGCAGTGTCTGAGCCGCACACAAGATTGATACTGGGGCATTGCTGGTATTTCATGCCCCATTTTAGCTCGGACATCCTGCTCACATGCAGGGCATTCCGAGGAGATGTCTAGTCAGCAAGAGGGCGGACAAACTTAATCATGGCATATTAGTGATGTTTAAAAATTAAGGATGAGAAGAACAACGTGAGAGATTTGGGGCAGAATGAGTAAGTATCAATATTTGGGGGGGAATTCCGAAATATTCAGACTTGGGTAATTTGTATGCAAAATGATCACTTTTCTCCTTTTGGAATACATGGGTAATGTGTATTCATTTCATATGGGCCCAGTGACCATTCTTTCTTCTTCTTCTTTTTCTTTTTTCTTTTGTGTTTTTGGGCTCCCCGTTTAAGCAGCCCTCTCTTCATGTTTTAGTTTTGTTCCTGCGTATTAGCCCATTAGCCCATTAAAGAAGGGCTAAACTCTCTCTCTCTCTCTCTCTCTCTCTCTCTCTCATTTTGCATTATCTTTTCCTCATGTATATACTATATAGCAACTGTTTGATAAAATTCCCAAAAGAAGTGTCGACTAACTTCAAACTCTATAATAAGTTGCTACGTTAATCATGATGATCTTGGCACTTCTCTGTCGTTGAGTTGATGGCTTTTCACTATTGCATGAAACGATGAAGGTGGGAGTCTTCAAAAATGAAAATGAATGAGCTGATGTCTGTGGTTTATGCTGATACTGGTTCTTTGAGACTCATGGAAGAATTAAATATGCAGCTGTGGACGAACTTATAGGTATGTGTGATGAGTTTGGGTATTTGTGGAGCGTAGCTCATGTATTTGAGAGAATGCCAAACAGGGAAAATAGAGGGGCTAGTTTCACTGAGATGTAAGAACTTATTAGAGTTGGATTACTTAATTCTAAAAATGTGATTAGCGTAGCTCAACGAAGATGCCAGCTTTGTTCCAATTTATTTGTTTCTCAAAATAATTACTTTCTGCTTCGTTCGTTTGATGTTATTCATGAACATCAATAAAATTTTCAACTGCAGAAGTGTGCAACCCGGCAGCATGGCATCAAATGTCAATGAAGTTGAACTTTTGCAACGCTTAAGTTTCTGGGAGTTGGGTACTTTATGCTTTTAAGTGACATCTAGTAAAGGTATGAATTCTTGAAACCATGTTTTATTAGACCAGCACTTTGTCCTACATTATGTTGCTATGTTTTCTTGAGTGAAGTCCACATTTCCGTAGGTGGAGAAATAAGGTGCTTTCATTACTTGTTTTATTATATAAATGCATCTTGTTATTTGAACACATTAACTTACTGTTTGGAAGTTGTAAGCACTACTGCCACTTGTAACCTTGCAAAATGACGTCTTGATGAATTGATTAATTGACTTATCAAAAGCAATAACGAAAATAAAAAAGATGTTGCCCGATGATGAGAGACCTCATTATCAAGAAGCCACAGCATGGTAGGAAGTTCATTCTGCATACGAACCTTGTGTCAATTTTCTCTGTTAACATCAATTTAGCACAGAGTTATGAGTAGAAATTCAATCTTGGAGTTTCATGATTGACAACAGAGAGTATCATCGGATATTGCTTAAGCCAGAATTGGATTTAAGGTTTCATGCCTTTTTGGTCTCTCAGGCTTTAACAAGTAAAGCAATATGTGCAAATTCTAAAAAGGCTAGAAGCAAAAAGATTTAGAAGGAAGCACGCATGAATTCTTATACAAGAAATGAGAACATTGTTCATACATGAGATCTAGCAAAATCTTATAAAAATTGGCCCTTTTCTACTCTTCGTGTCAATTCATTACTTGGATGAAACACAAAGAGTCTTATATAGGACTAGCATTCTATTGACTGACATGATAAGGTGTTGAAAAGTACCCTATCATGCTGCTAGGAATACGAAAATCCAATGGTTCTAATAGTGGAGTTTCTTTCCCTTTTTTTATCTTGATTTCTTCTTGTCTTCACCAGATTTAATGAGTCAAATGCTGGCCAGTGTGCTATCATCCAAGCAATGGAGGGAACACTGCATGCAATAAAGGAAATAAGAACAGAAATCCACTTACAACCTGATTCCACCACCACATAGATGCCCGTGGCAAAAGCCACAACCATTCCTCCAAGGGCCACCCACATCAATTTCATAGCAACTCTTATAGAGTGCAACCGTACATCATGATCAGAGGATCCTATATAAATGAGCAAGCAAGTGACTATGATGGAGCTAACCATTGCTAAAGCATCAGAGATAAGGAATGCCTTGAAGGTTGTTTTCTTTCCTAGAATTGCCATCCAACGGTTTGGGCCATCATTCTCATAGCCACCACGCAGAGTGAAGGCTGCAGCAAAAGTAACGATTGCAATAAGAACTGCCACTATTGCTAGGTTATTCGATAATGCCCTATATCGGTTAATTTCTTCAGCATCTTCCTGATAAAAATTCTGTCATTAAGTCCATGCATTGTGGGTTGAATTGTGAGCTTGTTGACATCAATCTCTTCATGATCTTGTGCTGCACAGTGACGGAATCAATATCATGATCAAGCAAGAAAATTTATCTTCCTACATTTATTTATATATTTATTTCCATCCGTCAGTTTCACTCACTTCTGGGCGTTGATCATTTTTTACTAAGCCTTTTGCTGACAGCATGGAGCTGGATATGAATACACAATTCCACGATAAGTTCAAAAGGGTTTTAAAAAATTCATTTCTTTGATGATGGCCTTGATAGATGATGACTTTACAGAATAGTTATTGTATTGTATATATTACAGCGATGGTGTGCTATCAGTTTAGATGTGCTAATATATAGGTTTTCAGATTTTGGTTGATAAAACTTCAATAAAGGTGAAATATGTTGGTCAAATTTGATCTTATTAATCTTTGTTGTTTCCCGTTATGTGAAAACAAAGAGCAAAGTTGTTTAAAGTAACATTCATAGGAATGTTAAATAAACAAGTATCTACCGTTCTAATGCTTATGCTCGAGTTCACAGACAAGGAGGCAAGATCTAGAGGTGTGAGACCCTTGTAGTTCCTTGATCTGGTGTCTATTCTCTCATCAGCCGTCAAAAGATTTACTATCTCCAGGTTGTGGATAAGTGTTGCCAGATGTAATGGTGTGTTCCCCTCCTGATCCATCCCGTTGATCAGCTCCAAAGGAGCAGGATTCTTGGGAACATATTTCACAACCTTCAATTGCTTGTTTTCAATGGCAACATGAAGAAAATTCCTCTGCTTTTTATCGGTGAGCTCGATAGTGTCAGGACAATGCTTGATTATCTCGGCAATGACTTCAATGTAGCCCATGGTAGCAGCAACATGAATTGCTGAAAGACCATCTTTGTCTAAGAGATGAGCTGTGGAAGCATCATGATGAAGGAGTAGCTGGATCATCTTAGATCACCAAAGGATGTAGCATAATGAAGAGGAGAGCTTTCAGATGCATCCACTTGGTGACTTATAAGTGGCAATTTCTTCATCAGGAGTTCTACAATTTCTGGTAATGACGTAAAAAATAAAGGTAACTGTCAATAGCGTCCAGCCAGTCTATTCAATTGGGAAAGTCTATAAAAAATTTAAAGGTGCAAAACTATATTGTTGGTTCTCGTTTGTATAGTTGCAAAACTGAAGTGTTATGTTTTAGTTCATATGTGCCCTCCAAATCATATGTAGTTTTTAAAATTATCCTCCAAATCATTGTAATTGTTATTGTACCCTCTAAATTGTAATTATCTTTCAATTTTACCCCTCATCCAATTAAGGAAATAACAGTGGAATATTATGTTATAGATTGAACTGCTCTGAAAATTATTCATTTTAAAAAATATCATAATTTTAGCAGGTTAGGATGAGGGTTAAAGTTAAGGGATGACTATAGTTTGGTAGTTAAATAGCAATTATGATGATTTAAGAAGTTTTTAAAAATACTATAGTTTGGCATATATGGAAAATAAAATCACTTTATCTTTTGGACTTAGAACTAGAACTGATTATCCCATTGCCATTTTATATAAATATAATTTAGAAATTGTGCCACTTCATATAAACTTTCCCCAATTATAAATTATGTTTTTACTTATATACCCTTCAAAAATTAGCATTTAGTTTATTTAGGCCTGAAAATATTTGTGTGTGGAACACCCTTAAGAATACATTAAGTTTAATATTAACTAATTGTATTAAACTAACCTACTTTTCTATATGTGATTATCTAGGAGAATGTAAGTATGAATATATAGTACACAAATCATTTACTCACATTGCCTCAGATTTGTTGGTTTTAAATCAAACTTATTCAAGATTGGATAATAATTAAGCATCCTTCAAAAGTAACCGAAAATTTCATATTAACACTTGCAGTTATATGTTATGAGTCTCCTTATTGACTGTGTAATCTCTTCCTGAAAATTGAGGCTTTACTTTCACTCGCATATTAAATAGTAATCATAATATTTAGTTGGTAGTGAATCAGAATTTATCTAACTAAGCATGGGTACAGATTTAATTTCATTTTTTTAAAGGGTAACTAAGCTACATATTAAATTATGTATGTGTGCGTGTGTAATCCTTCATGAATTCTGTCATCTAACTAACTGACATCAAAGGACTACACACATCTAAATACAAATTTGTATTAAAATTGAATGTATGCCTGCAAATTAACATGTTTCATAACTCCAAAAACTTACAAATGACACACCACAATTAATGTGGATCTTTATCATTAGAGGGATTTGTCTCATAATATTCTCCTCATCCCTAGAACTTATGACATATTTCTCACAAGCCACACATGTTGACCAGCACTCCTAAAGTTTTTAATTTGAAAGTATAAAGGTATCCATGCTTGACGTCTAAGCTTTAATAAGAAAATTTAATGGTAATTGATGATCTACGTCCTATAGTAATAAGCGTATCTGCAATTGATCTTTATGAAAGTAAAGAGAAAGAACTAGGCCTACCAGAGTTTCGACAAACAGCAGCATGCTAGGCTTTGGGATAAGTATATATGCAGGGTATGTAACTTTATTTATGCTTTGAGGTCACTGTGCTGCGTGGTCCACGTACTAGAGTCAATGTAGAATTTGATTCCTTGTTTCTTTGTGTAATTTCTGTTGCGTAGTAAGTACTTGCAAGTTCTCATTTATTTGCTTCTACAAATTTACTTTCTGCCTTATTCCAGTGTTGTTATTCATGAGCATTGAGGTTATTATGCTGCGTGTCTATGTACTAGAATCAAGTGCAGAATTTAGTTCCTTGTTTCTTTGCGTAATTTCTGTTACAAAATAAATACTTGCAAGTTGCCATTTATTTCTTTCTCAAAAAGTTAAATTCTGCCTTGTTCCAGTGTTGTTATTCATGAGCATTGTCAATAACTGCAGAACCGTGTGCAATCTGGTGACATGGCATGACTAACTGCCAGTGGAGTTAAACTTGTATCCTGCCTCATCAATCAACTCATACTTACGGCTGTTGGGTTTCCAAGAGATATTTTTATACTTTTGGGTGACGCCCGGTAAAGGTATGAGTTAATCTGAAATGCCATTTTTTACTATTAAATCAAACATTTTGTTTGACATAGTGGTTGCTATTTTTCCTTGAGTAAACTCCATGTTTTGGTAAAAGCAATAAGAACTTGCAATAGACATAGAAATTGGTGCTGTCACTATTATTTGACCATGTAAACGTATATGGTTATTTGACCATAGATAATTGTTTGCTTGGAAATTATAACTGCTATTACCGCAATTATTCTACACTTGTAACCTTGTAAAATAGCACCTTGATGTCTTAAGAATGGACTCGTCAAAAGTAAAACTGAGCATAAAAGAGATTTTCCAAATGATTATAGATCTTTATCAAGCAACTACAACATGGTAGGAAGTCCATTATCCATCCAAACTTTGGGAAGACCGGTATTCTTTTTCCTGTTTAGCACCAAGTTAGAGTTAGGAGTAGAAGCTCGATCCTGGAATTTCATGGTTGACAACAGAGAGGATAATTGGTATTGCTCAAGCCAGCTTTTGATCTTGTGTTTCATGTTTTTCGTGGTGTCCCAGGCTTTAACAAAATATTAACACTATCGTTGGATTTCCTATAGGTTTGTTTCATGCAAAGTTCTGAAAAGAATTCAGGCAAAGGATTTAGGATGAAGCACACATGAATTTTTTATACAGAAGAACATTATTCATAAATAATATTACAAAAAAAAAAATCTTGCATGCAAAGATCATTGTTTACAACAATTCATTACTTGGATGGAATACAAAGATTCGTATGTACGACTAGGAATAAATTGAATCATATTTAGAAGCAGTAGGTGTCTCGAAGTCCACTATCATGCTGTTTGGCATTTGCAAATCAACTACTCTTGATCTAGCAGTTTCTTTCCCTTTTTTCTCATGATTTCTTGTTGCCTTCACCAGCTTTAACGAGTCAAACTTTGGCCAGCATTTAATTATCCAAGCAACAAAGGGAACACTACATGCCATGAAGCAAATAAGAATAGAAAGCCATTTACAAGCTGATGCAACCACCACATAAGTTCCCATGGCAAAAGCCACAACCATTCCTCCAAGGGCCACCCACATAAATTTCAGTGCAATGCTTATAGAATGCAGTCGAACATCGTGATCAAAAGATCCTGTATAAATGAGCAAGCAAGTGACAATGATGGAGCTAACCATCGCTATAGCATCAGAGATAAGGAATGCTTTGAAGACTGCTTTCTTTGCTAGAATTGCCATCCCACGATTTGGGCCATCATTCTCATAGCCACCAGGCATAGTGAAAGCAGCAGCAAATGTAACGGTTGCAATGAGGACTGCTACAATTGCTAGATTATTTGCTAATGCTCTGTATCGATTAATTTCTTCCACGTTTTCTCGACAAAACTTCTTTCTCATCAAGTCCATTCGTTGTGGGCTGAACTGTGAGCCTGCTGACGCCAATTGCATCATGATCTTGTGCTGCACAGCAAAGGACTCATATTACGATTCAAGTAAGAAACTCTACCTTCCTAAACTTAAAAAACTTTTCATTCCATCAGATAAATTAACTGATTTTTGTGATCTCTCCAGGTGAGATCAAATTCGTCAGGCTTAATTTTATTTGCTCTGATGCGACATCAAAGCAGAATATTTTCAGTTGTAAATCTTGTTATGTAGATGTAGAGGACAGATTACTCTGTAGATAAATAAGGATCTTAAGGAGCTCCTGTAGATTATTTGTTGTGACTAAGTTTTCTTAGAAATTTGATCCTGGTTACTATTTTTAAACTGTTTCTGATTTTCTTTGTTCTGATTCTTTTATCAAATATGTAAAACTGATTCTCGCATATAAGGTTAAGTATGGTGGCCCTTAATGGATTTCTTCAATTGTCCATGTTACCACAAGAAGGTGGATATATAATAAATTGTGCTCTATGAGGACTTCAAAGGATAGTTATTCTATCTGTATAGATTGTTGGGATAGTACCAGTTTTAAATGGAATAATAAATTCTCAGTTTTTGTAAGTGGAAAGAAGAATGTTTCAAAAATAAAATGTCTTTATGTATATGGATCTTAATTGCATTCTAATTGTGTTGAATGAAAAGGACTTGCAAAGGCCAAAAACCATTCAATATGATATTAACTAGTTTTACCCCGTGCGATTCATGGGCCTTTTTTTTTTTTTTTTTTTATAATTTCGGTTTTTACATAAAAAACACCTTAACTTTTAGTCAAATTGACGAATATCACCTACTTTTTTTTTGACAAAAACCACCTGAATTTCCTGTTATCGTTTCAATGTCACACCAAGCTATTTTTTTTACCGTTACCACCTAAATTTTTATATCTCTTTACCACCTATACTTTTATATTTCTTATGGTTACCATCTTTACAAAATACAAATTGATATGTACACCACCTTACCTTTATAAAATTTTGACATGAACCACCTGCTATTTTATGAAAGTTATACTTATCCTATAAAAGTTTAGGTGGTAACTGTATCTCAAAAAAACAAATTTAGGTGGTAACGACAAAAAAATCATAAATTGGTGTGACATTGAAACGATAACAGAAATTCGGTGGTTTTGTCAAAAAAAAGGTGGTATTCGTCAATTTGACTAAAAGTTAAGGTATTTTTTATGTAAAAACCCTTTTAATTTTTTATGGAAGCGCTACGGACATAGTATTACAATGTGATGTGACAATCATATTGCAATATTACTATTTTGATTGTTGCGTATTGCTTTCACTCTAGATATTATATTAATTTGAAACTAATTGCAATCAGTGAGTGGGAGATAGAAAAAGAAAGTAGGTTGTGGAAAAATTAATAAATAATTAATATATAGAAGTTAGAAGTCAATTGTCTAAAGATTTCCCCAATGGCAGCAAAAGGGGTTTGTTTTAGCGTATACTATAGATAGATAGGAATGTGAAATAAATGAAGCATACCATTCTAAGGCGTATGCTTGAATCCGTACATGAGGAAGCAAGATCAAGAGTTGTGAGGCCCTTGTAGTTCCTCGATCTGGTGTATGTTCTTTTGTCGGATAGCAGAAGATGGACTATTTCTAGATTACGACTGTTTGTAGCCAAATGCAGTGGCGTGTTTCCATCATGGTCAGGCTCATTGAGTAGCTGGTCAAGTGCAGGATCATTGAGAACATATTTCACAACCTTTAATCTCTTATTTTCAATGGCAACATGAAGAAAATTCCTGCCTTTTTTATTGGTGAGCTCTACAACATCAGGACATTGCCTAATTAGCTCAGTAATTATGTCTGTGTAGCCCATGCTGGCAGCAACGTGAATTGGTGAAAGGCCATCTATGTCTGAGAGATAAGCTGTGGAAAAATCATGGCGAAGCAGTAGCTCAATCATCTTATGGTCACCAATGGATGCTGCATAGTGAAGCGGAGAGCTTCCGGTTGCATCCACTGTTTGACCTAGAGCTGGTCTTGCCTGGAGCAGTAACTGTGCAATTTCTAGTAATCATATAAATATTTGAAATTGTTAGTTTCAATAGTATATAGTTAGATTTAGGTGTTTTACATTTAAAATATGAACATATAATTTTGTTTTCCAATTCAGAACATGAAGATATTTCTTTGTTCTTCACTACCCTGCAATGTTTATGTAAGAACTTATTTTGTATGTATAGTTTTGAGATCCTAAAACTTCCTGGAAAATTTCTCAACAGTATAATTTTGTAGGCAATTTTCGTTCTATTATACATATTTAATCTCATAAACTCTAGGTTAATTGCGGATAGACCCCTGTACTATCGCCAGATTATGGATAAACCCTTGTAGTTCAACTGTTGAAGATAGCCCCCTGAGTGGAATTTTTTTTACTCTTTTATCCTTCGAGAAGGAGAAAACTTTTTTTTTTTTTGACAAATAGACCTTCTGAGGGTAAACACGCCAAAAAAATTTCACTTAAGGGGTTTATCTGCAACAATAAAACTATAGGGGGTCTATCTGCAACTAATTCCAACTTATATGTGATGCTAAGCCAGCAAAATATTCAACTTTACGAAATTGCAGGGAGATTAAAGTTACCATAGTTTCGACAAACAGCAGCATGCAAAGCCGTCTGTCTTTTAAGCCCTTCAACTGCACTACTCGGAAACTGCAGCAACATCCTCACAATCTCCACCTCCCCTCTCTCTGCTGCCAGATAAACCGCCGACTCTCCATGATTATTTATTTCCTCTCCCAGCACCACATCTGCCTTCATCAGCTCATAAGCAATCCCTAAATGCCCATTTCTTGCAGCTTCATGCAACGGCGTGTCCCCACGTTCATTCTTCATCTCGTGTAAATGAATCTGACCGTTGGACTCTCTTGCGCTCCCAATCAAGAAATTGACCATGAAAGTTTTGCCTGCCCGGGCTGCACAATGGAGCGGTGTTTCTCCTCTTTTGTTGTCTACGAACTGAAAATACAAATGGCTGTCGAAGATCTGGTGGATTTCAGGGACCGACCAGCTGTAGTCTAGGCTAGCAGCAATGTGGAGAGCTGTGTTTTTCTGTGCAGTTAAGCCGTGTAGGCGACTTGGGTTTTCTTGAAGAAGCATCTTTAAGGAGGCGATATCGGCTTTCTTCAAGGCTTGGTAAATTTTTGGATCCATTGTTTCGTCTGGACTGTAAGGATCCATTGTTCTCCAATAATAGGAAGGAGTAGCTCCTTAATCTTCTGCATATATAAGAAGACAAATTGATGCACTAGATTGTCCAACATGCAAGTGGACTCGACTTACATGAGAGTAGAAGTCAGTGAAGCCAGGAAAGAGGTAGGAAGTAGCATATGATGTAATCGTCTTTGAGAACAACATGCAAACTGGAAGGCAACAACAAAGACGTAGGAAGTAGCCTTTGAAGCATTCCATGATACAAACGTCGACATCGGGGTTCAAAAGAGGAATTTTCTCAACCACGGATTCAGTCGGGTAAGGATTTTTTCTCTCTCTTTTCAAGAAACTTTCTGCGTTACTGCTATCTTTTGGTTATAGACTTTATGTGAGAATTTAGATTCTATCATGTCACTTTCTGGAATTTGATGACATATTTTAACGTCTTAATTGTCAAAGAGTGGGGCCCGCCAAAACAAAAACAAACGATGGCCACACCGAAATGGATGATCGCTACAGAAAATCATCAGTAGAATCATCGTGAAGAATGGGAAAATATTATTATTATATTTTGAATAGTGATTTTCCGTTTATAAATGTTTCTGTAGCTTCTTCAAACTCATCCCAAAACAACAACTCCTCTACATATAGAAGTGAGAGAAAATAATAGAGAGTATCTCCTCAGAAAAGAGAGATTGTAATCCTCCTAAATTTTTTCTCATAGTGAATTCTTCTATCATTGCAGTGGTTTTAACCCAAATTCATTTAGGGGTTTTCCACGTAAATCTGTGTGTTCTTTACTACTGCACTATTTTATTTTGAACCGCTTCTATGGGCCTCGGTTTGTCCCAAATGGTATCGTAGCCGACTTAGGGTATTTATATCCGCTATCGTTGTTCGCAGAAAAGTCGGGATGATTGTCATTGATTTGAATTTGTTTCTTTTGCCTACAACAAAATTCAAAAGAAATTGCCTTTATTTTAAGGCGCATAATGAAAATCAAAAAGATTGCGACTTCTTCCTAAACAAACACGAGGATCTCTCATATGTCGAGGTCCGCTATGGGCCTCGTCGGACTTTTGTGTCCGTGGACCACCAAGAATTCGATCCGTAGAGACCCTGCCTGAACTACAGATGTGAAGGGCTTGTTTCACGGGAAACGGCGCCGAGGGATCACACCTCACGAAGGAGAGGATCGCTGGCGGGTGAGATCTACTAGGAGAAATCACTGTATCCACGAGATTAAGGCGAAGCTTAATCTAGAGGGTATCTCGAGTTCGACCAATTGTTACCTTTGCTTATAGATCCGACGTCGATCGACTTGAGTAGTGCTCTAACCGCTCGATTACTCGATCTCGCAAGAATTCTTCAGTCCGGCTCTTCCAAATCACCAAAACTAAGCCTTGAAATCCCCAAGTCCAAGACCTTCAAAACCAAGTCCCCAAATCCCGGATCTCCCAATCCAAGTCCCACCTCCTAAGACCCTCCCCTATATACAAAGAGGCCCACTTGGGGAGAGAATGCTAACAGGTACTAAGTTAATGGTAGGTGGCTCTTCAAAGTGGCTCGAGCCTCCTCTACCACTTGCCGAGGCACTCGGCCAAGTTGCCGGAGCCTCCTCGGCCATTTGTCGGCACCTCTACTGTTTGCCGAGGGGTTTCGCCAGTGGCCGAAAGCCACCACTTTGGCTGAGCAGGTCTCGATTCTTCCGCTGGCCGTTTCGCTGCTGCCTCTCGTGCCTCGTTCCGCGTCATTTGATTCGGAACTAATCTTTGGTTGTTCCGGTTCAACGGTCCCAATCCGATCATCCGCTCGAGTCCGCGAGGTTGACGCCGCTGAGTTTGTTGTTCGCGGCTCTCAACCGTTTGATGTTCAGATTATTCGATGGGTGCCATTCGCCAATCTCGTCACGAGTTGGTTTCGGGGACCTTGTAAGCATTTTTCAACGCCTACAGATACCCCCTCCAAAGCGTCTCAGTCTCGATTCTTAATGAGTCTGCGATGCTTTGGACATGATGGTTCCCGCCTTCTATGAGGGTCCCAAAGATAGCTTCAAATCCGATTCTTTCATCATCCAGTTCTTTGTAGGATTCCTGATAAGATCACGGTGCTGCATTTATTGTCTGACCGCTTGTTATCTTGACTCGAAGCTGGTGGGTGAGTTTTGTTTGTAACTCGTGTCGGTTGGTCGTTGTTTGACTAACCATCAGATTTTTGGACTTCTCCGTATGTCGGCAACTCCTTGTTACAACGCCACGGTCGAATACATGGAATTTCATAACCATCACTCGGCTAATTCCTCCATCATGATGTGTGCTGTTGGTTTAACTACAGCGGGAGGATATGATTATCCGATGTCAACATGACTTTCACTCCTCATCAGATTATCCTTCTCTTGGAGATTATGGTGGGAGGAAATTAAGGGCTACCGAGTTATCCTTAAGAATATGGATTTATTCTCCGGGAACTCGCTTGAAATTTTGGAAATAGTTTATACTCGTAATCCTAGTTGGGTAGGATTAGGCGGCGTTGATCGGCGTCGATGCAATCCGCGATCGAGTTATCCCTAAGAATATTTTTGTGAAAATATTCTTAGAACTCTCGATAAATTGGGAAGCGGTTTATACTCGTAATCCTAGTTGGGTAGGATTAGGCGGCGTTGATCGGCGTCGATGCAATCCGCGATCGAGTTATCCCTAAGAATATTTTTGTGAAAATATTCTTCCCGAACTTCTCGATAAATTAGGAAACATTTATACCGTAATCCTAGTTGGAGTAGGATTAGGCGGCGTTGATCGGCGTCGATGCAATCCGCGATCGATCGAGTTATCCCTAAGAATATTTTTGTGAAAATATTCTTAGGAACTTCGATAAATTAGGAAACATTTATACTCGTAATCCTAGTTGGGTAGGATTAGGCGGCGTTGATCGGCGTCGATGCAATCCGCGATCGAGTTATCCCTAAGAATATTTTTGTGAAAATATTCTTAGGAACTTCGATAAATTAGGAAACATTTATACCGTAATCCTAGTTGGAGTAGGATTAGGCGGCGTTGATCGTCGATGCAATCCGCCCGATCGAGTTATCCCTAAGAATATTTTTTGTGAAAATATTCTTCCGGGAACTTCTCGATAAATTAGGAAACATTTATACCGTAATCCTAGTTGGGTAGGATTAGGCGGCGTTGATCGTCGATGCAATCCGCGATCGAGTTATCCTAAGAATATTTTTGTGAAAATATTCTTAGAACTCTCGATAAATTAGGCCACTCGTAATCCTAGTTGGAGTAGGATTAGGCGGCGTTGATCGGCGTCGATGCAATCCGCGATCGAGTTATCCCTAAGAATATTTTTGTGAAAATATTCTTCCTGAACTTCTCGATAAATTAGGAAGCGGTTTATACCGTAATCCTAGTTGGAGTAGGATTAGGCGGCGTTGATCGGCGTCGATGCAATCCGCGATCGAGTTATCCCTAAGAATATTTTTGTGAAAATATTCTTAGGAACTTCTCGATAAATTGGGAAGCAGTTTATACTCGTAATCCTAGTTGGAGTAGGATTAGGCGTTGATGGCGTCGATGCAATCCGCCCGATCGAGTTATCCCTAAGAATATTTTTGTGAAAATATTCTTAGGAACTTCGATAAATTAGGAAACAGCTTATACTGTAATCCTAGTTGGAGTAGGATTAGGCGGCGTTGATCGTCGATGCAATCCGCGATCGAGTTATCCTAAGAATATTTTTGTGAAAATATTCTTAGAACTCTCGATAAATTAGGAAGCGGTTTATACCGTAATCCTAGTTGGAGTAGGATTAGGCGGCGTTGATCGGCGTCGATGCAATCCGCGATCGAGTTATCCCTAAGAATATTTTTGTGAAAATATTCTTAGAACTCTCGATAAATTAGGAAGCGGTTTATACTCATAATCCTAGTTGGAGTAGGATTAGGCGGCGTTGATCGGCGTCGATGCAATCCGAGGGGTGTTATCCTGCCGAATAAATCTTCAGAATTTTTCCAAATATAGCGGAGGGAGTAGGGGTCAATCAACGGACTGATTTGGCATTATTTTGGCATCCAATTAGGGTTCTAATTAGGACTCCTAATTAGGGGCTGATTAGAGTCCTAATTGGAATTGATTTGGACCCCAATTAGAATTCCTATTTCTTGCCAAATAAGAGTCCTTGTTCAAAGAGGATTTGGTCCATATGGGGTTGTTATAAATACCCATAAATCCTCCTCTTTTCCCTTGACCTAGGCCGCCCTCTTTACTGCTTTGCTTTGTTTTTGCTGCCTCGCCTCTCCGGATCACCGAGGTACGCGCATGAGGATTTTGTTAATTTCTTTCTTTCTCTTTTGTGCGTGCAGTGACGCTGCCAACCAGGGTACGATCAGCGGACGGCGGCGATCCGGTATATACATACGCCGCCATATGCGCGGCTGGCGCTTCAGGCTTACGCCACTACAGCGCCTAGCATGGTGACTACGGCTGCCATACGGCGCTGCCATATAGCTTCGCGCTCATTGGCGCCAGGCGCTTTACTGCCATTCGGCTGGCGCTGCTGGTGGCGCTTTCACGCCGCTCTGTACGGCGCCGATGCGTTGTGCTCGGTGGTCTTGATTTGTTAGGCACCCGTTGCGTTTTGCCGGTCCACAACGACTGACTAAACGGGCTTGCTGCCAATTTGTTGATTTTTCAACCGCATATCTGACCTTATTTGTCTTCTTTTGCGTTTCCGATGTCGCCGGGAGATCACGCTGCTTCGAGGAGTCGATCATCCTCGCGACGGCGTGAATGCACGCCTCTCCTTCTTTTTCGTATGCCGCCATCATATTCTCACATATATGCGTTGTATCCCCTTGTTCTCCTTTGTGAGGCGATTGGGAAGAGCCAAATCCTTTGTGGGGACCGACGCTTCAAAGATCACCCGCCTCGATGTTTTAACGAGGCGATTTTACACCGACTTTCGCTTCAGAGAACGGAATATATTGCCACTTGGATTATGCGGCTATATTTACCGCTCTCCTGTGTTTAATACTGGATGAAATCCATATATTATAAGGTCGTGACTCGATCTCATGGGTTTTCGAGAAGAGTTCTACCTTATATCTGTTTCCTTTTCAAGATATTCTCCTAAATGATTCATAACCCTTTGTTCTCTTTGGTAGGCGGATGCTCTGATGATTATTCATCTACTTAAGGCTCCAAATGTCAAGTCTCGATTCTTAAGGTCATCCAGAGAAGACCTCTTTCCACCGAGGAAGCGAACCGCAATGAGGCGAACACCGCAGGAAGAAACCCGCTGGCTCGAGCCTACTATCATAATTTGGATGACGAAGTTTGAGGGATCGTTTCCATCATCCGGCTCCACCTCCCTTGCACTTTGGTCGAACCGGATTTCCGACCTTCGAGTATAGGCGGGTGGAGGCCCTGTGTTAATCTTGACGGACCACTTCCACGAATTCAACCTATTGCCGAGATTGCCGGCCAAAATCATTGCCTCGACTCCGCCTGCGGATGGGTCTCCTTCACCGTTGGAGAATGGTTTGAAGCAAGCGATCTCTATTATCGAGGTTAGATGGCTAATTTTATGGTCTTCGCCCATTCATATTGAGTATCTTGGAGGAAATTCGTGTTGGTGGCCCTCGCCTAATCGCTAGAGCAAAGCTCACTAGCTGGCTAACTCTTGCATACCGTGTGGATGATTTAGCCTTTTTTGAACCAGACGATGAGGTGATGCGACTCGTCGACTAAGCTCGGCTCAAGGCTTCTCGTGAACGCGCCCTTCGCGAGAGGAGAATATCAGAGCAAGAGGTCATCTTTGGGAACTCATATGAGCGACAAGCCATAAGATAAATGCGTATCACGCCTATGTCGAACGCATTGTGAATCGGATCGCTCAAGGGAGAAGATTGAAGGATTTCACGCGTGAGTGCGCTGAGTCCGGACGCCATCAACGCCGGAAACAAGTCCTCGAGGTGATGCGTCGAACATGTAATTGCAATTTCGAAGAGGAACTGAAGGAAGCCAAAGCTCGTGTTCAAGTGAAGCGTAGGGAAAACTAGCCGCTAAAAGCTGACCTCGCCTTCATTTACTAGATTGCGCCACTGAAGTCTGATGTGTTGCTTTGGTTTCAGATTGCTTTTGTTGGCCACGTCATTGTGATCATCACAATTTTGCTTGAATTGATTGTCTCGACAATTGTAGCTCCTTTTATATTTGCTTCAAATGAAATAAGATTTATTGCTTTCATTATTTATTATGATTCTCTTATTTCGTTAGAGATAATTAACCATAATACTTATAGGATTTTTGGCAAATCCTCAGCCATCAACGGGTTTGATTAGCCTTTACCAACCACCGTTTGAGTTGGGCTAGCGTGCGGATTATCTAGATCCGTTCCGCACGTGACGTTGTGCTAAAAGAATGAGACTCTCTTAGACTTAATGCTACGATGTTGAATACGTAGGCTTCGTACTCTTTTACGGGCAAGAGACCACCTTAAAGCGCGTAAGACGAGACTCGCCCTCCTTAGGCTTCGACGAAATACCCTGAACGAACTCGGTGTCTTCTTCAATCGGAGAAAGACTAAACCGCAACGCTGTGGCGTTGGCTTTATCCCTTCTTAGGCTTGGGATAAAATGCCCTTAATCAACTCGTGTCTTCTTCAATCGGAAAAAGACTAAACCGGCAACGCTGCAGGGCGCTTTTATCCCTCTTAGGTCGGATAAAATACCCTTAATCGAACTCGTGTCTTCTTCAATCGGAGAAAGACTAAACCGGCAACGCGCGGTGAGGCGCTTGACTTTAGGGTTATCCAACCCCGCCTTCAACGGGTTTGATGAGCCTTTACCAACCACCGTTTGAGTTGGGCTAGCATGTAGATTGTCTAAATCCGTTCTACACACAACGTTGTGCTAAAAGAATGAAACTTTCTTAGACTTAATGCTCATGTTGAACACGTAGGCTTTGTCTTTGTCACGAATTGACTACCCGGCAAGAACGCGTGGTCGCTATTTTATCCATTCTTAGGCTTGGGATAAAATGCCCCGCAATCAACTCGTGTCTTCTTCAATCGGAGAAAGACTAAACCGCAACGCTGTGAGGGCGGCTATATCCCTTCTTAGGCTTGGGATAAAATGCCCCAAGATGAATCTTGGTGTCTTTGACCGGAGAATGATCAACCGATGAAGATTTGATTGAGGTGGGAAAGGAAGAATGTGTTCTATTTCCCGGGATAAGGCTAACAACGATTCCTTGTCGAATCGGAAAGACTCGTGACCTTCACCGGACTACCTCGACTGAAAATCTCAAGATACCTTCAGCCGGACTACCTAAGATGAAGATGGAACTAAGAGTGGGATCTCCACTCCGAGAACCGAAAAGACTCAGGTGACCTTCAGTCGGACAACCTGGTCTGAAAATCCCGGCGCATACCTTCAGTCGGCGCTACCTAAGATGAAGATGGAACTAAGAGTGGGATCTCCACTCCGAGAACCGAAAAGACTCAGCGACCTTCAGCCGGACAACCTGGTCTGAAAATCCCACATACCTTCAGTCGGCGCTACCTAAGATGAAGATGGAACTAAGAGTGGGATCTCCACTCCGAGAACCGAAAAGACTCAAGCGACCTTCAGTCGGACAACCTGGTCTGAAAATCCCGGCGCATACCTTCAGTCGGCGCTACCTAAGATGAAGATGGAACTAAGAGTGGGATCTCCACTCCGAGAACCGAAAAGACTCAGGTGACCTTCAGTCGGACAACCTGGTCTGAAAATCCCGGCGCATACCTTCAGTCGGCGCTACCTAAGATGAAGATGAAACCCTTCCGTTTGACACGAAAAGGATTTTACGCTTGGAGAGGAAGGATTTTATATTCTCTCTCCAGCGTGAAAGGAATTTTGAGTGGGCCTCTTGTTCATCGAAGGAATCAAGAGGGGATTTTGGTAATGTAAAGTAATTTGTAGACCCACCCAAGGAATTTGATCGGTGGGGGAAATTGTGATGGAGGATAAATCTAGGGTTATCCTCGCGAAAGGCGGTGAGACATCCCACGAGGAACTTCCTTCGAACGGGTTATCCCAAGATACTATGGGTAGTATTTCTTCAGAACTTCCCATTTATCAAGCATTAATTGCGGTCGCCATTTTGGGTAATTAGACGATATGCACCATTGAGTAAACCGCTTTCTATTACAAACGGCCCTCCCATTTAGGTTCGAATTTACCTTTCTTTTGAAGTGAGGATTATCGGTCCGAGCAATGGAGGACCAAATCTCCTTTCTAAGGTTCTCAGTCGAACTTTCTTGTTGAAAGCCTTCACATCCTAGCTTGGTAGAACTCAATGCATTGTTGAGCCTCTCCGCTTCTCATCTAACATCTCAAGCTCTTCGAGACTTTCATGTTGTTCTTCTCGCCATCTCTGAAAGGCGTATGGCGACGGATCTCAATTTCAATCGGAGAATCGCTTCACACCCGTAGGACCGAGAGTACGGTCGCTTCCGGGCCATGGCGTATCACAGCGATACTTTAGTGCTCTCCGAAGTTATCATCCACCATTGTTACTTTTCACAAGCTTTGATGTAATTTTGATAATCGTCTTGTTGAATGCCTCGGCTAATCCATTTGGTACGGATTATAGCCGCCGACGAGACGCCTTGTATCTTGAATTTCTAACCCGAATGAAGGAATTGTGATGAACTGGGACCGTTGTCATGCACGATCCGCTTGGGACACCATGTCGATAGATGACATGGTGTTTGATAAACTTGATGACTTATCGCTTTACTTCTTTTAGCGGGATTGCTTCCACTTGGAGAAGTAGTCGGTGATCGCTAGAATAAACCGACGCCTTTGGATGCACGGAGGAAAATGGGACCTACAATGTCCGCTCCCCATGTCTCTCAATGGCCGTGATGTGGCCGGCGATGCGCTGTTCGCGGCCGATGCATATAATTCGCGGAATTTGACACGCTGGCATTTCGAATACTCATCAAGGCCATTAACCATTGTTGGCCGTAGCCCATTCTCCATTCGATCAGAGTTTGGGACCGGCTGGTGTGCACCACATTCACCCTCGTGCTTCCCGAAGGACCTCTTCCCCTTGTTTGAAAGGCATCGAGTAAAAGACCATCGCACTCTCATATAAAGTCCGGGTCTCTGTGGTGTCAGAAGAATCTTGGAGCTCTTCACGACTTGACCTTCTCTCCCTTACGTAGCCTACCATGTAAGACGTAATCGATGATGGAAAGCCAATCTCGGGCTCCAACTTGGTTTGGGTTGTATACACTTTCGTAACTACCCCTTTGTCTTCTTGTACCCCATCATATATTGGTAATGAAGAGTCGGTGAGTCCCGACCGGACTAGTTGCTCGGTCTCTAAGGTTGTGCTAACGACACGCCTAATGCCGCCAGCCGCATCCGCGCAAGCGCTTTTGGAGGCGCGATATATTCGATGAAAACTCTTTGAATGAGTCCGCCTTTCCACGGCTACCGATGATAGGGGACCGATCGAGTTCCTCACTTCAGTCACCACGGACCCGCTTAACTATCAGTTGTGAATCACCATACGCTGAGATATTCGACCCCAGCCCTTGGCGAAGCTAAGTCCGATAAGTAGCGCTGCTGTATCTGCACGCTATTGGAACAGGTTCGTGAGTGAATAAGCACGGGTATGACATGATTCCCCGGAAATCAAGACAACTCCACTCCAAATGAGAGCCCGAGTACTTTGCTACATTAGTGGCCCGGAAGCTCCAAAGTACACCGCCATATTTGTTGGTGCGACGAGTGTTGACTTCGGACTTCATCCGAAGATCATCATATAGCTCAACCGCATCCGTCGTCGGGTACCAAGAGATCGCAAATCGCTTGCCCTTTGACTCGACTTGTTTGAAGTGCAGTCAGATTGGGACAAGAGCAAGGCCCATTTCGCCAAACGCCAACTCATTGAAGCCGGTCGGTCATAAATATCCGGACCGGATTTACGTTAGAGATAACATAAATTGTCACCACTAAATAGTGTCGCGATCTTCTCAATCGCTAACACTAATGCAAGGCACCGCTTCACCATGGGTATCGAGACTCGCCACCAATGTTCGCTCAGTAATACATCGCCGCTCGCGGACCACCGCCGCCGCCCCGCGAAAAGGCTTTAATCAATGATCCGCTGTCTTGACATAGATCAGAACGGCTTCCATCATGCAACAAGAACAGAGGTTTAGCGAGATACGATTTGATCTCTTCAAACGTCGACATGCATCGCCCCAAATAAACGACACGCTTCTTGTTCAATTTAGAGAATGGTTCACTTCCGTGATAGGTTCGATATGAACTGGGATGGATACTGTCGCCTCTTTGTAACCCCGAAGTTCTCTATTTCTGAGGTTGCAACTCTTGAATGGCCTTCACTTTATCGATCGACGGGATTCCTTTGTCGGACGACGGCCGGGAACTTGCCATCGACATCCCAAGGAAGGATTTGCGTGGTTCATCTTTAGTCGATGAGTCCATGAGCTCGATACCGCTCTAAGATCTTTGATATGATCTCTTTGTCACTGCTTCCACCAAGTCATCGACGAAGATTCGACCGCTTTTCCGAGATGATCCCGAAAATTTTAGTCATTGTCATTGGTATGTTATGCCGGCGTTTTTAAACCGAACGGCATGACCGTAGCAAAATATACCGACGGGCGTTCAACGCCGGTGTTTAGGCCATCGGGTGCATCTTGATTTGATTGTAACCCGAAACCATCCATAAAGGACATCCTTCGAATCCACATGTATTGTCAACTATGACGCCGGTGATTGGCAGAGGGAAATCATCCTTTGGGCAAGCAGCCTTAGGTCTCAGAGTCGCATACGCATCCTAATCGAACCATTCTTCTTCATGACCGGACTATATTCCACCCAACGGTGTTGAATTTCCTCGATGAATCCCGATTCTATGAGTTTCTTTACTTCGTCTACAATCGCCTGTAAGATTTGTGGACGAAACCGCCTTCATGTATTGCATGTGTTTGACATCCACCTTGATGTTGAGGCGATGTGTTGCCACATTAGGGTCGAGTCCCGCATGTCCTCGTGAACTCCAAAGCATATCGATATACTCCCCGATTAGGGTAATCAACTCCTCCTTTCTTCCCAAGGGAGAGTATTGCTGATGTTTATGAGTTTGGGATGCTCTTCATCACCCATATTAACCCGACTACCTCATCCTTAGTGGGGGTTCTCTTTGTTCAACCTATCCCCAAACCGCTTCCGAGTTGATGGATCCATGGTCTTCCCATGTTGGCATATCTTCATCACCCTCAATAGTAGCAGGATCGATCGGGCCATATTCGACATCGAGCCTTGAAAGCTTCTCCGAGGGTCGTGTCAATCCAAGAGTCGAGTCGAATGTCCGCTCACCGTGGATTATTATCAATCACCACGCAGCATTCATCATCCGAGGAGGATTCAGATCCCAATCCCTCTAAATGCATAGTATTATCCGCTTTCCTCTTGGGACATATGCCGCTTTAGGAGGGGTTCGAGGGCCTCGTCCAAACATGATACCCTTTCGGACTATATCCGAATGTATGGAGGATAGGCCCATTGTCATCTTCACCTTCTTCAAAGAAACGATTCGCGCTGAACCGTGATTCCTTTTCCGTAAACCAAGTCTTTTCACTACTTGATCTTCGATGATGAAGTGTTGTCCCAAAGGAATCCCGAATCGCTTTTGTGTGAAGTAAGATGATCGAAGTTGGCAGGTACTCGATCATTGTATAACTCATATCACATCATTCAAAGATAAAGGATACTCTAAATCGTCATTTATTGATTCATCGGCAATTTGCCAATTACAATGTTCATCCGACGATTCTTCATCGCCAAGATTGATTAAGTACAATGTCATTTAAAACAAAACCTCCACTATAACCAAGCTCGCTTCTAGACGCCTTCTTCACCATGTCCGCATCTTTGGGCCGATGATTCGCCTGACTCATTACCGAGAGGAGAGAATCGCTGAAATAATTCTCCATCCCCTTAAACGGTTGTTTGTCCGCGACCACCGCCTTGACTCATTATTCGTGTCTACATATTTGAGACACCGATGAAGAGTAGATGGGACTATAACATTACCGCGGGATCCAAGGCTCCACCCAACAATAAGTTATAGGAAGTCTCGTGATCAATCACATAGCAGTGACTTCGACTTTAAGTCTCCCATTTGGCACTTTATCCGATTTTACCAAGTGGCCAGACCACGGTGTTAAACCCGTAGATTACCAGGTTCGCTGACGCCAGCCATCGGTGGATTCCAAGGTGATACATGAGGCTAGGGCATGATGCTCACGTATAACCCTGATCGACTTGGATCCTTAACTTCACTAGAGCCAATATACCCGTGAAGTATAGCGCCTATCGTGTTTGAATTCTCGCCCGCATATCCTCCTTTGTAAAGGTGATGCAGGGAAGTGCTTAGTCGCAAGGTTGCATGTTAATACTTTTCCGACTCCTTAACCAGGAAGACTTCATCGGCAGGGCTTTTGAAGAGCTCTCGTCTTTTGATAACCGCAGAACTCATAGAGTGATCCTTGGGATATTGGCTAATTGTGCCATTACATCAAAGCGGTATGGAGAGTTCGGTTCTGGCTTATCTCTTCCAATCCAGCGATCAATCGACCGCTTCGAGTTGAACTTCATGCGGCCTTGGTTGTAGCTTTTGGCGCCTACCGCCGCTTTCCGGCGAGTGAGGGGATTTGTTGGTACCCCCACTCAGAGCGCTTGGCATTAGGGTCGGGACTTCCGATACTTGTATTTGTACTCGTGTCCACCTCGGGTATGCCGTGTTCCTTCTGATACCGAATGTTACCACCTGCTCATCGCCTCCTCCGAATTCAAGTACCATGATTTCCCCCTTCGCTTTTCTTCAAGAAGAGGCTACCCATTGCTCGCCTTCCAAGAAGTCCGGTGGACCCACAAGACTTCGCCATTCGCTGATACGATACAAGTCCTTTCTCGCTGTTTTGGTCGCCATTCACCGCCTTCACCGCAACTTTGACCACCGGTTCAGTTCAAACCATGTCAACGCACCGACTAAACTTATGGATACCGATTCGCCCTCTTTCTTTGACTGCTTCATAGTAATGACCCTACATCAATTAAAGCCTCGATTTTGTCCTTATAAAACAGATTTAGCGGTGATGAACTCGCCTGGTATGCATGATTGGGTCATTCGGTTCATCAGCCTCTTGATTCTCGATCGGGAGCTTGATCTTGTTATTTTCCACAAGATATTTGAAAAGACCGGAATCTCGCCGTCCCTAAAAGAATAGGACTCGGGAATCTCTAAGGCGGTTTCGCTTTTGTGCCTGCCACCGCTTGATCAGGTTCGCTGCGCGCTCATTGCTTGCCACTGGCCGCCTTGGTTGAGTTGAACGCTTGTTCGCGAACCGCCGCCTTGGCTTGCTCTTTCCTTTGCTGACAAAGTTACGCCGAGCTTCCGCTGTCTACCGACTCCGCTTTTTTCCTTTGAGGAATCTCTACTTTGTCTCCACGAACCTTCAAGTCCTTCCACGCTATCGATGGTGCTGCACCCATTGCTTCAAGCACATCTATTGATAAGTTGTCGTGGCAGGTTTGAGGATGAACCTTCCGTTATTGATCCCGCAGCTCATTGCCTTGTTCCTAATCGCTTAACAAAGATGTCCACTTTCTCCGCCTTTTCCGCTTCGCCGAGTAACCCGATCGATACCCTCTATCATCAAAGAAATTGGTAAGGAAGTTAGACTCCATGTCGCCCCAACCGGAATGCTCCCGCTTGAGACGCTGCATTACGGTTAAGCGCCTACCGGCTGCAACGAATGACCGAACCATCAAGGGTTCGTAAATAACTCCAGTGTGACTTGAAATAAATCAAGTCGCTATTTGGGAACCCTTCCCCACAAATGGTGTGAAGTTTATTGTTAAACTTGACGGTATGGATTGATTCCCACTCCCTCGTATGGGCAAGGAATACCCGTTTCTTTACTTCTGAGCGGAAATCAATGAGTTGATTTTGCTCTCCAAGTCTTTGATCTTCTCGCTTCCCGAAAGCAACAAGCAGCCGCTGCGGTTCAGGTTATCATCTTCGGTGCTTCCTCCCGATCCGATCGCTATCATCTTCATCGACGCTGACGCTACCGACTGATTCACCTTGATGTTTTGTCGGCTTGATCCGTTGGTCGCATTTCTCTATCGTCTGCATGGCCAACTCCATCTCTAATTTGAAGTTTTCCGTTGTTTATTCAACGCTTGCCTAGCATTTTGGCCACTTGATCTCAGACATCATCATGTTTGGGGCCTTCGCTAGATACGATGATCGATGCATTGCGGAGCCAATATCTCGACGATCATCCTCCGCTGTAACCCTTCTGCTTATCGACTCGACCGCTTGATAGTCCCGACCGCAAACGAAGTTAGCCGCTATGATGCCGGGAATAGCCCGTGATGATGATTCTTTGTCGTCATATTATTAGTGACCTCTCGCAACTCACCCTCTAGTCATCCTTTACTGAATCGCCTTGACCTAGGTCTCAGATTCCGGTGAGTCTCTCGAAGACTCGACACCCTTTCTCGAGCTTTGATGACAATTGCATTCCAGAGCATCGCCTTAATGAGCTTGGAGCATGACCGTGGTCAATTTGGGGAATTCTTTCGAGATTTTCTCAGACTTTGCACGGTAGTACCATCGGCAAAATGGAGCACCCACTGATGTCGGTTTGATCTCTCTATAACATCCTCATCATCGATGAAAACGCCTTCCGGGACGGATCAACCCATCGAAACTTCCGAAGTGACTCAGACTTTCGCATGTGAGTGCTAAGTTCTACACTCTGACTTTCAACCGATAGGGAGGTCAGAGAATCTTCTTGTCTTGTCGAACTGCGCACCTCCCATGAGGAGTGACCCGTGATTCTCTCCGGGACCAAGACCATCCTGATAGTCGGTTTGGTAGTGGTGACGAGAGTTTCCACCACCGACAGCGTGACGCCTTTGACTTTGGAGGCCGTCATCTGGGCCTTGGCGCTGGGCCGCAACGCCAGATCCTTCGCTTTTAGCCGATGGGAGGTGGAACAACCGAGGTTGGGGCACCATTAGACTTGGGCCAAACCGGGGTACGCTATGGCTTCTTTGCCACTTCCTTCTTTAACTCAATGAGCCTGCACAAAGCTCGTGCTTGCGCAAGGAGTGCCGGGCTCCGGATGTGCCTCGGTGGGAGCGGTTCCGCTGACACGACTCCACTGCTGTTGACGGCTGGTAACCTTATCACTTGAGGTCAAGCTCTGCGAGTTTGATCTTAGATCCGCCAGAAGCGACCCCATCCATGGATTGTATGGCTCGCAAGCTTGCGCGCCATGCTTTGTCGCCGCTTTGGCGAAGCTCGCTTGAGAGCCGCCATCGTCGGCGCTCATCTCGGCACCATCCGACTTCAGCGCCGGCGGATTTCGCGCCTGCGGCACGGGTTGACTCGGCCACCGGCTCTACATCGAGGCCCATCGGGTTCTCCTTGCGCCGAGACCTTCTTGAGCGGCGGGGAACTGGATCTCGAGGAGGGTGAGGAGGTACTCTTCGAACTTCTCCGGTCGAACTCGAACTCGACCTCTTCTTCCACCGATAGGGATCCGCGGCGTGCACGACGACCTCCGACTGAGGTCGGTGGCTCCATCGTGGTCGCCAACTTGTTCGCGGTAAAAGTCGGGATGATTGTCATTGATTTGAATTTGTTTACAGTTTCTTTTGCCTACAACAAAATTCAAAAGAAATTGCCTTTATTTTAAGGCGCATAATGAAAATCAAAAAGATTGCGACTTCTTCCTAAACAAACACGAGGATCTCTGTTATGTCGAGGTCCTCGCTTGCGTGGGTTCTTTGCCTGTGCCGGGGACTTTTTGTGTCCGTGGACCACCGCGCAATTCCGATCCAGGTAGAGACCCGGGTTCTGGAACTACAGATGTGAAGGGGCTTGTTTCACGAAGGAAACGAAGCGCCTGAGGGGATCACACTCACGAAGGAGAGGATCGCCTGAGCGGGTGAGATCTACTAGGAGAAATCACAGCGCTATCCCTGAGATTAAGACGAAGCTTAATCTAGAGGGTATCAGAGTTCGACCAATTCGGTTACCTTTGCTTATAGATCCGACGTCGATCGGACTTGAGCTCGCCGTTCTAACCGTATACCGACATCAGATCTCAAGAAGTCCGAGCTCTTCCAAATCACCAAAAATCCAAGCCTCCGTAAGCCTTGAAATCCCCCCAAGTCCAAGACCTTCAAAATCCGAAGTCCAACCAAATCCCAGATCTCCCAATCTGAAGTCCGACCTCCTAAGAAGAAGACCCCCTCCCCATTTATGCTGGGTGGGGAAGAGGTGGCTCTACCACTGCAGCCACTGCCACTTGCCGAGGCAGGGCCTCGCCAAGTTGTCGAGGTGGCTCACCAAAGTGGTCGAGCCTCCTCTACCACTTGGTCGAGGCACCCCTGCCTGTTGTCGAGCCTCCTACCATTTACCTCGCCTGTTGTCGAGGTGGCTCGGCCAGTGGCCGAGCCACCTGGCCACTTGGCCGAGGTGTCGCCGCCGATTCTTCCGCCAAGGCCGTTTCGCTGCTTCGCTCTCGTGCTCGGGTTCCGCCTCATTTGATTCCGAACTAATCTTTGGTTCGCCCGTTCAACGGTCCCAACCGATCATCCGCTCGAGTCCGCTTGTCGCGGCTTGTGACGCTTGCGAGTTTGCCGCTGGGTTCGCGCCTCAACCGCTTTGATGTTCAGATCATTCGATGTGGGTCCATTCACGACTTCTCCACGAAGTTGGTTTCGGGGACCTTGTAGCATTTTTCAACGCCTACAATCGTGATGCTCTATGGTCGCCACTAAAGGTGGATCCTTCACATCGAAAATAAGCTAGATATCATTTACTCGAAGGTATCGGGCACTATTCACTAATACCTGCGATCTGCATCGCAATCGCTCATAAATACCTGATCGCTCACGCGAGATAGTAAGGAGTTACTGTTCGTGGTAGAAGCAATGGCGGCAAAGTTCGAGAATTTTAAGATCGAGAAATTCAAATGGAGTAATTCGCTGTGGAAGTTGAAGATAAAGGCTATCTTGAGAAAAGATAATTGCCTAGCGCCATCGGTGAAAGGCCGCATGCACATCACGATGATAAGAAGTGGAACGAGATGGGCCGGAGTGCTATAGCAAATCTCCATCGGCATTAGCAGACGGTGTCATTCCAAAGATAGAGGAGAAGAAGACAGCAAAGGAGATCTGGGACACTCTAACAAAGCTATATGAGGCGAAATCTCTGCACAATAAAATCTTCTTAAAAAGAAGACTTTACACTCTCCGGATGACGGAATCTACATCGGTGACCGACCACATCAACACCCTAAACACATTGTTCTCCCACCACAATGTTGGGACATGCAATCGGTGTGAATGAGCGTCGCGAGCTTCTACTTGAGTCTACGACTCGTATGATCAACTCATCATCAACCTCACAAATAACGTCCTTGCGGAGAAGCTAGTTTTCGACGACGCTGTACCGCCGCTCGAGGAAGAAAATCGGCGCAAGAACAAAGAAACGGTAGCAAGTTCGCGACAAGCGGAGGCCTTATCGATGGCGAGAGGAAGATCAACGGAACCAGCTCCAGGGGAGTCATGCTCGTGGTAGATCGAAGTCAAGGAGTAAGAAGCATATCAAATGCTACAAGCTGTGGCAAGAAGGGCACGCCAAGTCGGAGTGTTGGCACAATAAGAAGAGTGGTGATAAAAAGTCTTCAGAGCCATCAACATCTCAAGGATGCGTTGTCAGCACATCAGACGATGGTGAAATCTTATCTGATGGAGCAAACACCTGACGGCGCGTGAAGAGGTTTGCCGACGCCGGCTTTTAGATTCAGCAGCTTGGCACATGACCTCCGGAGGGAATGGTTCCACAAATATGAACCTATCTCGGGGGTTCGTATTCATGGGCAATGATCATGCTTTGGAGATCCGTGGTATTGGCACCATAAAATTAAAATGTTTGATCGGACAATACACTATTCAAGATGTGCGACATGTGAAGGGCCTGAAGAAGAATCTATTGTCTTTGGGACAATTAGATGAACTGGGATGCAAGACCCATATAGAAAATGGGATCGTGAAGATTGTTAGAGGGGCGCTTGTGGTGATCAAAGGAGAAAAAATAGCTGCAAATCTGTACATGCTCAAGGGAGAGACTTCGCAGAAGTCGATTCATGCGGCATCAACCAAGTGGAGAAGAAGAAACCATGATTTGGCACCGTAAACTAGGCCACATGTCAGAACGAGGTTTGAAGATTCTCTCCGATCAGAACCTGCTTCCTGGGCTCAAATCGATAGCTCTTCCGTTTTGTGAGCATTGTGTTACGAGCAAGCAGCATCGGCTAAAGTTCAACACATCGAGTTCTAGAAGCAATGCTATTCTGGAACTAGTTCATTCTGATGTATGGCAAGCACCAGTTACATCCATGGGAGGTGCGAAGTATTTCGTGTCCTTTATTGATGATTACTCCCGGAGATGTTGGGTGTACCCTATCAAGAAGAAGGCGGATGTGTTCTCAGTCTTTAAAGCCTACAAAGCGCGAGTCGAGCTTGAATTTGACAAGAAGATCAAGTGTTTGAGGTCAGATAATGGAGGAGAATACACAGACGGTGAATTTCTAGCATTCTGTAAGCAAGAAGGCATCAAAAGACAATTCAGTACGGTGTATACTCCACAACAAAATGGAGTAGCAGAGCGGATGAACAGAACTCTGTTGGAAAGAACCAGAGCAATGTTGGCTACTGCAAATCGGAGAAAGTCTTTTGGCCAAGAAACCGCTCGTTATGTGGTGAATCGATCTCCATCAACCGTAATACAGTTGAAGACACCGATGGAGATGTGGACTGGCAAGCCAGCTGATTATTCTAACCTCCATATATTTGGAAGTCCAGTATACGTAATGTACAACGCCCAAGAAATTACAAAGCTGGATTCAAAATCCAGAAAATGTATATTCTTAGGGTATGCTGATGGAGTGAAGGGGTATCGCCTGTGGGATCCCACTACCCACAAGGTTATCATCAGCAGAGATGTTATCTTTGTAGAGAACCAACTGCAAAGAGAAGAGAAAGGAAGCAAAGTGGAAGGACTCGGATCTGTAGATATTCAGGTGGAAAATGATCAAGATTCTTCTGAAGCAGCACCGGAGCATGATGTACAAGAACCAGTCGAAGCCGAGGATCCAGAAGTTCGAAGGTCAACTCGTGAGAGAAGACCACCGGCTTGGCACTCGGAGTATATTACGGAGAGTAACGCTGCACCGCTTCTATCGGAGGATGGAGAGCCATCAACTTTTCATGAAGCCGTAAACAACACGACGCTTTGTGGATGGCGGCAATGCAGAAGAAATTGAAGCTCTCTATAAGAATAAAACTTGGGAACTTGTGACGCTACCACAAGGAAGGAAGACCATTGGAAACAAATGGGTCTACAAGATCAAGCGAAATGGCGATGATCAAGTGGAGCGATATCGTGCTAGATTGGTGGTCAAAGGATATGCTCAGAAAGAAGGTATTGACTTTAATGAAATATTTTCTCCTCAGAGTTCGACTTACAACAGTCAGAATAATCGGCTATGAGCGCTATATTTGACTTACATCTAGAGCAGCTAGATGTGAAAACAGATTTCTTCATGGAGATCTTGAAGAAGAAATTTATATGCTCCAACCAGAAGGTTTTGAAGAAAAAGAAAAGAGAACTTGGTTTGCAGGCTAAACAAATCTCTGTACGGTCTAAAACAGGCGCCAAGGTGTTGGTACAAGAGATTTGATTCATTCATCATAAGCCTTGGATACATCAGACTCAATTGCACTTGTGCATATTTCAAGAGGTTTGATGCGCATAACTTTGTTATTTTGTTGTCAGATGTTGACGACATGTTGGTTGCAGGCCCCAACAAAGATCGTATCAAAGAATTGAAGGCTCAATTGGCTAGGGAATTTGAAATGAAGGATTTAGGATCCGCAAACAAGATTCTAGGGATGCAAATTCACCGAGACAGAAATAATAGGAAGATATGGCTTTCTCAAAAGAATTATTTGAAGAAAATCTTGCGGCGCTTCAACATGCAAGATTGTAAGCCAATTTCTACCCCACTTCCTATTAATTTCAAGTTATCCTCCAATATGTGTCCTAGCAGTGAAGAAGAGAGGATGGAGATGTCTCGAGTACCGTATGCATCAGCAGTGGGAAGTTTGATGTTCGCGATGATTTGTACAAGACCAGACATTGCACAGGTAGTGGGAGTGGTTAGTCGATACATGGCGAATCCTGGTAGAGAGCATTGGAATGCTGTAAAGCGGGTCCTAAGATACATTAAGGGCACCTCAGATGTTGCATTATGTTATGGGGGATCTGATTTTATTGTCAGTGGATATGTTGATTCTGATTATACAGGTGATCGTGATAATAGCAAATCCACCACGGGCTATGTGTTTGCACTTCTTTGTGGTAGGCGGGTTTCAAAGCTAAGTCGGTTGTGGCTACTTCAACAACGAGCGAGAATATGTAGCGACTACACAAGCTAGTAAAGAGGCGATATGGTTGAAGATGGTCTTTGGAGGAACTTCGGCCATGAACAAAAGAAGATTTCTCTATTTTGTGACAGTCAGAGTGCTTTGCATTTGGCAAGAAATCCAGCCTTTCATTCAAAGACCAAACACATTCGAGTTTAGTACCACTTCGTTCATGAGAAAGTGGAGGAAGGAACCGTGAATATGCAGAAAATTCACACCAAAGACAACCTAGCAGATTTTTTAACAAAAGCAATCAATACTGACAAGTTTATTTGGTGTAGATCCTCTTGTGGCCTGAGAGAAATGTAAGCAACATAGAGATGGCAAGATAGAAAGAATGGTGTGAAGATGTGATTGATCCTCAATCAAATCTTCAAGTGGGAGATTGTCAAAGAGTGGGGCCCGCCAAAACAAAACAAAGCGAGGCCTGAAAGCGAACGTGGCTGATCTGATGAAATCATCATAGCAATCAGTAACAACGAAGAGAAAATATTATTATTATATTTTGAATAGTGATTTTCCAAAAGCTATAAATAAACAGAGTTCTTGAAACTCATCCCGAAACAACAACTCCTCTACATATAGAAGTGAGAGAAAATAATAGAGAGTATCTCCTTGTAAAGAGAGATTGTAATCCTCCTAAATTTTTCCCATAGTGAATTCTTATCCTGCCGGTGGTTTTCCCCAAATTCATTTAGGGGTTTTAAAATAATCGTGTTAACTACTAACAGTACTTATTTTAAATACTTGACTTTCTATTAGGTATGGGTTTGTCCCAACATTAATTATATATTTATTACTTCAATATTTATGAATTTTTTGGATTTGGACATCTGCTTCATCCAAGTAGGAAGGAGTAGCTCCTCAATCTCATTGTTGACTTGTAAGGCTTAACTTGCATGCAAAAGGACAAGAAGAGGGCACAGGGTTCTAAACACGTGGATCCCTTTATTTCCACTATCAGGTTAGTTCAACCATATCTGTCAAGTGTAGAGGAGAGTGGTCACTTTCTCAGTATGGAAGGCCTTTATATTGGAAACCAGCCAAGAATATACCAATGAGCTGATCCAAGGTAAACAGTTCTTGATACGTCAACTACGGAATGTACTAGAAATTGCTGAATACTTTCCCCTTTCATGTAAAATGACGAATTAAGCCAAATTAAAGTGGATGGTTGAAATTCAAGAACCCAAGGTGAAGTCAACAAGACATATAACCTTCTTAAAGTCCCTCTTACCATTAGACCAGAACTCTAAAGTTGTGGTGAGAGTTGAGGTTTATATTTTTATATTTTAACATGTCGTTGGTTGGCTTTTTATGGTACGAAGCAGAACATCTGTCTCAGCGATTAATCGATTTTTAGAAAATCTGCTTTAAATTCGAGGCTGGTGGGAAATGAACTTGGGTTGCTCTGATACCATCTTGAAGTCCCTCTAACCATTACGAAAAAAGTTGTGGTGAGAGTTGAGGTTTATATTTTTATATTCTGACAAACCTAATGTCATGATATTATGAGTGATTTCATATTCTAGAATGTACTGACTAGTGGGCTTGATGTGCATGCATAGAACTTTGTTCAGGCAGGAAAAGGTACGAAGTAGCCTTTGATGTGATCTGTCTTCGAAAATCATGCATCTATGCATACTGAAATATCACAATTAGCAGAATTAAAGCTTTTCATGATGGAAATATTGTCATCAGCACGGACAGAATAATCTACAATAAATTCAACTGGTTAGGGAATTCTGAATTCCCTTGAGAATATTTACTAGGGAGTTGCATCTCTTGGTTAGACTTTGGTTTGTATGGTGTTGTAGAGTTTATGTGAGAATTTGGACAGTACTTTTAAAGCAGGAGTTTAAAATTGGAAGGATCCTTTGCTCTCTGAAAAGCAGGAGTTTAAAATTTCATGCTGAACTAAACATGGGATTGGGATTGGGATCATATCTAAATTGACTACAGTTAACTTGTTAGGCTTGGCCTTCAAGCAATAATTTGTAGGACAGTAAGGGACCCAGCATGTTAGTTGAGGAGAGAATTTAATGTGGTCACTTTCTTTGTGAGAACAGAGGGTCTTTGAAGTCAAATAAGGGGAAGGATTATTATGTATATAGAGTTAAATTTTCTAGTTAAAATTTCTATCTCCTCTTCAGAGTTGATTAATAAAGATAATTCTATTTTTACTGGAGAACATTCACTTGTTCTTTTAGTAATAAAAAATTTGAAAGAATGGTTCACTAGTTTTTTAAAAGTCCATATGTCCAAAAACATAAGAGTTAATTGAATGCGTAACCACGAACATGATAGACAATAAACTTTCATATATCATGTTCCTTGAAAACTCAGTAACGTCACAGACTCTAGAATAACAAAACGATAGCAAAACAACTCACTGGAACCAAAAAAATCAGTTTGGAAGGATTTGGTTATGTTTTTTCTCTAAATTCTGATTTTGTTAAAGCACAGAAGAACAGTATGGTGTCGAAAAAGACTAAATTAGAACTTATAGACATGTGAAATGAACATCAAAGTATAAGAACAAAAAATTAAAGTAATAATAGAAATGAAGACTAAAATTTAGTTTCTCACCACAAGTGAGACTTCAGAAGATTAAGAACTACACTTTGCAAAGACTGTAATAGTGTTTTTATGCCCACTAGGGCCACTACTACCACAATTAACAAAAAAACATGAAGATCATAAATTCGAGATAACTGATGAATCACGAGGCAGTTTGCCCAGGGTTGTAGGGCATCTAGCTTAAGGGCAATGATCATTTAAGTTAAATACCCACCAATCAACCCCAAATATAGCATGGATTTGAAGGGAGATGCTCAATAAGACAACCATCAATGCAATTCCAGTATCAGGTCCAGCTGATAACTCATAGTTGTACTTCCCCCACGAGCCTCTGTACCTCCTCAATATAACAAAGCTGAACAATATGCAAACCACAAACTAAGACCAAAAGTTCATTGTAGCAGCTGGAGTATCCATGTATCAGCACCAAATATAGTGGTAAATTTGATAAGCCTGATCCACTGCAATTAATAGAGAAGCAACTGGAGATGGATGTTAATGATATTGACTTGACAGACTATAATGGCTTTGAGGAAAAGCAAAAGAAAGAAAGAAAAAGGGTTTGCAGATGCTCGGAGCATAGGAGAAAATATCTACTGTACTTTTGGTGTTCCAACAATAAAATCTTTGGATCAGTGTGAACATGTTAGGCTTTGGGATAAGTATATATGCAGGGTATGTAACTTTATTTATGCTTGGAGGTCACTGTGCTGCGTGGTCCACGTACTAGAGTCAATGTAGAATTTGATTCCTTGTTTCTTTGTGTAATTTCTGTTGCGTAATAAGTACTTGCAAGTTCTCATTTATTTGCTTCTACAAATTTACTTTCTGCCTTATTCCAGTGTTGTTATTCATGAGCATTGAGGTTATTATGCTGCGTGTCTATGTACTAGAATCAAGTGCAGAATTTGGTTCCTTGTTTCTTTGCGTAATTTCTGTTACAAAATAAATACTTGCAAGTTGCCATTTATTTCTTTCTCAAAAAGTTAAATTCTGCCTTGTTCCAGTGTTGTTATTCATGAGCATTGTCAATAACTGCAGAACCGTGTGCAATCTGGTGACATGGCATGACTAACTGCCAGTGGAGTTAAACTTGTATCCTGCCTCATCAATCAACTCATACTTACGGCTGTTGGGTTTCCAAGAGATATTTTTATACTTTTGGGTGACGCCCGGTAAAGGTATGAGTTAATCTGAAATGCCATTTTTTACTATTAAATCAAACATTTTGTTTGACATAGTGGTTGCTATTTTTCCTTGAGTAAACTCCATGTTTTGGTAAAAGCAATAAGAACTTGCAATAGACATAGAAATTGGTGCTGTCACTATTATTTGACCATGTAAACGTATATGGTTATTTGACCATAGATAATTGTTTGCTTGGAAATTATAACTGCTATTACCGCAATTATTCTACACTTGTAACCTTGTAAAATAGCACCTTGATGTCTTAAGAATGGACTCGTCAAAAGTAAAACTGAGCATAAAAGAGATTTTCCAAATGATTATAGATCTTTATCAAGCAACTACAACATGGTAGGAAGTCCATTATCCATCCAAACTTTGGGAAGACCGGTATTCTTTTTCCTGTTTAGCACCAAGTTAGAGTTAGGAGTAGAAGCTCGATCCTGGAATTTCATGGTTGACAACAGAGAGGATAATTGGTATTGCTCAAGCCAGCTTTTGATCTTGTGTTTCATGTTTTTCGTGGTGTCCCAGGCTTTAACAAAATATTAGCACTATCGTTGGATTTCCTATAGGTTTGTTTCCTGCAAAGTTCTGAAAAGAATTAGGCAAAGGATTTAGGATGAAGCACACATGAATTTTTATACAGAAGAACATTGTTCATAAATAATATTACAAAAAAGTCTTACACGCAAAGATCATTGTTTACAACAATTCATTACTTGGATGGAATACAAAGATTGGTACGTAGGACTAGGAATAAATTGAATCATTATTAGAACCAGCAGGTGTCTGGAAGTCCACTATCATGCTGTTTGGCATTTGCAAATCAACTACTCTTGATTTAGCAGTTTCTTTCCTTTTTTTCTCATGATTTCTTGTTGCCTTCACCAGCTTTAACGAGTCAAACTTTGGCCAGCATTTAATTATCCAAGCAACAAAGGGAACACTACATGCCATGAAGCAAATAAGAATAGAAAGCCATTTACAAGCTGATGCAACCACCACATAAGTTCCCATGGCAAAAGCCACAACCATTCCTCCAAGGGCCACCCACATAAATTTCAGTGCAATGCTTATAGAATGCAGTCGAACATCGTGATCAAAAGATCCTGTATAAATGAGCAAGCAAGTGACAATGATGGAGCTAACCATCGCTATAGCATCAGAGATAAGGAATGCTTTGAAGGCTGCTTTCTTTGCTAGAATTGCCATCCCACGATTTGGGCCATCATTCTCATAGCCACCAGGCATAGTGAAAGCAGCAGCAAATGTAACGGTTGCAATGAGAACTGCTACAATTGCTAGATTATTTGCTAATGCTCTGTATCGATTAATTTCTTCTGCGTTTTCTCGACAAAACTTCTTTCTCATCAAGTCCATTCGTTGTGGGCTGAACTGTGAGCCTGCTGACGCCAATTGCTTCATGATCTTGTGCTGCACAGCGAAGGACTCATATTACGATTCAAGTAAGAAACTCTACCTTCCTAAACTTCAAAAGCTTTTCATTCCATCAGATAAATTAACTGATTTTTGTGATCTCTCCATGTGAGATCAAATTCGTCAGACTTAATTTTATTTGCTCTGATGCAACATCAAAGCAGTATATTTTCAGTTGTAAATCTTGTTATGTAGATGTAGAGGACAGATTACTCAGTAGATCAATAAGGATCTTAAGGACCCCCTGTAGATTATTTGTTGCGACTAAGTTTTCTTAGAAATTTGATCCTGGTTACTATTTTTAAACTGTTTCTGATTTTCTTTTTCTGATTCTTTTATCAAATATGTAAAACTGAATCTCACATATAAGGTTAAGTTTGGTGGCCCTTAATGGATTTCTTTAATTGTCCATGTTACCACAAGAAGGTTGATATATTGTACTCTATGGGGACTTCAAAGGATAGTTATTGTATCTGTATAGATTGTTAGGATAGTACCAGTTTTAAATGGAATAACAAATTCTCAGTTTTTGTAAATGGAAGGAAGGATGTTTCAAAAAATAATGTCTTTATGTGTATGGATCTTAATTGTATTCTAATTGTGTTGAATGGCAAGGAGTTGCAAAGGCCAAAAACCATTCAATATGATATTAACTAGTTTACCCCGTGCGATTCACGGGACTTTTTTTTAAAAAAATTTTAATGGAAGCGCTACGGGCTTAGTATTACAATGTGATGTGACAATTATATTGCAATATTACTATTTTGATTGTTGCGTATTGATTTCACTCTAGATATTATATTAATTTGAAAGTAATTGCAATCAGTGTGTGGGAGAGAGAAAAAAAAAGTAGGTTGTGGAAAAATCAATAAATAATTAATATATAGATGTTAGAAGTCAATTGTCTAAAGATTTCCCCAATGGCAGCAAAAGGAGTTTATTTTAGTGTATAGTATAGGTAGATAGGAACGTGAAATAAATGAAGCATACCATTCTAAGGCGTATGCTTGAATCCGTACATGAGGAAACAAGATCAAGAGTTGTGAGGCCCTTGTAGTTCCTCGATTTTGTGTCTATTCTTTTGTCGGATAGCAGAAGATGGACTATTTCTAGATTACGACTGTTTGTAGCCAAATGCAGTGGCGTGTTTCCATCATAGTCAGGCTCATTGAGTAGCTGGTCAAGTGCAGGATCATTGAGAACATATTTCACAACCTTTAATCTCTTATTTTCAATGGCAACATGAAGAAAATTCCTGCCTTTTTTATTGGTGAGCTCTACAACATCAGGACAGTGCCTAATTAGCTCAGTAATTATGTCTCTGTAGCCCATGCTGGCAGCAACGTGAATTGGTGAAAGGCCATCTATGTCTGAGAGATAATTTGTGGAAAAATCATGGCGAAGCAGTAGCTCAATCATCTTATGGTCACCAATGGATGCTGCATAGTGAAGCGGAGAGCTTCCGGTTGCATCCACTGTCTGACCTAGAGCAGGTCTTGCCTGGAGCAGTAACCGTGCAATTTCTAGTAATCATATAAATATTTGAAATTGTTAGTGTCAATAGTATATAGTTAGATTTAGGTGTTTCACATTTAAAATATGAACATATATTTTTTTTTCCAATTCAGAACATGAAGATATTTCTTTGTTCTTCAGTACCCTGCAATGTTTATGTATGAACTTATTTTGTATGTATAGTTTTGAGATCCTAATACTTCCTGGAAAATTTCTCAACTGTGTAATTTTGAGGGCAATTTTCGTTCTATTATACATATTTAATCTCATAAATTCTAGGTTAATTGTGGATAGACCTGTGTACTATCGCCAGATTATGGATAAACCCCTGTAGTTCAACTGTTGAAAATAACCCGGCCCCCTGAGTGAATTTATTTTTTCTCTTTTACCCTTAGAGGAGGAGAAAATTAACCTTTTTTTGTTGACAAATAGACCTTCTGAGGGTAAACACGTCAAAAAAATTTCACTTAAGGGGTTTATCTGCAACAATAAAACTATAAGGGGTCTATCCGCAACTAATTCCAACTTATATGTGATGCTAAGCCAGCAAAATATTCGACTTTATGAAATTGCAGGGAGATTAAAGTTACCATAGTTTCGACAAACAGCAGCATGCAAAGCCGTCTGTCTTTTAGGCCCTTCAACAGCACTACTCGGAAACTGCAGCAACATCCTCACAATCTCCACCGCCCCTCTCTCTGCTGCCAGATAAACCGCCGACTCCCCATGATTATTAATTTCCTGTCCCAGCACCACATCTGCCTTCATCAGCTCATAAGCAATCCCTAAATGCCCATTTCTTGCAGCTTCATGCAACGGCGTGTCCCCACGTTCATTCTTCATCTCGTGTAAATGAATCTGACCGTTGGACTTTCTTGCGCTCCCAATCAAGAAATTGACCATGAAAGTTTTGCCTGCTCGGGCTGCACAATGGAGCGGAGTTTCTCCTCTTTTGTTGTCTACGAACTGAAAATACAAATGGCTGTCGAAGATCTGGTGGATTTCAGGGACCGACCAGCTGTAGTCTAGGCTAGCAGCAATGTGGAGAGCTGTGTTTTTCTGTGCAGTTAAGCCGTGTAGGCGACTTGGGTTTTCTTGAAGAAGCATCTTTAAGGAGGCGATATCGGCTTTTTTCAAGGCTTGGTAAATTTTTGGATCCATTGTTTCGTCTGGACTGTAAGGATCCATTGTTCTCCAATAATAGGAAGGAGTAGCTCCTTAATCTTCTGCATATATAAGAAGACAAATTGATGCACTAGATTGTCCAACATGCAACTGGACTTGACTTACATGAGAGTAGAAGTCAATGAAGCCAGGAAATAGGTAGGAAGTAGCATATGATGTGATCGTCTTTGAAACCATACACCATTGCAAACTGGAAGACGACAACAAAGACGTAGGAAGTAGCCTTGAAGCATTCCATGATACAAACATCGACATCAGGGTTGAAAAGGGGAATTTCTCAACCGCAGATTCAATCGGGTAAGGATTTTTTATATCTCTTTTGAGAAACTTTCTGAGTTACTGCTATCCTTTGGTTATAGACTTTATGTGAGAATTTAGATTCTATCATGTCACTTTCTGGAATTTGGTGACATATTTTAACGTCTTGATTATATATTTATTACTTCAATATTTATGATTTTTTTGGATTTGGACATCTGCTTCATCCAAATAGGAAGGAGTAGCTCCTCTATCTCATTGTTGACTTGTTAGGCTTAACTTGCATGCAAAAGGACAAGAAGAGGACACAGGGTTCTAAACACGTGGATCCCTTTATTTCCACTATCAGGTTAGTTCAGCCATATCTTTCAAGTGTAGAGGAGAGTGGTCACTTTCTCAGTAAGGAAGGCCTTTATATTGAAAACTAGCCAGTGATATACCAATAAGCTGATCCAAGGTAAACAGTTCTTGATACGTCAACTACGGAATGTACTAGAAATTGCTGAATACTTTCTCCTTTCATGTAAAATGACGAATTAAGGCACTAGAATGCGAGCAGGACATTCTGATCCCTCGGCTTTTGTGTGATGTTGAATGTCAGCCAAAGTAAAGTGGATGGTTGAAATTCAAGAACCCAAGGTGAAGTGAACAAGACATATAACCTTCTTAATGTCCCTCTTACCATTAGACCAAAACTCTAAAGTTGTGGTGAGAGTTGGAGGTTTATATTTTTATATTCTAACATGTCACCGTAGGTTGAGCTCCCTTTTATGGGCTAAAACCAAATTTGGCCTCACGATCGCCAATTTTAAAATCGCTTTAAATTGTATGGAAATGAACTTGGGTTGCTCTGATACCATCTTAAAGTCTCTCTAACCATTACCAAAAAAAATTGTGGTGAGAGTTGATGTTTATATTTTTATATTCTGACAAACCTAATGTCATGATGTTATGCATGAGTGATTTCATATTCTAGGATGTACTGACTAGTGGGCTTGATGTGCATGCATAGAACTTTGTTCAGGCAGGAAAAAGGTAGGAAGTAGCCTTTGATGTGATCTGTCTTCGAAAATCATGCATCTATGCATACTGAAAGATCACAATTAGGAGAATTAAAGCTTTTCATGATGAAATATTGTCATCAGCACGGACAGGATAATCTACAACAAATTCAACTGGTTAGGGACTTCTGAATTCCCTTGAGAATATCTACTAGGGAGTTGCATCTCTTGGTTAGACTTTGGTTTGTATGGTGTTGTAGAGGTTATGTGAGAATTTGGACACTACTTTTAAAGCAGGAGTTTAAAATTGGAAGGATCCTTGACTCTCTGAAAAGCAGGACTTTAAAATTTCATGCTGAACTAAGCATGGGATTGGGATTGGGATTGGGATTGGGATTGGGATCGGATCTAAATTGACTATAGTTAACTTGTTAGGCTTGGCCTTCAAGCAATAATTTGTAGGACAGTAAGGGACAGCATGTTAGTTGAGGAGAGAATTTAATGCGGTCACTTTCTTTGTAAGAACAGAGGGACTCAGCATGTTGGTTGAGGAGAGAATTTAATGTGGTCACTTTCTTTGTGAGAACAGAGGGTCTTTGAAGTCAAATAAGGGGAAGGATTAGTATGTATATAGAGTTAAAATTTCTAGTTAAAATTTCTATCTCCTCTTCAGAGTTGATTAATAAAGATAATTCTATTTTTACTGGAGAACATTCACTTGTTCTTTTAGTAATAAAAAAATTGAAAGAATGGTTCACTAGTTTTTCAAAAGTCCATATGTCCAAAAGCATAAGAGTTAATTGAATGCATAACCACGAACATGATAGACAATTAACTTTCATGTATCATGTTCCTTGAGCCTTGAAAACTCAGTAACGCCACAGACTCTAGAATAACAAAACAATAGCAAAACAACTCACTGGAACCAAAAATATCAGTTTGGAACGATTTGGTTATGTTTTTTCTCTAAATTATGATTTTGTTTAAGTACAGAAGAACAGTATGTGTCGAGAAAGACTAAATTAGAACTTATAGACATGTGAAATGAACATCAAAGTAGAAGAACAGAAAATTAAAGTAATAACGGAAATGAAAGACTAACTAAAATTAAGTTTCTCACTACGAGTGAGACTTCAGAAGATTAAGAACTACACTTACAAAGACTGTAATAGTGTTTTTATACCCACTAGGGCCACTACTACCACAATTAATAAAAAACATGAGGATCATAAATTCGAGATAACTAATGAATCACGGGGCAGTCTTCCCAGGGTTGTAGGGCATCTAGCTTAAGGCCAATGATCATTTAAGCTCAATCCCCACCAATCAACCCCAAACATAGCATGAATTTAAAGGGAGATGCTCAATAAGACAACCATAAATGCAATTCCAGTATCAGGTCCAGCTGATAACTCATAGTTGTACTCCCCCCACGAGCCTCCGTACTTCCTCAATATAACAAAGCTGAACAATATGCAAACCACAAACTAAGACCAAAAGTTCATTGTAGCAGCTGGAGTATCCAAGTATCAGCACCAAATATAGTGGTAAATTTAGGGTGTCCAAACGGGCCGGGCCGGCCCAGAAATCCTGGTCCGGCCGCAAAAGGTTACCCGAACTCCTGTCCTGGCCCGGTGGGCTCGGTCGGGTCCGTCCTAACGGTGTCTCGCCCTGTTTATTTATTTTTATTTTTTTATTTTTTATTTTGCTTAAAATTAATTTTTTGTAAAAAATAAAATTTCAAGAGTAATTAAAAATAAAATATGAAATTTTGATTAAAAATGGTTTAGATCAAATTAATTCACATATAGAAAAATTAAAATGATTCAAGTTTTATTTGTCGCAAAACACAAACTTCAAGTATATATAAGTATACATTAATGACATATCATACTATAACTATATATAGTATACATTAGAAATATATATGTAAGTATATATTAATGACAATATACACTTAAATATATATATAAGTATACATTAATGACCATATCATACTATAATTATATATTAAAAATATAAAAATATATATATATAATATATATAAAATTAAAAACTTGTCGGGCCTGCCCTGCCTAAGCTTCACACTTGGCTCGACTGCCCGGAGTTCTACGGCCGTGTTTTCCTAAGCTTGACTGGCCCCGGGTCGAGGCCTCGGACCCGTTTGGACACCCCTAGGTAAATTTGATAAGCCTGATCCACTTCTTGTTAGGAAAAATGCGATAAATCCGATGAGAAAAAATACAAGGGTAAATTTCACTAAACTTCCTGAAGTTCGGCTGTTTTTGAGATAAACCCCCGTAATCATTTTAATTCCACTAAACCCTCTTAATTTTGAGGGGTTTTGCATATAACCCCATGATCTTCGATTCCCCTAAACTCGTTAATACAATTGTTCATTTTGACACTATAAAGTAACATTGTCAAATCTAACATGTCATGTGTCAAGCATGTCAAGAAAAAAGGCCAAAAAACCCCCCTTATCCTAAAAATTAATGGAAGTAATAAGAAGAATAAAAGAACGATTGTTTGATGGTGAGGGGTATTTTTCTTCTGTTCAGGTCACGTGTATGACAGTTGGCACGTTGATCCTGATGGTGTTACTTTGGGGTTAAAGTGAAAAATCTGCAAGCTACCTAGTGGATTAGCGTAAATTTGTGAGGGATATGAGCAAAACCTCTAAAAAAATTAAAGGGGGTTTTGTGAAATTAAAATAGCCAAGGAGTTATCTCAAAAAGGACAAACTTAAGGGTAGTTTTGGGAAATCTACCCAAAATACAATGCATATTCATCTAGATATTCATATGTGTGTATCCATGAACGTATCTCACCGTGGAAACATGTAGAGACTTCACAGAGAAGGCTTATTACATCATAGTGAACTCTCAGTGCCCTATTCATTTGCCAGTTCTGTTTTGCAATATTTTATTTTATTTTTTGATATGATAGAAACCTTGGTTTGGAGGAGCTATAACCAGACGGTCAGCCCGAGTTCGAGCCCTAGGCACACCTTAGGAGACATCACAAGATTATTATCCTCTACCAACACGGGAACATCTTCATCAAGGGAGAACCCCTCTCAAAGAGAACTAGTCATCAGTAAGATATCCACCTAACCAAGTAAAACCCGGGTATTACTAACCTCCATTAACTCTTAACAATACTAGGTGAATGCAAGAAGGAGAATCGAACCTAGGCACTTAGAGGACACATTGACCGCTCTCAACCACCTAAGCTCACCCCTTGCCCTTGGTGGTCTGTTTTGCATGCTAGCTTTTTTCCAAAGAAAAGTAATGATTCTCTAGCTATTACCAGTGTTTTAGAAAATGATCTCATCCAGGGCTTTGCTATGGTCTACTGCTATTCTAGATGCTTAACAATCTCTGTACACGAGTTAGGTTACTTTGTAATGAATTTTTTGCAGGAAATTATGTATGACAGTACAGTTGTTACAAAATGAAGTCAAAAGTATCAAACACCAAAATGAAATTTTAATTATACAGTCAAAGACTTATAGTTCAAATGAAAGTCTACATATTCTAGCACATCAGAAGAAAATCAGAACTTGAAATAAAGAATAATGATAATAAATGCAGAACATTAATAGATAATTGAAAAGAGTAGGCGCAATGTTAACGGCCTAATACTCGACCATGAAGAATAAACAAAGATCTCAAACTACACTCTTCTTTCCAAAACCAAGCCTACGCATCCTTGAAGAAATCTGAAGCAGAAGGAACGTCAAACAATTCAAACATCAATGATTTCTCATTTGTGGTCAAGGGTTTCAGAGACAAATGCAGCAATTTATCGCAGGTTGCAGATTGTGAGCTTATCTTGATTCAACCCATCTAACCATATCCATATCATTCCCAAGCGCACGAGAAGTAGGCATTAGTCTGTTGGGACAAACCCGGGGCCCGATAGAGCAGGGTCGCAGCTAAAGTAGTGCGGAAATAGTAAAGTTGAACACACAGATTTACGTGGAAAACCCCCTAAATGAATTTGGGGTAAAAAGCAAGGGCAAGGATAGAAGAATCCACTATAAAAAATTTAGGAGTTTATAATCTCTCTATTTATAAGGAGAAACTCTCTCTCTAATATTTCTCTCTATCTCTCTCTCTAATATTCTCTGGAGAATTGAGAATTTTTGGGATGCATTTGCTGAAGCATCATGGGGGTATATATAGGTGAATGCACCGATAATAAGAACAAGCAAAGAAGGAGGCACCGATTTCGGTGCCGCAAATGTTGACTAACAACATTTACAGCCTCCACCAAAAGGGAGCCGCAATTGTTGATTTCATTAGTCAACAATTGCGGCTCTCTAACAATCTTCCACTTGAAGATTTGATTGAGAGTCAATTATATCTTCACATCATTCTTTCTATCTTGCCATCTTCATGTTGCTTACGTCTCCATCAAGCCGCAAGAGGATCAACACCAAATAAACTTGTCAGTGCTGACTGTCTTTGTCAAAAAATCTACTAGGTTGTCTTTGGTGTGAATTTTCTGCATATCCATTGTTCCTTCTTCCACTTTCTCACGAACGAAGTGGTACTGAACTCGAATTTGCTTGGTCTTTGAATGAAAGGCTGAATTTCTTGCCAAATGCAAAGCACTCTGACTGTCACAAAAGGGAGAAATCTTCTTTTGTTCATGGCCGAGTTCCTCCAGCACCATCTTCAATCATATCGCCTCTTTACTAGCTTGTGTAGCTGCTACATATTCCGTTTCTGTTGTTGAAGTAGCCACAACCGATCAGTTTGAAACCACCTAAACTCGCCGCCAAAGAAGTGCAAACACATAGCCTGTGATGGATTTGCTATTATCACGATCACCTGCATAATCAGAATCAACATATCCACTGATAATAAAATCAGATCCCCCATAACATAATGCAACATCTGAGGTACCCTTAATGTATCTTAGGACACTCTTTACAGCATTCCAATGCTCTTTACCAGGATTCACCATGTATCGACTAACCACTCCCACTGCTTGTGCAATGTCTGGTCTTGTACAAACCATAGCGAACATCAAACTTCCCACTGCTGATGCATACGGTACTCGAGACATCTCCATCATCTCTTCTTCCCTGCTAGGACACATATTGGAGGATAAATTGAAATTAACAGGAAGTGGGGTAGAAATTGACTTACAATCTTGCATGTTGAAGCGCCGCAAGATTTTCTTCAAATAATTCTTTTGAGAAAATCATATCTTCCTATTATTTCTGTTTTGGTAAATTTGCATCCCTAGAATCTTATTTGCTGATCCTAAATCCTTCATTTTAAATTTCCTAGCCAATTGAGCCTTCAATTCTTTGATACGATCTTTGTTGGGGCCTGCAACCAACATGTCGTCAACATACAACAATAAAATAACAAAGTTATTTTCACCAGACCTCTTGAAATATGCATAGGGGTTTGAATTAAGCCTGTTGTATCCAAGGCTCATGATGAATGAATCAAATCTCTTATACCAACACTTCGGCGCCTGTTTTAGACCGTACAGAGATTTGTTTAGCCTGCAAACCAAGTTCTCTTTTTTTTCTTCAAAACCTTCTGGTTGGAGTATATAAATTTCTTCTTCAAGATCTCCATGAAGAAAAGCTGTTTTCACATCTAATTGTTCTAGATGTAAATCAAATATAGCGCTCATAGCCAGGACTATTCGGACTGTTGTAAGTCGAACTACAGGAGAAAATATTTCATTAAAATCAATACCTTCTTTCTGAGCATATCCTTTTACCACCAATTTAGCACGATATCGCTCCACCTGATCATCGCCATTTCGCTTAATCTTGTAGACCCATTTGTTTTCAATAGTCTTCCTTCCTTTTGGTAGCATCACAAGTTCCCAAGTCTTATTCTTATGGAGAGCTTCGATTTTTTCATGCATTCCTGCCATTCACAAAGATGCGTCTGTACTGTTTACAGCTTCATGGAAAGTTGATGGCTCTCCATCCTCTGTTAGAAGACAGTATGCAACATTACTCTCCGTAATATACTCCGAGTGCCAAGTCGGTGGTCTTCTCTCACGAGTTGACTTTCGAACTTCTGGGGCCTCGAGCTCGACTGGTTATTGTACATTATTCTCCGGTGCTGCTTCAGAAGAATCTGGATCATTTTCTACCTGAATATCTATAGTCTCTGAGTCCTTCACTGAGCTACTTTCTTTCTCTTCTCTTTGCAGTTGGTTCTCTACAAAGATGACATCTCTGCTGATGATGACCTTGCGGGTAGTGGGATCCCACAAGCGATACCCCTTTACTCTATCAGCATACCCTAAGAATATACATTTTCTGGATTTTGAATCCAACTTTGTAATTTCTTGGGCATTGTACATTACGTACACTGGACTTTCAAATATATGGAGGTTGGAATAATCAGCTGGCTTGCCAGTCCACATCTCCATCGACGTCCTCAACTGTATTGCGTGGAGATCGATTCACCACATAACAGGCAGTTTTTACTACTTTCGCCCAAAAGACTTTATCCAGATTTGCAATTGTCAACATTACTCTGGTTCTTTCCAACAGAGTTCTGTTCATCTGCTTTGCTACTCCATTTTGTTGTGGAGTATACGCCGTACTGAATTATCTTTTGATGCCTTCTTACTTGCAAAATGCAAGAAATTCACCGTCTATGTATTCTCCTCCATTATCTGACCTCAAATACTTGATCTTCTTGTTAGATTCAAGCTCGACTCGCGCTTTGTAGGTTTTAAAGACTGAGAACACATCGGTCTTCTTCTTGATAGGGTACACCCAATATCTCCGGGAGTAATCATCAATAAAGGACACGAAATACTTCGCTCCTCCCATGGATGTAACTGATGCTTGCCATACATCAGAATGAACCAGTTCCAGAATAGCATTGCTTCTAGAACTCGATGTGTTAAACTTCAGCTAATGCTGCTTGCTTGTAACACAATGCTCACAGAATGGAAGAGCTACCGATTTGAGCCCAAGAAGCAGGTTCTGATCGGAGAGAATCTTCAAACCTCGTTCTGACATGTGGCCTACTTTACGGTGCCACATCATATTTTCTTCTTCTCCATGGCTAGTTGATGCCGCACATGAATCGGCTTCCTGCATCGTTTCTCCCTTGAGCATGTACAGATTTGTAGCTATCTTTTCTCCTTTGATCACCACAAGCACCCCGCTAACAATCTTCATGATCCCATTTTCTATATGAGTTTTGCATCCGAGCTCATCCAATTATCCTAAAGACAATAGATTCTTCTTCAAGCCCTTCATATGTCGTACATCCTGAATGGTGCGTATTGTACCATCAAATATTTTAATTTTGACAATACCAATACCAGAAATCTCCAAGGCATGATCATTTCCCATGAATACAGATCACCCTGAGATAGGTTCATATTTGTGGAACCATTCCCTCCGGGAGGTCATATGCCAAGAAGCTGCTAAATCTAGAAGCCAGACATCAGCAAACCTCTTTCTGCCTTCATCAATAGCGGTTGCTCCACTATACAGAATTTCACCATCATCTGATGTGCTGACAACGCATCCTTGAGATGTTGATGGTTCTGAAGACTTTTTATCACCACTCTTCTTGTTGTGCCAACACTCCGACTTGACGTGCCTCTTTTTGTCACAGTTGTAGTATTTGATATGCTTCTTACTTCTTGATTTTAATCTACCATGGTCATAACTCCCACTGGAGCCACGTTCCGTTGATCTTCCTCTCGTCACCGATAACGCCTCCGCTTGTCGCGAACTTGCGCCTTTGTGCTTGAAAATTTCCTATAAGTCCTCGAACGTAGCTCGTGATGACGAGAATAATCGACAAGTCATCCGATGAAGTAATGGCAAACCGCTGACGACACAACAAGTGAACGCAACGCAAACGCTTCCTCAAGACGCCTACGCAGAGTTGGCGTCCCGCTAGCCGGTTAGCGGGCGGGGGTCAAGGGGCAGAGGCCCCTTGTGGGTCCGGACGTAACCAAATCAAGCTCGAAAACCAGCGAGAGAAGACGCGGCCTTCGGTCAAAACCGAGACACCGTGAGTGTCTCGCCAACCGAGACACAGAGGTGTCTCGCCTGAAGCAGACACCCGTGCTGTCTCGCCCAAGACACCAGAGGTGTCTCGCCCGCCGAGACACCAAGGTCAATGGGCTTTTGCCCAATTCGCCGCATCCGCCCTGCACCTATAAATACGATGGCTAGGGTTTCATTTTGAAGGTCGAAAAAAAAAAAAAAGAGGAGACTCTGCCGAACTCTTGTGTGTGCCAAGGGTTAGAGAATTTCTAAGGGAGAGGAGATCAAGATCTAGACTTGCGTGGGGGGTGAGATCCGAGATCCAAAGTGTTCAGATCCAGATCTACAACAACAAACCATCCTTTGGATCAAGCTTGGCCTTGATCCGAAGAAGAGTAACGGGTTCGCTTGGCCGATCTCGTTTACTATGTTGATTAGTTCCTTGGCGAATTAATCTCCGTATTCGTTTAGATCTCAGATCTGATCGAGCTAAGAATTTCCACGTAAAAAAAAAGAGGAGGGATTTTTAGATCTAGATCTAGATCCAGATCTCGTTTGATCAACACTTGGGAAAGGAATTGCGCGGTGGTCCACGGAACACGCCCCAAGACAGCAAAGAATCCCACGCAGTTTGATCCGATAAACGGATCCCGCTTGTTCAATGAGGAGGAAAGTTGTAATTTTATCCTTTTCATTGTAACAAGCCTTATAAAAGGTGATTTTATTTGAAACTCATTTGTAATCCCATCAAGGTAGAATGATTTCACCGATGAAAAAGATACCGACTTTTCGAGAACAAGCCGGGCACCACAGGGGAGCCACCGGTCTTGCATCCGAGATCGCTGTCGCAGCCCACTGATTCGATCCCTGATCGAAGAGGTCGAGTACGAAGTTCGACCAGAAATTTGAGGCCTATCTCTGCCTCATCCAACTCCTTTCCCCAAGGCGAAGAAGCCCTCCGCTGTAAGGGGACTCACAAGGCTTCACCGACTAAAGCCGACGCTCCTCCAACGACAATGACAGCAATAACTCCCCAGCGCCATCCAAAGGCGATCGATCTCCCTCCTCCTACCAATGAGGAGAAGTCCACCGAAGCGATGTGACTCTCTCAAAGAGAGCCAACGGCACGACAACGCCTTATGCGTAATACGCAAAGCGTTAGAATCCATGGACGGTGTCCCATACGCGATTCGAAGTCCCGACGGGCACGAGCCCCAAAAGGCGAAGATAGGTGGTAACTCCTCTAAACCGAATCAAGAATGGATCCGCGTCAGCGAGATCGCTCCACCCTCGGGCGGATCCAAAATGCCGTGTCCCTACGTGCAGCGTGCACATGTGTTGGTTCAGCTACTCAACAGCCCAAAGGGCGAGGTGACCAAGAAGTCACCGAAGCGGTCGAACTCGGCCTCCCGGACCGGGAGCTTTTTCCTCGATGCGGCCGGCCTTCCACAAAGACTCGGCCAACACCACACCCCTTCCGATAAGGGTTCGTTTCAACTAGGTCCGCCTCATTGGATCAAGGTGAAAGGTCAACTCCTGCAGACTTGTTGAAGAGATCCGGACAACCTAATGCTTCGGGTAGTTTCGCCTACCGACGGAAGCCACGGAGAATCCACCAACCGGTTTGCGGATCGAGGTCAAAAGCCCGCTGAGACGCCGCGCACCCAAAGCCGCGCTAAGGTGCGTAACTTTCAAAGACTTCGCGGACGCCAACCCAACCTCGATAGAGACGCCGCCATCCGATGATGACGTTATACCGAGAGAGTAGTCGCCAAGACGATAGGTTGTTCGCACTCATGCCGATGAGTTGTACTATCGTGCTGGGGGTAGGAAGAAGTCTCGTAGACAAAGCTCTCTAGAAACCGCATCCTCTTGCATTTGTACTAAATTGATCAAGGCGTTTCGAGTGTAAATGCCGCCATAAAACTCGGAAAGGGTGTCGGTCTTCCAAAGATCGAGCACCAACGAACCGCCAAGACCTTGGTCAAGGCGTTCCCGAAGAAGACATGCACTCTGTCAAGGCAAGGATGAGCCGCTGAGGTCACCATCAACATGACCAACAAGGCAACGCCGTCCAGCATTCGAGCCCTCCCAGCGTGTGACTTCGGTTGCGGGCGGTACTATCGAGCGGCCTAACTATCACGACACGCAACGAGGATCCCTTCAAGACACACCAACGAAGAGTACCTTCGGAAGATGAAGTATCGGATGGCGGCTCGGCAATGGCATCCGATAACACCGTCTCTAGTGAAGGCCATACTCGTGAAGCACTCATGATCGGCAGCTGAGGTGGCTGCTACTTGAAGAAGCCTTGGCAAAACGAAGGACAACTTCAAACTCGAGATGGACATGGCCATGCACAGATGAGAGAAATGCATGACCGCAGATGCAAGCGATGACTAATCGCCGTGGTGAGGGCAAGCCATCGCAACAACGCCAATTTGACGGATAGCGACACGGATGAAGAGCAAGACCTTAACACCGATGAGCGTAACCGATGATGACACCATGGTCCCACCTCAAAATCACCGACAAAATGCAAGTGAAAATGACAAGATCAAGGATCCGGAGAGCAAGGTCAACTCGCTCATCTCGGCTCAAGAAGTGAAGAAGACGGGATTCCGCGTTCCCACCCGAGAGTGGGAGTCAATCCCTATCCGGGCGGTTTAATTTAATAAACTTCACGCTGCTCGATGGGAGAGGGTCCCCACTCAACATCTTATCTACTTCAAGAGCCATTTGGGAGTCATCTCTAATGAGCCCTTGATGGTTCGGTCATTCGTCGACACCCTACGAGAGGCACCTTCGATTGGTACGCCTCACCGCTCAAAGCAGCATCACCGGAAGACATGGAAACGTTCTGGCGAACTTCTTCGATGATGACACGCAGGTTTCACCACTATGGGACGAAAAGCGTGGGATGGAGAACCGTGGATAATTTTGTCAAACGGTTCCGCAACAAGGCGATGAACCGCCGGACCCAATCATGGAGGAATTCATCCTCAAGACCTGCCAAAGATAACCTCTCATCGGACGCGGATCGTGGCGATGGGCACTGCATCGCCTAAAACCCGAAAGACTTGAAAGTCCGAGGGAAGAGGCGGCGTTCCTCAAAAGGGAGAAGGCGAGAAGGTCAGCAGGCGCCAAATTCACGGAACCAAAATTTTGTCCCGGAACAAGGGAAGGCGCCAATGAAGAATGTTGATGCGCATCAAACTTTCCAAATGCAGCACAACAAAGAATAAAGCAAGAAGCAATGACCCCATCGCAGCAACAATCAGCCCCAAACCGAGGGCGCCCACGCTGTGTTTCCAAGACGTATTCTTTCAGGGACGAAGAGGTGCCTGGGATCTTCAAGTACTTGCTAGACAACAACAAGATCCAACTGCCACCGATCGTCAACCAGGAGGAAGCTCAAAGGACGACGACCCTGCATCAGCGCCTATCATAGGCGATACACCACCGACCAAGTCATGCTACCGGTGAAGGACAAGATCCAAGCTTTGATTGAAGTGGGGTGATCACTCCAAAACCAAATAAGGGAAAGCAAGGGCGCAAACGCGACGTCCATAAGCTTTGGGACAAGGCCTATAACCTGTTCCTACCAAACCGTGGTCAAAGTGGGAATGAAGACGGTGAATTACGATCCCCACAAGCCGAGAGAAGGGTTAGTGTCGCACAAACCCCAAATGGTGAACTCCTATGGGTCCACCCGACTTACTTAAAGACGATCAGCGGGCAACGCCTTCGCCTAAAAAGAAGTCCAAGGAAAGGGCAAATCTTACAATGCTACCTCGGTTCTACTCTCGACGGCGAGCAAATTCCTCGTGTTCTTTGTGGGAGGAACAGAAGCCTTTGTCACCGTGGAGGGCGGAGTACGCTTACAAATACCCGATGACTCCAACCTTAATGCTAAAATGTTAACGAGCTTGGGGTAGTAACAATTCCCACGGTTCCGCCACTCCTAAGGAGGACGCCACCGTAACGAAGGGGAAACAACACGCAAATCGAGGTGCAACCCCGGCAGCCCGCTTAATCGCTCATTGAAGGGATAGACCGGGAACACAAGCTCTCCCTACCGCCGATGTGATGGCACAATTGGCCAACATCGGCAAGAATAACTTTATCGAGCTATTGAGGTTGTCCAAGGAAACCCGCCAACGTTACAAGAAGCGCTCGCAGAGGTCTTCCTAACCCACATTAAATCAAGTCCGAGGAGCCGAGTCATCAGCCCGAATGCAATGTGGCCTCCAAGCATATTCCCGCATCACGTTCTCTAAGGAGGATATACAGACGAAGACGCCGAAGCATGACAGTCAGCCTACTTCATTGTGGTACATTGGTTCCAATAAGTCAACGGATCCAAGTTGATCCGGTTCCACAGAGCATCATGCCTTTGCACGATGTATAGCACGGGATTCCTCCGCCAGCTCGCCGACCGCACCGTGTGGTAAAAAATACTTACAAGATCCCGAAACCAACTTCGTGGCGGAAGTCGGCGAATGACAACCCATCGAATGATACGGACGTCGCGACTTCGGGCGGACTCGCCATTTGGCGAGCCTCGTGTTCACTTGGCGAAGCCTCGGTTCATTTTGGCGAACCTCGCTTTTGACAACCTCGCCATTTGGCGAGCCTCGTGTTCACTTGGCGAAGCCTCGGTTCATTTTGGCGAACCTCGGTTCCTTTTGGCGAACCTCGCTTTTGGCAACCTCGCCATTTGGCGAGCCTCGTGTTCACTTGGCGAAGCCTCGGTTCATTTTGGCGAACCTCGCATTTTGGCGAACCTCGCCTTTTGGCGAACCTCGGTTCATTGGTCGAACCTCGTATTAGTTTGGCGAGCCTCGGTTCCTTTTGACGAACCTCGCTTTTGACGAACCTCGCATTTTGGCGAACCTCGGTTCCTCCTGGCGAACCTCGCCGTTTGGCGAACCTCGGTTCCTTTTGGCGAACCTGCGCCTCTTGGCGAACCTGCGCCTTTTGGCGAACCTCGCGGTTTGGCGAACCTGCGCTTTTGGCTAACCTGCGCCATTGGCGAGCCTCGTGTTCACTTGGCGAAGCCCGGTTCATTTTGGCGAACCTCGGTTCCTTGTGGCGAACCTCGCAGTACGGCGAACCTCGGTTCATTTTGGCGAACCTCGCCTTTTGACGAACCTCGCCTTTTGACGAACCTGCGCCTTTGGCGAACCTGCGCCTTTTGGCAAACCTCGCCATTTGGCGAGCCTCGTGTTCACTTGGCGAAGCCTCGGTTCATTTTGAACCTCGGTTCTGCTAGCAAACCTCGGTTCATTGGTCGAACCTCGTATTAGTTTGGCGAGCCTCGGTTCCTTTTGGCGAACCTCGCGGTTTGGCGAACCTCGGTTCCTTGTGGCGAACCTCGCGGTTTGGCGAACCTCGCCTTTTGGCAAACCTCGCCATTTGGCGAGCCTCGTGTTCACTTGGCGAAGCCTCGGCTCATTCGGCGAACCTCGGTTCATTGGTCGAACCTCGTATTAGTTTGGCGAGCCTCGGTTCCTTTTGGCGAACCTCGCGGTTTGGCGAACCTCGGTTCCTTTTGGCGAACCTCGCGGTTTGGCGAACCTCGCATTTTGGCGAACCTCGGTTCCTTTTGGCGAACCTCGCGGTTTGGCGAACCTCGCATTTTGGCGAACCTCGCGGTTTGGCGAACCTCGGTTCATTTTGAACCTCGGTTCTGCTAGCAAACCTCGGTTCATTTTGAACCTCGGTTCTGCTAGCAAACCTCGGTTCATTTTGGCGAACCTCGCGGTTTGGCGAACCTCGGTTCCTCTGGCGAACCTCGGTTCCTCTGGCGAACCTCGGTTCCTCTGGCGAACCTCGGTTCCTCTGGCGAACCTCGGTTCATTTTGGCGAACCTCGGTTCCTCTGGCGAACCTCGGTTCCTTGTGGCGAACCTCGGTTCATTTTGAACCTCGGTTCTGCTAGCAAACCTCGGTTCATTGGTCGAACCTCGTATTAGTTTGGCGAGCCTCGTGTTCACTTGGCGAAGCCTCGGTTCATTTTGGCGAACCTCGGTTCCTCTGGCGAACCTCGCATTTTGGCGAACCTCGCATTTTGGCGAACCTCGGTTCATTGGTCGAACCTCGTATTAGTTTGGCGAGCCTCGTGTTCACTTGGCGAAGCCTCGGTTCATTTTGGCGAACCTCGGTTCCTTGTGGCGAACCTCGCCTTTTGGCGAACCTCGGTTCATTTTGAACCTCGGTTCTGCTAGCAAACCTCGGTTCATTTTGAACCTCGGTTCTGCTAGCAAACCTCGGTTCATTTTGGCGAACCTCGGTTCATTTTGGCGAACCTCGCGGTTTGGCGAACCTCGGTTCATTGGTCGAACCTCGTATTAGTTTGGCGAGCCTCGGTTCCTTTTGGCGAACCTCGCCTTTTGGCAAACCTCGCCATTTGGCGAGCCTCGGTTCCTTTTGGCGAACCTGCGCCTTTTGGCGAACCTCGGTTCCTCTGGCGAACCTCGGTTCCTCTGGCGAACCTCGCATTTTGGCGAACCTCGCATTTTGGCGAACCTCGCGGTTTGGCGAACCTCGCGGTTTGGCGAACCTCGCGGTTTGGCGAACCTCGGTTCATTTTGGCGAACCTCGGTTCCTTTTGGCGAACCTCGGTTCATTGGTCGAACCTCGTATTAGTTTGGCGAGCCTCGTGTTCACTTGGCGAAGCCTCGGTTCATTTTGGCGAACCTCGGTTCATTGGTCGAACCTCGTATTAGTTTGGCGAGCCTCGTGTTCACTTGGCGAAGCCTCGGTTCATTTTGGCGAACCTCGCATTTTGGCGAACCTCGGTTCCTCTGGCGAACCTCGGTTCCTCTGGCGAACCTCGGTTCCTTTTGGCGAACCTCGGTTCCTTCGGCGAACCTCGGTTCCTTCGGCGAACCTCGGTTCCTTCGGCGAACCTCGGTTCATTTTGGCGAACCTCGCGGTTTGGCGAACCTCGTGTTCACTTGGCGAAGCCTCAACTCATTCGTGAACCTCGGTTCCTTCGGCGAACCTCGGTTCATTTTGGCGAACCTCGGTTCATTTTGGCGAACCTCGTGTTCACTTGGCGAAGCCTCGGCTCATTCGGCGAACCTCGGTTCCTTCGGCGAACCTCGGTTCCTTCGGCGAACCTCGCGGTTTGGCGAACCTCGTGTTCACTTGGCGAAGCCTCAACTCATTCGGCGAACCTCGGTTCCTTCGGCGAACCTCGGTTCATTTTGGCGAACCTCGCGGTTTGGCGAACCTCGTGTTCACTTGGCGAAGCCTCAACTCATTCGGCGAACCTCGGTTCCTTCGGCGAACCTCGGTTCCTTCGGCGAACCTCGGTTCCTTCGGCGAACCTCGGTTCCTTCGGCGAACCTCGGTTCCTTCGGCGAACCTCGGTTCCTTCGGCGAACCTCGGTTCCTTCGGCGAACCTCGGTTCCTTCGGCGAACCTCGGTTCCTTCGGCGAACCTCGGTTCCTTCGGCGAACCTCGGTTCCTTCGGCGAACCTCGGTTCCTTCGGCGAACCTCGGTTCCTTCGGCGAACCTCGGTTCCTTCGGCGAACCTCGGTTCCTTCGGCGAACCTCGGTTCCTTCGGCGAACCTCGGTTCCTTCGGCGAACCTCGGTTCCTTCGGCGAACCTCGGTTCCTTCGGCGAACCTCGGTTCCTTCGGCGAACCTCGGTTCCTTCGGCGAACCTCGGTTCCTTCGGCGAACCTCGGTTCCTTCGGCGAACCTCGGTTCCTTCGGCGAACCTCGGTTCCTTCGGCGAACCTCGGTTCCTTCGGCGAACCTCGGTTCTTCGGCGAACCTCGGTTCCTTCGGCGAACCTCGGTTCCTTCGGCGAACCTCGGTTCCTTCGGCGAACCTCGGTTCCTTCGGCGAACCTCGGTTCCTTCGGCGAACCTCGGTTCTTCGGCGAACCTCGGTTCCTTCGGCGAACCTCGGTTCCTTCGGCGAACCTCGGTTCCTTCGGCGAACCTCGGTTCCTTCGGCGAACCTCGGTTCCTTCGGCGAACCTCGGTTCCTTCGGCGAACCTCGGTTCCTTCGGCGAACCTCGGTTCCTTCGGCGAACCTCGGTTCCTTCGGCGAACCTCGGTTCCTTCGGCGAACCTCGGTTCCTTCGGCGAACCTCGGTTCCTTCGGCGAACCTCGGTTCCTTCGGCGAACCTCGGTTCCTTCGGCGAACCTCGGTTCCTTCGGCGAACCTCGGTTCCTTCGGCGAACCTCGGTTCCTTCGGCGAACCTCGGTTCCTTCGGCGAACCTCGGTTCCTTCGGCGAACCTCGCGGTTTAAGCACGCTTTCTCGACGAACTCGCTTTCTCGGGCGAACGCCACATTCGCTTGAACTCGTGGCGAGGCACCTCAAGAATTTCGAGAGGCACCTGCTAATTCGCCGACTCGCCAACTAAGCCGAGGCACTCGACTGTTAGCCGAGGCACCTCCGCCAACTTGGCCGAGGCACTCTACCAACCCCGACTTGTATAAATAGGGAGGCGGATTTTAATGACGAGGAGGCCGGATTTTTGGGGTCTTGCCGACATAAGGGCCGGGCTTTGGGAAAGCTTGACTTTAGCGGATCTCGCTGGACTTTGGGCGATTTTTGCACAGCCTGCTAACGAAACAACCCAACGCCGATCTACAAACGCAAGGTAATCAATTCGGTCGAACCACAGATACCCTCTAGATTAAGCTTCGTTTAATCTCGTGGATAGCGCCAGGATTTCTCCTAGTAGATTCACCGGCCCCGCGATCCTCTCCTTCGTGAGTGCGATCCCGCAGCGATCCTCTCCTTCGTGAGTGTGATCCCCTTAGCGCTTCATTTCTTCGCGGAAACGAGCCCCTTTACGCCTCAGAGTTCCGTAACCCGTTTCCACCGGATCGAATTGCGCTGTGGTCCACGGACACAAAAGTCCCTAAAGAACTCCACGCAAGCGGTGATCTCGATATAACAGATCCTCGTGTTTGTTCATCCAGAAAAGTTGTAATCTTTTTGATTTTCATTGTAAGCCTTATAAAAAGGCTTATATTTTTCTTTGAATTTGTTTCAAGCGACTGAAGTTTGTAACAGTTCAAATCAATGACAATCAAACCGACTTTTACCGCGAACAGCAATGAACTGTCGGGATCCAATAACAGAGGAGTTCATCCTCCAGACCTGCCATAACAACTTGTCGATAGATGTGCTAGAAGCAATGGGGACAACACCATCTATAACATGGAAGGATTTGAAGGTTCGTGGAGAGCAAGCCAAAGATTCCTCAAAAGGAAAGGCGGAAAGAGGCCACCGACAGCCAGGTTCGGGTAACTTTGTCCCACGTGGCAAAGGGAAAGAGCAGGCCAAGACGGCGGTTGCGAACCAAACGTTCCAACTCCAACCCCAGCAGCAGCAGTAACAACAGCGGGCGCCGCAACAGGCACAATCAATGTGGCAACCAGTCAAGTAGAACAAGCCTTCCCAACCGAGATTCCCAAAGTCCTATTCCTTTAGGGACTATGAGATTCCCGCTCTTCAAATATCTTGTCGAAAATAACAAGATCAAGCCCTCCGATTCGTAATCAAGAGGAGGCAATGAGGACTAACGACCCAAAATATCATACAGATCACAGGCAATTCATCACCCACTAAACTCGCTTCAATTTTAAGGATAAAATCCAAGCTTTAATTGACGTAGGGTCATTACTATGAAGCCTTCCAAAGAAAAGAAGGTCGAGCAAATGCGTGTCCATAAGCTTTGGGTCGCCATTGACATGGTTCGAACCCAAACCAGTGGTCAAAGTCGCAATGAAGATCTGAATGACGACTCCACACAAGCAACGCTTTAAAGGACTTGTATCATATACGCCCCAAATGGCTAAGTCCCGTGGATCCACCCGCATCTACTTAAGGATGAGCAATGGGTAGCCTCTTCTTCATTGAAGAAGAAATCAAAGCGAAGGGAAAGGCATGCCATGCTACTCCGCACTCGAGGGAGATGATGAACAGTGGTAACATTCCAAATGCCCCAGGGGAACTCAAGCCCACGCCACCGTGAGCGACACGAGTATAAATATAAGTACCCGAAGTCCCTCGACCCTAATGCCAAGACGCTTAACCGGGGTGCCAACGACTTCACTCACACCGAGAAGCAATGCCAGTGGCTACCAAAGAAGCCACAACAAATAGCCACAAGAAGTTCAAATTCGGCGCTTCGCTCAATCACCCGATTAGAAGAGACAAACCGAAGCTCCAACACCCCATATCTCGACGCTATAGCCCAATTGGCTAATATTCCCGCAAGGATCACTTTACTTAATCAAGGTTGTCAAAAGAAACCCGAAGCTCTACAAGAAGCTCGGTCGACTCGAGGTCTTTTCACCTGATTAAGCCGAGTCCAAGAGTCGGCCCAACAATGCAACCTTGCGACTAAACACTTCCCCGCATCACTTTTACAAAGGAGGATATGCGACGAGGAATTCCAAGCACGAGGCCGCTATACTTCACCGTATATTGGCTCTAGTGAAGTTAACCTGATCCAAGTCGATCCGGTTCACAGGAGCATCATGCCCCGCTACCATGTATCACCTTGGAATCCCCGCCAAGAGCCGGCATCAACAGCACGGTGATCACGGATTTAACACCAGCGGTCTCGCCGCTAAAATCCGGATAAAGTGCCAAATGGGGACTTAAAGTCCAAGTCACCGCTATGTGATTGATGCAGAGACTTCCTATAACTTATTGTTGGGTCGACCATGGATCCACAATAACGTTATAGTCCCATCTACTCTTCATTAGTGTCTCAAGCACGACATGAATAATGAGGTCAAGACGGTGGTCGCGACAAACAACCGCTTAAGGGATGGAGAATTATTTCACCGATTCTCTCCTCTACTGTAATGAGTCCAAATCAATCATCTACCAAGGCACGGACAATGTGAAGAAGCCGACACCGCTTCCGCTTGATTATAGTGGTGGTTTTGTTTTAAATGACATTGTACCCCTTGTAATCAATCTTGACGATGAAGAATCGCCGATGAACATTGTAATTGGCAAATTGCCGATGAATCAATAAATGACGATTTAGAGTATCCTTTGTCTTTGAATGATGTGATGACAGGTTTATACAACAATCCGGAGTTGCATCTACCAATTCAGTCATTTTGCTTTACACAAAAGCAGTTCCGAAACTCCTTTGGGACAACACTCGTCATCCCACGAAGATCAAGTAGTGAAAAAGACTTGGTTTACGGAAAAGGAGATGCAGTTCCATCGCCTAATCATTTCTTAGAAGAAGATGAAGATGACAACGGGCCTATCCTCCACACATTCAGATATAGTCCAGAAACACTGGGTATCATGAAGAAGTGGGGGTACAACTTGACACAAGGGGAAGGTCTATGTTTTGGGCGAGGTCCTCGAGTCCCTCCCAGAGCGGCATATGTCCCAAGAGGGAAGCCGGATAACTATTATGCATTTAGACGGGGATTGGGATACGAATCCTCTTCAGAAGATGAATGCTCATGGCTGATTGATAATAATCCACCCTATGAAGGGACTACATTCGCCCGATTCTTCTATTGGGATTCGACAGCAGCCTCTGAGAAGCCTTCAAGGCTTTGATGTCTAATATGGCTACTACGATCCTGCTACTATTGAAGATGATGAAGATATGCCAACATGGGAAGACCCATGGATCCATCAACTCAAAGAGCAGTTTGGGGATAGATTCGAACAAAGAGAACCTCCCACTAAGGACGAGGTAGTCCAGTTAATATGGGTGATGAAGAGCATCCTAAACTCATAAACATCAGTAATAGTCTTCCTCTAAGAGAAGGAAGAATTGATCGCCTCTAATCGTGAGTATATCGATGTATTTGCCCGAACTACGAGGACATGCCAGGACTCGACCCTAATGTGGCGACTCATCACCTCAACATCAAGGTAGATGTCAAACCTATCAAGCAATCGCAAAGAAGGTTTCGTCCACAAATCTTACAGGCAATCGTAGATGAAGTAAAGAAACTCATAGAATCGGATTCATCGAGGAAATTCAACATCCTGATTGGGTGGCTAATATAGTCCCTGCCATGAAGAAGAATGGTTCGATTAGGACTGTTGACTACAGAGACCTAACGCCGCGCTGTTCAAAGACGATTTTCCTCTTCCAATCACGATGTCATAGTCGACAATACGCATGGATTTGAAAGAATGTCATTCATGGATGGTTTCTGTTATAATCAAATCAAGATGCACCCCGATGATGCCAAGCACACAGCCGCTCGTAACTTTATCAGATATATTATTACACGTCATGCCGCTCGCCTCAAAATGCCTACATACCGAAGCGATGACTAAAATTTTCCGTGATCATCTCCTAAATGGTCGAAGCTACGCCGATTTAATTTAGTCGAAAAGCCGTGATAAAGAAGATCACATCAAAGATCTTAGAACGGTATTCGAGCTCATGCTAACTCATCGCCTAAAGATGAACCCCGCCAAATCCTTCCTTGGGATGTCCAAAGGGCAGTTCTTCGGCCACCACCGACAAAGGAATCCACGCCGATCCCGACAAAGTGAAGGTAATTCAAGAGTTGCAACCTCCGAAATCGAGAGAACTCGGGTTACAAGGGCGACAGATACATCCGACGGCTCATATCGAACCTATCCGAAGTGCCAACCGTTTCTAAGTTGAACAAGAAGGGCGGTCATTTATTTGGGACGACGCCGCCGTGAAAGCATTCAAGAGATCAAGTTGTATCTCTAAACCTCCCGCTCTTGTTGGCCAGAGCCGAAAACCGCTTCGATCTACGCCAAGGCAACGGATCTGCGTTTTACGCTAGACGATGACGACGGTCACGAATGTGCAGGTATTACCCGAGTAACATTACGGCACGAAGTCTCGATATCCAATGGTCGAGAAGCGCGGTTTGCATTAGTGTTCGCAATTTAAAATGCGGCACTATTTAGCTCCATGACGATTTATGTTATCTCTAACGAACCGGTCCTAATATTTATGACCTAGCCGCCTCAATGAGTTGGCGCTTGGCAAATGGGCCTTGCTCTTGTCCCAATATGACTTGCACTTCAAACAAAGAAAGTCGGTCAAAGCGACGTTGATTTATCTCTGGTCGCCAACCCGACAACGGGACGCAGCTTGCTATATGATGATCTTCCTGATGAAGTCCAAGAAGTCAACATTACATCGACCAACAAATATATGGCGCTTGTATTTTGACGGCTTCTCGAGCTACCAACGTGGGCAAGTGCCCCTGATGTTCTAAGATTTTCTTCCAGGGTTGTCTTAGTTTCCCAAATCATGTCATGCCCTCGTTTATTCGCCAACCGAATCGCTCCAATAATATAGCCGTAATATAACGCTACTTATCGCCTCGCCCAAAGAGCCGGGGTAGAGTATCTTGAAGCCGCACGCGATTCGCAATTAATAGTTAAACAGACCGCGGAGACCAACGGTCGTAAATCCGATCTAATTCCTATCATCATCGTAGCAATCGAATGGCGAAGCCTGCTCAAGAGTTCTTCATCGATATATCCCACGCTCCAAACTTTACGCTGGATGCTACGGTGGTGTTAGCGTGTCGCATTAACAACCTTCCGACCGGCAACCGGTTACGGTCAGACTCATCGCCTTTGTACCGATATGATGAGGTACAAGAAAATGAAGGGTAGCTACCAAAGAGGCGATGCAACCCAAACTGTTGGAGCCCGAGATTGGCGCTTCCTATCATCGACACGCTCTTACGGTATTCTCGCGTAAGACGGAAGGAGAGAGAGTCAATCCGCCTAAGAGCTCGATTCTTCTACGACACCTGACCCGTGATGTTATACGGGGTACGATGGTCTTTACCCATGCCTTTCAAACAAGGAGGCGTAAGAGGTCCTTCGAAGCACACAAGGTGAATGTGGAGCACACCACCGTCCCAAGCTCTAACGATCAATCAGAGAATGGGCTACTTTTGGCCCACGATGATTAATGACGACGGCCGAAGCACGCCGGAATGCCACGCATGGTCCATTCAATTATATGCATCGCCTCCCCGAGCAGCTTGCATCCTTCGCCACATCCTAGCCATTCGATACATGGGGATGGATGTTGTAGGTCCCATTTTTCCTCCGCCACCAAGGGCTTATCGATTTATTTAGCGATCACCACTACTTTCCAAGCGGGTCAAGCAATCCCGCCAGAAGTCAAGGCGTACCGCCGCCAAGTTTATCAAACACCATGTTATTTATCGACACCTCGGTCCTCAGACGATCGCATGACAACGTCCCCAATTCATCGCGAATTCATTCATCGATTTTGCAAAAGTTCAAGATAGACGCCTCGCCACAATGTTCTATAATCCAAAGAAGAACGGATTAGCTGAGGCGCTCAACAAGACATTATCAAGATCTTGTCAAAACTTGTGAAGAACAACAAGTTTAGACCGACGATAAGCTCGAGAAGCACTCGGGCATATATCGCATGGTACGCGACGCCAACCGAGCGATCCCGCATTCCGGTTTACCGGGTGCGCGCTTCTCCCTGGAAATCCGATTCATTACTCGCGACGCCTTTCAAATGTAGATGACGATCAAGAAAACATCAAAAGCGCCTCAAGAGCTTGAGATGTTAGATGAGAAGCTCGGAAGCTCAACAATGCATTGAGTTCTACCAAGCTAGGATGTCGAGAGCTTTCAACAACGGTTTCAAAGAGGAGATTTGGTCCTCGCCGCCGACGCACCAATAATCCTCACTTCCAAAAAGAAAGGTAAATTCAACCTGGGAATGGAGGACCTTTGTAATAGACGGTCTACTTAATCTGCGGCGCGTATCGCCTAATTACCCAAAATGGCGACAGTAATTAATGCCGATAAATGGGAAGTTCCTCAAGAAATACTACCCTTAGTACCTTCAGATAACCCTTTCGACGAAGTTCCTGGATGTTTCACCCACCTTTCTTGAGGATAACCTCGATTTGTCCTCCATCATAATTTTCCTCACCATCAAATTCCTTGACTAGGTCTACAAATTCTGGTACATCACCAAAATCTCCTCTTGATTCCTTCTATGAACAAGAGGCCCACTCAAAATCCTTTTACGGGAGATAGAATATAAAATTCTTTCTCTCCAAGTGTAAGATCCTTTTCGTGATAAACGGAAGGGTTCTTTTCATCTTTCATCTTAGGTAGCCGACCGGGGTATGCGCCGATTTTCGACTGTGTTGTCCGCCTCAAGGTCACCGAGTCTCTTCGGTTCTCTGAGTGGAGATCCCACTCTTAGTTCCATCTTTCATCTTAGGTAGCCGACCGGTTATAAGGCCGATTTTCGCATCAGTTGTCCCACTGGAAGGTCACCTCGAAGTCTCTTCGGTTCCTGAGTGGAGATCCCACTCTTAGTTCCATCTCTCCTAGGTAGCCTGATCAAGGTATAAGGCGGATTTTCGACTGTGTTGTCCATTTCAAGGTCACCAGTCTCTTCGATTCCTACAAAGAAGCCCTCGCTATTGGTTTCATTCTCAAAAATAGAACATAAAGTTCCTCCTCTCACCAATTTAATCATATCAATCAAAACTCCTTAATCCAAGATTCTTTGGGTATTTTATCCCAAGCCTAAGAAGGATAAAGCCAACGCCACACGCTGCTGTCGGCTTAGTCTTTTTCCGATTGAAGAAGACACCGAGTTCGATTGGTATTTCATCCCTGCCTAAGAAGGGATGAGTCTATAATAACACGCTGCTGTCGGTGGTCTCTTGCCCGTAAAGAGTACCAAGTCTATGTATTCAATATCATAGCAACAAGACTAGAAGAGTTTCATTCTTTTAGCACAACGCCACGCGCGAACGGATCCGTGATAATCCAGACGCCAGCCCAACTCAAACGGTAGTTGGTAAAGGCTAATCAAACCCGCTGATGGTCGAGGGTTTGCCAAAATCCTATAAGTATTATGGTTAATTATTTCACAAGTAAAAGAATCATAATAAACAATGAAAGGAATGGATCTTATTCATTTGAAGCAAATATAGAAGGAGCTACAACCTGCTTAAACATCAAGTCTATGACAAAGGATTTGTTGTTCAAGCCGACATTTCACCATGGTAAGCCCGGGTGGAGTTCTTCCCGCAACTTGGCCTCAAGGACTCCTCATCGTGTCCAAGGTTCGTGGTTGCCTCCTCGAGCTCAACCAGCCGCTTCGATAGGTCGAGTTCCTTAGACGCGACGGCCAGGGCTTCTTCCTTGTTGGCCTTAGCCACCCAAAATACTCATCTTATCTTCCTAAGATGGAGCTCTCTCCAGCAAGATATCCTCTCCGCACTCGCCACAATATCATTCTCGATATGGCTTAGAGAAGAATATGTCTCAGCGACAACAGCTCCGAGCTGATCGGCGCGGTCTCTCTGCATCTCGACTTCGAGCCCAGTAAAAACACGAGCATCGCGCCATGCCTCTAAACGCGAAGCCAGATGAGCAGCCTACATATGAGGAAGCCCCACCTGCCCGCTCTTGCGCCTCTCAAGCTTTCTCCGTGATGGGCGAGGTCATCAACAATGGCTCGAGCCAGCTCGATAACCCATATCCCGTGATCAAGGCCATCCGGGATCAAGCAATGGCTCGAATCGATGAAGAGAAAGCCCGCCATGAAGGACCTTTTTCGATCACCGTGTTCACCAAAGAAAAGAATGAGCCGCATTTCCAAACGATAATAAGATGGGATGGATCTTCATCCAAAGATCAACGCTTCGCCAGTCATGGAGTCGAGATGTAGGCTCAGACTGAAGAAAAGAGAACCTTAGAATCTTCAACCAAAACTAATGGATGCATATTCGATTGGGGACTCTACCCGCCTCCTTCGTGTAGTTTCGAGATGGTGAGTCTACCAGAGGCGATCTATCGCCGGGATACTATCAACCGCAACAACCCTCGGTGCTCGCCTATCTCAACAAATGTGTAGCCGATTCCTAGAAAGCGCGAAAGAGGAGTGCCCGCCACTACACAAAAGAAATGTCTCACTCTCTTTAATTATAGTGATATTAGCCGTCATCGTATGTGTGTGTGTATATATATTATTTTAAACAAAGAGTAAAATAGAAAAGAAATAATTTAAATATAATTTAATAGATACAAATACAAAGTTAATATAGTTTATAAATTAAAATTTAAAAAGGAAAAAAATTTAAAAATCCACACTGACTGACCCACCCATGGGTTGTGGTAAGACCCAGTCCTTCCCCAAAAGGGTCCTGTGAGTGGCCGGGTCCAGTCCCAGGGCAGGGGAAATGGGCACACTACTCTCACAGGGAGGCAGAGTCGGACCAGTCTGTCTTGAACAGCATTACTGAGTAGTCCTCCTTCACAGAACAGTGTGAGCAGTGGTAGGAGAAGAATGATATCACGAAGTGGAGGATGATTTAGGTGTCTCAAGTTGGAGCGAGGCGGAGACGAGGGGTAGACACTTGACTACATGAGCACTTTGCACTTGTAGGCACCTTTGACCTTGTAGGCACCTCGGCCTTCCCCCTTCTTGTATACGTGCTCCTCTGGTGTAGGCACCCTCTGCCTTAGGCACCTCTCGCCTTGTAGGCACCTCGGCGCTTCCCCCATACGTATGTCGTAACTCCTCCTTGTGAGGCAACTCTTCCCAGTTGTAGGCCTAGCATCCCTATCTCCTCCTCCTCCTCCCCTTCGTTCTCATCCTCCTGCTCCTTTGGTGGGAATGAGAGTGGGATTGACCCGTGAGCTCTCACCATTCTCCCCTCACGCACCTTGTAGTCACCTCATTGCTTCCTCCTCCTTACGTATGTATGCGTAACTCCTCACAGTTGTAGGCAACTCCTCTTGGTGTGGCTAACTCTCACTCTCCTCCCTTAGTTCTCATCCTCCTGCTCCTCTGAGTAAGGAAGAAATTAGGATTGACCCCTGAGCTCTCACCATTCTCCCCTCGCCTTATACCTCCGTGTCGGGCAAGTCTCCAAAGGGTGAAGTTATCCCAATGTGTAGTATG